>JAPDOI010000091.1:1247500-1745000 GCA_029168955.1 Aplectana chamaeleonis | reverse complement strand
GTGTGCAGGACCCCAGTGGGAGTGTGCAGGACGTCATAGAAATTGTGCAGGACCCCAGCGGGAGTGTGCAGGACATCATAGAAAATGTGCAGGTCCCCAGCGGGAGTGTGCAGGACGTCATAGAAAGTGTGCAGGACCCCAGAGGAAGTGTGCAGGACCCCAGTGGAAGTGTGCAGGACGTCATAGAAATTGTGCAGGACCCCAGCGGGAGTGTGCAGGACGTCATAAAAAGTGTGCAGGACCCCAGCGGGAGTGTGCAGGACGTCATAGAAAGTGTGCAGGACCCCAGCGGAAGTGTGCAGGACGTCATTGAAGGTGTACAGGACCCCAGTGGAAGTGTGCAGGACGTCATAGAAATTGTGCAGGACCCCAGCGGGAGTGTGCAGGACATCATAGAAAATGTGCAGGTCCCCAGCGGGAGTGTGCAGGACGTCATAGAAAGTGTGCAGGACCCCAGAGGAAGTGTGCAGGACGTCATAGAAAGTGTGCAGGACCCCGGTGGAAGTGTGCAGGACATCATAGAAAATGCGCGAGTCCCCAGCGGGTGTGTGCAGGACGTCATAGAAAGTGTCCAGGACCCCAGAGGTAGTGTGCAGGACGTCATAGAAAGTGTGCAGGACCACGGTGGAAGTGTGCAGGACGTCATAGAAAGTGTGCAGGACCCCAGGAGAAGTGTGCAGGACGTCATAGAAATTGTGCAGGACCCCAGCGGGAGTGTGCAGGACATCATAGAAAATGTGCAGGTCCCCAGCGGGAGTGTGCAGGACAGCATAGAAAATGTGCAGGACCCTAGTGGGAGTTAGCAGGACGTCAAAGAAAGTGTGCAGGACACCAGCGGAAGTGTGCAGGACGTCACTGAAAGTGTACAGGACCCCAGTGTAAGTGTGCAGGACGTCATAGAAAGTGTGCAGGTCCCCAGCGGGAGTGTGCAGGACGTCATAGAAAGTGCGCAGGTTCCCAGCGGGAGTGTGCAGGACGTCATAGAAAGTGTGCAGGACCCCAGAGGAAGTGTGCAGGACGTCATAGAAAGTGTGCAGGACCCCGGTGGAAGTGCGCAGGACGTCATAGAATTTGTGCAGGACCCCAGCGGGAGTGTGCAGGACATAATATAAAATGTGCAGGACCCAAATGGTAGGGTGCAGGAGGTCATAAAGGGTGCGCAGGTCCCCAGTGGGAGTGTGCAGGACCCCAGTGGGAGTGTGCAGGGCGTCATAGAAAATGCACAGGTCACGAGTGGGAGTGTGCAGGTCATCAAAAGTTAGCAGGACCGCAGTGGGAGTGTGCAGGACGTTACCAAGAGTGAAGAATTTGAAAAAAGGTTTTTTAATTTTTTAATGCTAAATCTTAACCTTTTGTGGAGAAGAAAACAGATTGGAAAGCATGAATTTTGAGAAGCGTGCGACGCGCTTTGAAATTGACGCAGAACTCCTGAGAGATTTTCTTGCCAGTTTTGAAAAACAAGCAGCAGATCCACTTCCGCACCTTCTCTGTTCGCCACTCATTGCAACCGCTCAGTCATTTCGATTCCCTAACTTCCAAAAAACCAGTTTTATATATGTTGCAAGTCTGAGCTTATCAAAATCTGCACCACAAAAACATAAACAACCACCTACTGATTTCATTCATTGAGAACAAGGGCGTGATGTTGGTCAACTAGCGAAACATCATATAAAATGAGAATGCGTTTGTCCTTATCATGATAGAGACGGTATGGCGAGAATAATAGCTTGTGAACTCTACAAATTGGAAGAAAGGGCAGTGGGTAGCGACGTACTCTTCGAATTTGAGACTTGATGCTCCGGCGAAAGCGGCCTTTATCACGCTCTGTTATCATAAGGCATCAAATTCACCTTTAGCGACGTCATGAAAGCTTATCCGCGCAAAGGGTGAATTTGCTGAGCGGTTGGATATCAGTCAGCGCAAAGCGTGAAAACACCGCCACCGCTAACATGTTAATGCATATCAGTTGTTGAGCGGCTGGATACCACTCAGCGCAAAGGGTGAAATTACCGCCGTTGCTGGCATCTCAGAAATTTCTACACAAGTGAAAACATCTTAGTGAAAACATGATAAAACGATTGATCACGTCTCAATGTGTTTACCATGAGCACCGCCGGTATAAAAACCGCCTCATCCCACCAGAGTCCTCATTCGGCATTCTGATACCGGCCCTGGGAGGTGACTTCGGGTCACTCTCCGGAGGCCAGCATAATTTTGGTTGCTGGGAGGATACAGTGGGTATCCTTACGACGGGGGGGGGGGGCGAGTTACGCCGGGGTCCGCAGAGGGTGGCTCCTCACCGCAGACCTCGGTGAAAATTCGCCCATGTTGCGGACAAGGGGGGGGGGGCTTCCTGTGCTGTGGACCTTTAAACTCGTGAAATTTTCGAGGTAAATTCACCCATTTTTCGAGCTTAATTCACCTCATTTTCGGGGTAAATTGGACCCTCTCTCGCTGCAAGTTCGCATCACTTTCACGAGATATTCACCACATTCTCACCTATCCTAGCGGCAAATTCACCCATACAGTGAATTTAACGCGGCAAATTAAGACTTCATGCCGACTTGCACATGAGCATCAAGTCTCTTTTGCTGAGGCATCAAGTCTCGAATTGGCAGAGTAAGGGAAGGAAGTGCAGAAGGGGTTGTGAATTTTATGCCGGTAGCAACCGACGATTTACTGCTGGCTTCTTATGTTTTGCTTTTTGATCCCACATTCTGATACCCCCACGGCCTGCTGTAAATGTACGGCACCCTGCTCTGCTCAGGAGAGTCCATACCTACGTACAGCAACTTTCGGGTAGACGGAAGCCAGTCACCACCGTTCTAACTAACTAATCCGTCTCAGGTAGTTGGCTCACGCAAAAGTTTCTGTGAGCGAAAACTTCGCTAGGTCTCGCTAGTTAGTAATAGTTCAGTACCGTCGCATCGAAACTCGAGATGGCCATACCACAACGCCGATCGAGAATCAATTCGGTTTTTTAAGGTCTAATGGCACAAAATCTCAGATCTTAGCAGACTTATCTCTAGCTTTCCCCTGTTCTCACACGGACTTGATGGGCATTTGATATTGACTGTTCCCTCCGGCGGGGAAGCTACAAATAATGATTTTCCAGAGGGCGTTCTTAAGAATGAACCTTCAAATTTCGGAACAGTCGAAGGCTTTTGACATTGTTTTATGTTAGCCGGAACTTGACCCATCCGCCTAAAACAACATTCGCCTTACTTCCTCCACTTCTAGTCGGGCTCATTTGGGACAAGGAATTGAGGAACAGATCAGTATCTACCCCTATATCATCATTTCAGACAGGAAACAAATTGAGCGCTGCAAGACGCAATTTATTATATTTCCGGACACGAGGAAATTTTCTCGTTGGGGAAAATAATCGGCAGCCAACCGTCACTTGATCGAATTCGAAAAAACTAAATTCTTCATCCATCACAAAATCACAATAGAAAAATCGTTCTCGTAGATCTCATTTACTACTTTCGGATAACACAGCAATGGCTCCTGATCCGAAATTCATTCGTGAAATTTTCGGTAATTTCCAGAATTTAATCCAGATCATTTTTCCCTATTAGATCGTATACATATGTCAGTTTGCATATTAATATGTAACTTCCATTTTGGAGTGAAATTTACTGCTTTCGAATGCGTGCGTGCGCGCGCGTTTGCTGCGTCTCCTTCTCCGCACTTTCTCGCTGTCTCTCCCCTTGGCACGCGAAGGAACAAACTAAATTTGCCTTCGAAGTAGAGGATACATATGTATATGATCAGCCATCTCCGGTCTAAAGATATTACACGCTGCTCTTGTGTTCCGACCCAATTTTCTTAGAGGCAGTGTACACGATAAGAATCGTTTTTCTGCTTTTCCGCCTATCTTGAAGAGTCCCTCAAAAATTGAGCCAAGAAACATGGTGGACGAGTTGTTCGAGGCTTGTAACTTCCGTCTTTTGCAGCCGATGTATGCGAGCTGTCCTGGGTAAAGAGAGAAGTTGGGAATAAAAGGAAGAACGGGGCTATAGATAGGAAATCATCGCTCATCTCACAATCTCGAACATTCATTTGTTCAGGTCGGTGGGCGTGGAAAGTGCATCTGGATGTGACGAGCTGACAGGTGTCAAACTTTGGGCCCGAAGGGGGCCGTTCCGAGCTCATTTTTCTAGGTTTTTTCAACGTTAGGGTTGCGGTAGGCCCCGTAGCTGCCGATCTCCACCAAAAAAAACACATGGTTATATCGTGGACACTGCCTTTAAAGGCAGTGTTCACGATTAAAACAGTTTGGTTGTTTCTCCGCCTTTCTTGAAAACGGCCCCATGCTGATTCCAATGATGTCTCTGAAATCGTAAAAGACCTTCTGGGAACGGAGTTATGGTCCCTCAAACAACTGAGCTAAGTATACATGGTGGACGAGTTGCCCGAGGCTTGTAACTTCCTTCTTTTGCAGCCGATGTATGCGAGCTGACCTGAGTAAAGAGAGAAGTCGAGAATGAAGGGAAGAATGGGGTTATTGATCGGAAACCACCGCTCATCTCATGATCTCGAGTTTCTATTTGTTCATGTCGGATGGCGGGCATTTCTCTTTCGGGGTTTGCCTTGCGCTCAAAGTGTCAACTTCGTGCTTTTTTGAAGCTTTTCCTGGCTCGTTTTCATGCGTTCTTTCGACGTCAACGTTACAGTGTGCCCCTCCACTACCCAATCCTAGTGGAAACTGAAACACATTTTTTATCGTGAACACTGCCTTTAACACTATGAGTAATGGCAGGTGAAAAAGACCAAGGGTCCTTTTTCCGTAATCGATCAGTGCATTTCGATCCCTTTCGAAAAGAATCGGCCATGTGAAATGCGGCGGATCATTAATCAAGTAAAACAATATCCGGTTAGTTCAAAAAACCAGTGGAAAGACGACATAACTGTTTTCGATTAGCGGCATAGAGCTTCGCCGATCGGCTCCTAACTTTAGAACATGCCTGTCAATGTTACAAACATGTTTATTAGCATTTACCTGTCTGAACACGTTTGATGTATACGTATGATTTCTTTACGAGCAGAGCGGTTCCCTGAAGCTCCACACCCGCACTCCTTTTTTCTCGTTTCTGAACAATATCAAAAGTTCGTTCCTTTTCGAATTTCAAATTGTTACGGAAAGGAAGAGCACTTCCGACTAGCAAGCATTGTTCAGCGAAGTATGCAGGACGTGTAGCATTTTTTCTTGTCAACGCAACAAAAATATTGAAATCAAAGAGACGCCTCTACATCCAAAATCGAATATCGGAACAAAAATAGGTACAGAAGATATAAGTTTAATACAACTAAAGGCATAGAAGACCCGGGAAATTATTTTTCAGTTTTTGAGGCAATGCTGAAGAGAGTCACAAGCTGATCACAATGGCATCTCTGAAATCGTATAGGACCACTTGGGAACAGAGTTAAGGCCTCTTAAAGATGCCTATATTTTGAAGGTGAAAAATTAGTGGACGAGTAGTCTCGGGCCTGTATTTCTCTTCACTCGCAGTCGATGCACGATAGCAGACCAGAATGAGAAGGCAGACCGGCAAGTGGGTGAAGAACGACGACGCGGTTGGAATTCATTAATCCATCTAGCCGCTATCGACTTCGAAAATCGTGAAGGGGGTGTGGCCCGTGGTGATGAGTGAGGGGGGTCGGGCCCCTGGTGGTCGCTTATATCTCGCTTATTTGAGGAAATTGAGATCTCGCACTCGACACGTGTTACAAACGAGGGGTCTTCTGCACAAGTGCATAAAAATCTCAAATTTCATGTCTGAGGCCTCATCAGACCTGGTCGAAAAACCGACCGAGTCCGACTGAGTCCGGGGCAGAAAAACCTACCTCGGGGCATTGGACTTTCCCGTGTGCGTGCGTGAAACCCCAGTATTGACTCGGTGGATTGCGGTCGGCGGCAGATGTAGCAGTTGGACTCAAGCCATGTTTTGACTGCATCGCTGCTGTTTTCCATCGCAGCGATTTTGCACCCGCTGCTGCAGCGATGTAGCAGCGGCAGCGATGTAGCAGCGGCAGCGATTCTGTTCATAGTGCAGAGCCTCACGAATGATTGAAGCAATTCAATCAACCAATGGAATTATTGGCTGGTAGTCATCAATAGCACGTTTCGACTAGTAAACACTGCTCTTGTCATGTGAAAGGGTCAACGTTTACTAGACAAAGAGTGTCATTCGCTTCATCGCTGCCATAATGGCAGCGATGGAGCGATGAACAGCGACCATCGAGAATCGCTCCTCCGGCAGCGAAGCAGTAAAACACAGGATTTCGCCGCCGCGACCCAGCGATGCAGGACATTTGCCACGAAGCGATCACTATTGGAGCGCCTTTCCATTACGTGCGATAAAAAGGGAACAGATGCCCCTCGCATGGCCGCAGCAACCACGTGCACTCAAAACATGGCTTCGGTTGGGCCTCTTTCAGAGTTCGATCGCTCTGCGACGCGATCGTGGGCACGGCGACGCGACCGTCGCGTCGCCGTGGAAATCGCAGATTTTAGAAGTGTGAAAGCCAAATCGCGGAATTTGGTGACCACGCACTTTTACGTACACATTCTAGTCGACGCCTATTTCATGTTCGCGCTCCGGCACTAGGAGAGGAGATCTACGGGAGGTATATTGTATTTTAGATGAACGAATGAAGATGATGAGGTGAACTATTGGGGTCTGCAACCGCGACGCGAATGTTTTGCCGTCATTTCAAATGTACTGAACGCAATAAACACCTACAAACCTCGAATATGACGCCAGACATTCGTCAGGATCAGTAACATGTTCAGACAAAGGCATTGACAATGTTGCTGGTATAAAAGGCTTCTCATCTCACGGTGTGCCTCTGTCGGCTCTTCGGAGCCGGACCTCAAGTCACTCACCTGAAGATCCACCGGATGCTGGAGGATAATTTTTGTCGCCGAGAGGAGAGGGCTCCCCACGGTTCGGGGGGGGGAGGGGGGTGGGTGGTCTTTGACACGGTTCTACTGTGTAATAATTCAAATCAAACTGTGGTGCCATCTCCCCACGGTCCACGGTGGGGTGCATCCCACTGCGAACCGTGGCGGTGGGGTCACCCCCCTGTGGGGACCAGGGCAGTGCGGAAATGTTTTTTCAAGATTTTCGGAAACGGAAGAGAAATGGTCAAAAAACGCCGGAAACGGAAATCCGGAATCGGAAACGGAAGAGACCTGAAAAACCAAGGGTTGTCTCACGCCACACTCCTTCGCTACTCACTTTTGCAACTTTCGTTGAATAACCTATAGTTTCAGCGAATAAACTATTTTTATTCAAACTACATAAAATCTCAAAGAGGTGAGACACGAATTAGAACGCTCGCTACTAAAAAAATCCGAAAAGGAGGTTTTGAAAACTACTCAGTACATGTAGCTGCCCCTTCAAAACAGTGCACAGTCTGTTCCCCAGAAAGATTCCAAGCTGTACCAGGCGTAGCCGAACGCGGGCGGTCGCGCTGCATGTTCAAGGCTGATAAGAAGTCAGTCTTCAGAATATCCCCGCTGACTGTTGAGGTTTTATTTTGAAAATTAGATGCCTACCGGAGAAAATATCACACAATTAAGCTTAAAAATAAAAGTAAAGCCTCTGGCGAGTATAGGAAAATTTACTGGTGATCTGCCTCTAACGCGCACCGCCGCTGCCCGTGCTCACCTCCACCTGCCTCCACCCAGACTTGTTACTGAAGTACAGTTTGTACGTCAGAGAAAACGTGTCTTGATTCTTATTGCTGTTGTGGAGGTCGGCAAACGGGTAAGGGGGCTTTAGCGGAGACCTCCAGAAAAAACATTCAGTCTCGGAAAGAAAGCAATTTTTGAAAAAATTCCCCAAAAAGTGGTCAGATTCATGAGACGCCTTCATTATTTACATTCATCGTTCTAGGGGGGTGGGTCAATTTCAGAACCCCGAACTTTGTCGAGGATCTCAGTCATGCTCAGATACATTTTCAATGGAACACAATAGTTCGAAAAAGAGTCTCAGCCCCTCATGGTGCCTTCAGACTTCGTTGCCTAGACTCACTACCATTACCCATGCAGCACAAATTTCTTCCGTTTCCGGCCCCAAAAAGCCGGAAACGGAAGCGGAACGGAATAGCCCAAAAAGCACCGGAAATACGGAAACGGAATCGGAAACGGAACAGTTCCGCACAGCCCTGGTGGGGACACCAAAGGGGATTACCCCAGTGGCATGTCCCCGGGGTCCCCTGTGTGAACCCGGAAAAACTGTATCCCTGTAAAAACAGGTTAGCTTACCGCCTACACCGGGATTTGAAATTCCGTCCAAAATCGAGTTCTGTTGAACTGCAGTGCTAGTATATGTACCTGTTAAAAACATGTTAGGTTTCGGTCCTCTACAGGAGAATCCCGTTCATCTACAGCTGATAATAGTAGATCCCCCGGGTAACTCCAGTAGATGACCTCTCCCAGTGTCGGAGCGGTGTCGCGCAATTGGTTAGTCATTTATGATAAAAAGGTGCTTTGTGGTTTGTCATTTTGTGATAATAATCATTTTATGATAATAATTGTTTTGTAATGTGATTGTTTTGCCTACTTATACTTGTTTTGCCTGAATCAACGTGAAAAAAGAGGAATTTGAACGAGGACATGTGAAGGGGTCGCCGCGATCGGTCGCCTCGCCGTGCACAGCACGGCGACGCGATCTGGCCATCTCAGTCGCCCAATCGCGCGATTGGGCGACTTTCCCTGCGATCTTGTCTGAAAGGCCGGCGACCTGATCGCGCGACGCGACCAGATCGATACACAGTGTTTTCATTCGGTCGCGTCGCAGAGCGATCGAACTCTGAAAGAGGCCTGAGTTGATTTTTCTGCACCCGTCTGCCACTATTTCGGTGAGTATCGACCGGCTGGGACTCAGTTCATCGACCACCTCTGACGCGTGTACCAGGGCTGTGCGGGAATTTTTTCAAAATTCTCGGAAACGGAAGAAAAATGGTCGAAAATCGTCCGAAACGGAAATCCGGAAACGGAAGAGACAGAAAATTTTGGGGTTGCCTCATTCTCACGTTTCGTCGCTGCTCATTGGGCCTGCAGCTTTCATTCAATACCCAACGATTTCAGTCAAAAAACTAATTGTTATTCAAAATAAAGTCTCATTACGAGAAATTCCACGATTTCAAATTCTCGCTTTTGGAAATTCGAAAAGGTGATTTCTAAAATTAGTCATTGTATGTCGCCGCCCCTCGAAATAGTGTACAATGGGTAAACTGTGATTGCCATTTTCCGATTGCAACTTGCTGACCGTTTTACAAGTTTGCCGTTTGAGGAAATTTTATTTTGTTGCCAAACACCCCCGGTGTACGGCCTGCCCCCAGAAAGTAGTCCAAGCGGTCCCAGGTGTAGAAGAACGCGGGCTGCATGCGCTGCGTCTTCAACTGATTAGAATTCAATTTTACGATTCTAAGCGACTCATTTTCTAAAATCTAATAGCGTAATGAAGTGGACAACAAACGATTGAGTTTTTAGAAAAATAAAAGAAAATTCTTCGGCAAAAATAGGAAAATTTTCTCGTAATCTGCGACAAACGAGCTGCGCCGCTTCCCGTGATCATCTCCACTTGTGTACGCCGATACTCCTTTCTGCGAAAGCGGCTGTACGTGCAAAAAAAACTAACTCGATTTTCATCGCTGTTGTAGCGGTAAACAAACGAAGAAGTGGAATCAAGAGACTTCCAGAGAAAAAAGGATTATATTTTTATAAAGAATCTCCGAAATGCGTTTAGATTCCTGCCACAACCATTTTATGGTAATATTTCATGGGGTCGACATTTCAGGACCTCAAACTTCGTTAAGGATCCCAACTAAGCTCAGGGACGGTAGTAATCCATGCGAAACTACGAGTTTTTTAATATGTCGTGAGCTGACGTTCGAAAGTCGCAGAATGAACTGATTGAAACCGGGACCATACACGCATCATCATGCGAGGTGTTGCGTTTCTTTGCAAAACTTCGTCACACTAAGGAGTTGAACCCGCAGTGCTTTTAACCATAGCGGCGATTACTGGCATTGCACCGAGATTGCACTTTGGCCTGGTCATCTTTTCATTGTAGGTGTCTGCCATTGCGAACACAGCATTCTGTTTCTGGCCACAGCAGAGGCTCAAACTAGTAGTTAACGTCATAATACCTACTTAAACGCTTAAACTGATAGAGAAATGAAAAATTGAAAATTGTACACTCAAGGCGTTAATAATGGAGTGGTTGGTCAAGTGGAACTCAAAACTCAATTCCTACATACTTACCTTAAAGGCAGTGTTCACGATGATTTTCGTTCCCGAGTTTTCCACTTAAAACAAAGCTTTGGCCACCGAGTGTTACAGAAATTACGAAGAAACGGCGAGAAACGCACTAAAACGTCATATTTCAGTGACATTACTCTCTGGCCTGGACTAGTTGTCCAGTTGTATGAACATGTTCACGGTGGTTGTCGCCGGTGAAAAACGGGATCAGTCGAAAATGGAAGAATAATCCAGGCAAAATAGTACTAGGTAGGGTCTGAAGAAGACAACGGAGCAACGGAAAACAAATAATTGTAAAGGACGGGCCCAGAAATGATTTCATTGTCACAACGAACAGTTCCTGTGAGAGTAAAGAGGTGGGGTGAGAGTAAAGGATTTCGTGACCTTCTGGTGCGTTTTTCTCGATTCCTTCGTCATTTATGTTCTACCCGGGCGCCAAACAATCGATTTAGCTATTAATCTCAAAATCGAAGATTATCGTGAACACTGCCTTTCATAAGACATGTGAAAGAATCTATTTAAGTCTTTCCTCATTCGAGTAAATTCGATCGGCCTTCTGGACTACAATAAAAGGACCTCAATAGCTACACGCCTATTCATTTTCCTCAACGTTCATCGACGGATTCTATTTGTTCTATAAATATGATTGCTGATAATCCATGCCGCAATTTTCACCTCTCAATTCTTGTGTCAAACCTACTGTTGCCTATTTCTTGTCAGCACCTACTACCCTCTCACAAAAGCAAGACTTATTATTCTCTGACTTTTTTCTATCGTTTGAACGACCGCATGAGCAAGTTTTTGTTGGTTCGAAAAAAAAGTTTTCTCACCCATCCGGAAAAAAATCATGCTCCTGCTGATAACTTGGGCATAGCAAAATTAATCTTTTTTTGCACACTTCGGGTACTGATACCTTATCAAATTGGACTGATAAGGGCATAACTCTCTTGAAAAGTGCAAATGCCTTACCAACTTTCACAGCTTTGAGTTTTGCTAGGAAATTTGTAGACACTGTGAAAAAAATTGTAAAAACGTTTGATTACACTCACTCCATACCATGAGTTTTTTTTGAAATTTCGAAATGAATTACCGCTTATCCTTCCGAACAACCAGCAACGTGTCCCGGAATTTTATTTTTGGTGAATTCAGAAATTGAGCATGTGGATTGAGACATATGAAATCACGATTTGAACTTCATTAAAAATTCAAATCATGTGATCCTCGCACGAAAAAATCATTTTTTATCGAATAAAAAAACTATTTTCGACTACTTCCTCAGAACACGGATTTACAGGAAATTGAGGACCTCCTTGAGGAAATTAGAAAGTTAAAGATTTGTGAAAGTTTTGATAAGACAGATTTTTTTTTGGACCTACATATTCACACTTGTAATTACTGTCCGAGTTCGTGGCGTATCAAAATCTGCCTGGGAAACTCAGTCGAACGAGCAAAGCAATGCCCGATAATTTCTGCATCATCCTGATACATGGCTCCGATTAGGATCCCCGAGAAATTGAATATTGAAGAACAAAATTCAAAACATCACATTTCGAAACCTTTTTGAAAATCGAAAAATCGAAAAACGAAACTTCCGAACGTAATCGAAAACGGAATGATATAAAAAAGAAATAAGAAAATCGAAAAATGGCGTAAGTCTGAAATCGATTCGATCGGAAAAAAATCTAAGGAACAACTTCGGTTCACATTGCTCGACATCGTTGAGTTATTACCTCATCAATTTGATTTGGTAAGGTTTCAGTGCCTGGAATGTACTAAGTAAGATTAATTCTGCTATGCCCAGCCTATCAGTAGCAATTAATCTCCTTCCAGCTGAAAACGTGAAAATCATGGATTTATGACATCATCAGTCCAGTTTGATAAGGTCTCAATTTATTACTTGTGTCAAAAGGAATTAATTTTGCGATTCTCAGGTCATCAGGAGCAAGTTATCGCTCCACTGGTGTGAAAACTTATAACTCGAAGAGCTATAATCTTATCAGTTGAGTTTGATATGGTGTAAACGCCTGCCTTCTGCCAAAAAAAATAATTCCACTATTTCCAAGTTAATCAAACCTAATACTCGCTCTTCCGGCTCAAAATGCTCCAAATCTTATTGATATGTTCATATCACTTCGATTTGATAATTTATCAAAGCTAGATTAGCGTTAAAATAGTCTATAATCAAGTTTTTCACGCTAACATGAGCAAATCCCGGTTTTTCCGCGTTAAAAGCGCGCGATCTACCGATTTTCGCCAAGGTACAGTAAAAGTGGATGTAGGCAGTCAATAATTTTTTGACTGCCACTGCGCGCTTGCTGGCTGACAGCCTGTGCAAAACACCAGTAACCTCGCATGATAGACGAGAAAGTCCTCCGCACCACTTTTTCTCCCCGAAATCGCCTCAAAATCGCCTCTTCTTGTGAGGTCGAAACTCGCAGAATACCTTCATGTTTTGGCCATTTCGAAACTCGTAGGTCCGAATGGATTACTACCACCCCAGATATTCGCTTGAACACAAGAGAGCAGCTGTGAATTTCAGAGTATCATAAAACCATCAAAAATCCTTGCCTACACCCACTACCATAGATCGTGTGGCACTATTTTATTCCGTTTCCGGGCCCAGAAACTCGGAAACGAAAGCGGAACGGAACAGCCCAAAAAACGTCGGAAATTTGGAAACGGAGTCGGAAACGGAACAGTTCCACACAGCCCTGGCGTGTAGCCAGCAGGGATGAGATAAAATTATGAAATTTCGGAAATCGGTTTTCGGGTTTCGGAACTAAATTTTTTCTCGGGTTTCGGAACGCAAAACGCGGAACTCCGCTCATCCCTGGTCCCCAGTTGTTCCGAGGTTTCTACAAGCACGCTCATGCCGATCATTTTTTCCGCAAGGCTACCGTAGCCCTCTTCCAAAAATTTTCCAAGTGTCAGCTTGGATATGAGCACATCGTATTAGCCAACAAACATGTTTGCACGATTTCGACCTCCTCAGCCACTTCCCAGTGGCTTTCGAAAAGAGCGGTGTGTTATTGAATGCATACTGCTCCTTCGTTCTTTTAGCCCCTTTCATAGTTTGCCGGCCGACGTCGGACGACTCTTTATCAAACTTGATAAGTCAAGATAGATAAGATGGATAGGATAGGGTAGATGGATAATGCACATTCGATAACGAGTCGTCCGACGTCAGTCGGGCAAGTGTGAAAGGGGCTTTACACCCGCATGTTATGAGCTCGCGATATCGTTCGTTATCATGTTTTGTTCAAGAATGGTTACGGTAGCCCTGCGGAAAAAAATGATCGGCATGGGCGTGCTTGAGAGGTTTCTTGGTTACTTGTGCTCGACAACAAATCCTCATTTGTGTTAGTTCCTTCAGTTCCTCGGACTCCAAGATGTAGATCACAAGATGTTACCGAGAGAAACTTCGAAGATTTCTGAGTTCTAAGAAGCTTTACTAGATATTCCGTTATAGCTATTCTTTACAGCATGACTCTGAATGTGCACTCCATCATATATCAACTAGCGAATTCCTCTCTTCTTGGCAGCTTCCAGCATTTCATCCTGGAGAATCTCCATCAACTCGCAACGTTTGCGAGTGCGACCGTCAAAATCCATACTGAATCACCTCATCCCGATGATATGATGTTTGAAGCAGACCAAATAACGTGAACTCACGCAACGGTGGACTTCTTCCAATAGTCATTTCTGATACGCTCCCAATCCCATGGAGCCTTATTTCCTGATCCTAAAGTTAATAACATTCTGATCGAGAGGAACAAACACATGTTCTCTGCCAAGATTGGGAACGCACTTCTGTCCAACCAGACTTCGATTTTCGTAAAACTGTAATACGCTGTCGAAACCAGAATTGTCATCAAAAATGCTGCTAGCCCAACGAGCGGGTATACCTCATAAGCATGACCCAAGCGACGAAACATGAACCTGAAAGCAGCGAATTAGTACAATCGGTCCGATAGGAGCGCTGGTATACAGTTTACAGAGTCCGTTTGGCTCACAACGTTGAATCCTATTCCTAACCTCTTTTTCATATTTCGAAAACTGCGAAAAAAATCGCAGATCTGCAATGGTTAAGCATACCAAAGTATCGCGACTTTTCTCGCTGGTGAAAAAAAGGCGAACTCAACCTGCGATTTTTGACGCGGATTGCAGCGATGAATGTCGCTCACAGCTGTTTTTTCGAATTCCTCGAATTTTTTTCAGCGACTTTTTCGCAGCTTGAAGATTTGCGGGAAGAATGATTGAGATGATTCTTGTCGCAATAGCGTCATCCTAGAGAAGTTGGCAGCATATTTTTGTTAAGCTTGCATAGAGTATTGTGTTTAAAACTGAGCAGAACTTCAGTGGGAGTGTGCAAGACGTGATAGAAAGTGTGCAGGACTTCAGTGGGAGTGTGCAGGACTTCAGTGGGAGTGTGGAGGACATGAAAGAAAGTGTGCAGGACTTCAGTGGGAGTGTGGAGGACAGGAAAGAAAGTGTGCAGGACTTTAGTGGGAGTGTGCAGGACGTGAAAGAATGTGTGCAGGACTTAAGTGGGAGTGTGCAGGACGTGATATAAAGTGTGCAGGACACCAGTGGGAGTGTGCTGGACGTGATAGAAAGTGTGCAGGAAACCAGTGGGAGCGCGCAGGACGTGAAAGAAAGTGTGCAGGACTTCGGTGAGAATGTGCAGGACGCGAAATAAGGTGTGCACGAAACCAGTGGGAGTGTGCAGGACGTGATAGAAAGTGTGAAGGGCTTCAGTGGGAGTATGCAGGACTTCAGTGGAGTGTGGAGGACGTGAAAGAAAGTGTGCAGGACTTCAGTGGGAGTGTGCAGGACGTGAAAGAATGTATGCAGGACTTCAGTGAGAGTGTGCAGGACGTGATAGAAAGTGCGCAGGACTCCATTGGGAGTGTTCAGGACTTCAGTGGGAGTGTGCAGGACGTGAAATAAAGTCTGCACGAAACCAGTGGTAGTGTGCAGGACGTGATAGAAAGTCTGCAGGGCTTCAGTGGGAGTATGCAGGACTTCAGTGGAGTGTGGAGAACGTAAAATAAGTGTGCAGGGCTTCAGTGGGAGTGGGCAGGACGTGATATAAAGTGCGCAGGACTTCAATGGGCGTGTGCAGGAAGTGATAGAAAGTGTGCGGGAAACCAGTGGGGTAAGCAGGACGTGAACGAAAGTAAGCAGGACTTCAGTGGGAGTGTGCAGGACGTGATAGAAAGTGCGCAGGACTTCAGTGAGAGTGTGCAGGACGTGATAGAAAGTGCGCAGGACTTCAGTGAGAGTGTGCAGGACGTGATAGAAAGTGCGCAGGACTCCATTGGGAGTGTTCAGGACTTCAGTGGGAGTGTGCAGGACGTGAAATAAAGTGTGCACGAAACCAGTGGTAGTGTGCAGGACGTGATAGAAAGTCTGCAGGGCTTCAGTGGGAGTATGCAGGACTTCAGTGGAGTGTGGAGAACGTAAAATAAGTGTGCAGGGCTTCAGTGGGAGTGGACAGGACGTGATAGAAAGTGCGCAGGACTTCAATGGGCGTGTGCAGGAAGTGATAGAAAGTTGTGCGGGAAACCAGTGGGGTAAGCAGGACGTGAACGAAAGTAAGCAGGACTTCAGTGGGAGTGTGCAGGACGTGATAGAAAGTGCGCAGGACTCCATTGGGAGTGTTCAGGACTTCAGTGGGAGTGTGCAGGACACCAGTGGGAGTGTGCAGGACGTGATATAAAGTGTGCAGGACACCAGTGGGAGCGTGCAGGACGTGATAGGAAGTGTGCTGGATTTCAGTGGGAGTGTTCAGGACTTCAGTGGGAGTGTGCAGGACACCAGTGGGAGTGTGCAGGACGTCATACAAGTACGCAGGACCTCAGTGGGAGCGCGCAGATGGGCAGAAACAGAAACCAGGCAACAACCTGCACGCCTTTCTGATGAGTGCTGTCCGGTGCTGCGAAGCGGCATCAAACTTCTGCTCACTCCGAGCTGTCCTGTACAAGCATTAGCATCACAACATCATATTTTTGTATTCTCGGACCGGGCATTGCATTTGTCCACCTAAACTGGGCACGAATCGCACTCGTACTTTGCGATTCTTGTTTCGCGTTGGCGCAAACTCGGTGCACGTATCTTATACCACATCAGTGCGATCTGTGCCAGTATCAGTGCGCTGCGTACAGACTGTAGATGGACAAATGCAACGAGCCGAGAATCTAGGAAAAATGATATTCTAATCCCAATACTCGTACAGGACAGCTCGAAGAGAGAGAGAGAGAAGCTGAGAAAAAGAGAGAAAAGCAGAAGGCTGCTGCCGCTGCGATTTACCGGACAGTACGCAGCAGAAAGGCGTGCAGCTTGTTATTCAGGTTCCTGTTGCTGTTCATCAGCACACTCCCACTGAAGTCCTGCACACTTTCTATTACGCCCTGCACACTTCCACTAAAGTCCTGCAGACTACCACTGAACTCCTACACATTTTCTATGAGGTCCTGCTCACTTCCATTTAAGTCCTGCACACTACCATTGGAGTCCTGCACTTTTTCTATGACGCCTTCCACACTTGCAGTGAAGTCCTGCAGACTACCACTGAAGTCCTGCAGACTACCACTGAACTCCTGCACATTTTCTATAACCTCCTCGTCACTTCCACAAAAAACCTTCACACTTCCCCTGAAGCCCTGCACACAGTCTATGACGTCCTGCACACTACCACTGAGGTCCTGCACACTTTCTATAACGTCCTGCTCACTTCCACTAAAGTCCTGCGCACGACCTTTGAAGTCCTGAACATTTACACTGAAGTCCTGCACATTTTCTATGACGTCCAGCTCACTTCCACTAAAGTCCTGCACACTACCACTGAGGTCCTGCACACTGTCTATGACGCACTGCGCACTTCCACTGAAGTCCTGCACACTTTCTATGACGTCCTGCTCACTTCCACTAAAGTCCTGCACTCAACCACTAAAGTCCTGCGCACGCCCTTTGAAGTCCTGAACATTTACACTAAAGTCCTGCACACTACCACTGAACTCCTGCACACTTTCTATGACGTCCTGCTCACTTCTACTAAAGTCCTGCACACTACCATTGAA
The DNA here is from genome assembly GCA_029168955.1 of Aplectana chamaeleonis. Classification (NCBI taxonomy): domain Eukaryota; kingdom Metazoa; phylum Nematoda; class Chromadorea; order Rhabditida; family Cosmocercidae; genus Aplectana; species Aplectana chamaeleonis. The sequence continues at coordinate 1,727,639 of JAPDOI010000091.1, read as the reverse complement.
GTCCTGCACACTTTCTATGACGCCCTGAACACTCCCACTGAAGTCCTGCACACTCTCCTTGAAGTCCTGAACATTTCCACAGAATACCTGCACATTTTCTATAACGTCCTGCTCATTTCCACTAAAATCCTGCACAGTACCACTGAAGTCCTGCACACTGTCTATGACGTCCTGAACACTCCCACTGAAGTCCTGCACACTCTCCTTGAAGTCCTGAACATTTCCACAGAATACCTGCACATTTTCTATGACGTCCTGCTCACTTCCACTGAAGTCCTGCACTCTACCACTGAAGTCCTGCACACTGTTTATGACGCCCTGCACATTTCCACTGAACTCCTGCAAAGTTTCTATGACGTCCTGCTCACATCCACTAAAGTCCTGCACACTACCACTGAGGTCCTGCACACTGTCTATGACGTCCTGCGCACTTCCACTGAAGTCCTGCACACTTTCTATGACGTCCTGCTCACTTCCACTAAAGTCCTGCACTCTACCACTAAAGTCCTGCGCACGCCCTTTGAAGTCCTGAACATTTACACTGAAGTCCTGCACACTACCACTGAACTCCTGCTGTCATGTATGTAACCTTCTAATAATACGTTGTAACACTTGTTTTTTAAGTAATCTCCTTTTGTAATAAATTGCATGTGGTTGGTCCCTAATTCGTTTGACCCAGTTGTCCTTGACACTGCATTGGCCACTTCCGGTCACGCCCTATGACTGCCACCCCCGTTCAAAGTCCAAGTGATCACTTCGGGTACACCAGACAGTGCCATTTCCGGTGCCGCCTCCTGGGGCTGTAGCCAGCCCTATATAAGTCGACTTTTTCTTCCCTTAAAGGCAGTGTTCACGGTTATTCTCGTCCCCTGGTTCTTCACATAAAACAATGCCTTGGCCTCCAAGTGTTACCACAATTACGAAGAAACGGCGAGAAACGCATTAAAACGTCGTAATTCAGTGACATTATTCTATAACATTGACTAGTTGTCCGGTTGGATGAACACGTCCATGAAGGTTGTCCCCGGTGGGAATTTTGGTCAATCGGAAATAGAAGAATATTTTATGCGATGTAGGACTAGTTAGGCCACTAAGGAAAGAACGGAGCAATAGATGATGGAGAATTGCAAGGGACCGGTCCACAAAAGATTTCATTGTCACAACAAACACTTCCTGTGATACTTAAGTGGCAGGGTAATACTTGAAGATTTCGTGCACTTCTAGTGCGTTTTTCTCAATTTCGACGCCATCTTAGTTCTACCCGGGGACCACTTAATCAATACAGCCAATAATCTCAAAATTGAAAATTATCGTGAACACTGCCTTTAAGGTAGATGTGATTCTTGCTCTTGTTGGTTTTCTTTGTTTTAATAAACCTTTGTAAACTCTCTCTCTCTTGTTTCAAACTCCAAAACTCTCAGTCCTCCGCTTGTCCACTGGGAAAAACCACTAGACAAGCTCTTCTGCGGAATCGTAGAAGAACTCTCTCCCCTATAGAGTACCCCCCCCTTGGATTACATGGGGGCCAAGCCTAACAAGTCGGATTGACTGAAAAGTATTTTTTTTTGCAGAGTCTTGGAACAAGACATGCCTTCATCTTGCGGCAGTAATCCTGCTATCACTGTGGGCTGCACAGATCGCGACGAACAAATGGCCGTGGACGACGACCAAGCCGTTTCAACCGGTGTAGAGGTGAGTCAAATAAATGCTCAGCTAGCCTTTGCATTCGACAACATCAGAACGCGGTTAGACGATATTCTAGACGATCAGATTCGCAATCTTTCTGCACACAAAAAGCTCAATATTTTGGATGCAGTTGGATCAACTGTTGACATTGCTAGCGAGGAAGCTAAGCTCATAATCCGCGAAGCAAGGCACTCTATATTCGAGGAAATTGCATTAACTCCGGAAGAATTGCGCACAGTTTTGCCAATCGCGAGTTATAATAGCGTTTTGATGCAGCGCCTAGCAGAAGAGCTGAATTGCAATATTCCTGACGTTATAACTGCAGTAAGAGCTAAGAGTCTCGAGGTAGATACACTCAGATTACAGCTTACTGAAAAGGGTGAAAACTTGGAAAGTTTGAAAGACCTGAATATTCAGTTGCAGGGTCAGGTAAGCACTCTCACAGCAAGGATCGAGAGCATGTTTGGTCCATTGGGAGGAGAACAACAGCATGGGATTCCTGCTAAAAGTTCTCAAGGTGAGCAGAAAAACGAAGTTAACTGGTCAAATGTTAGCAAACAGCTGTTATCGCTGAATAGAGTCAAGAGCGGTAATGTTCAGAACCGCCATCTCGAACACCGCAGATCGAAAGATGGGAGACACAGGCGAAAGAGTTCAATCTCGAGCGAACGGTCGAGAGCATCATCGGAACTGTCTTCCAGCGTGTCGACAATCGGTGAGTCCGCTTCAGTTGCTCAAACTTCGGCGGCAGGGAGGGAACCCTCAGAAATAAGCGCAGTTTCTGATGCTATGAACGGCATGTTCAACGTTTTCCAAGAGGTTTTCAAAGCATAGCGGATGTAGCTAAATACGATGGGAAACGCTCTCTCAGTGACTTTCTTCGTGCTTTAGAAGTAAAGTATTCCTCGAGAGTGTGGGCTGACAGCGACAGGCGTGACATATTGGTAAACCACTTGGTAGGATCGGCCCGGTCCACATACAAAGCCTTACCAGAAAGCGTCAAAAGCGGTAGTTTCAGCGGGATAGTCGCTGCGCTCAAACAAGCTCGTCGTAACCCATGCGAGAAACTGAAGCTTATGCGCGAATGAGACAACCTCGAGAAAAAGCACGACGAATCAGTGGCGGATTTCTGCTGTCGTATGGAGAATATCTCTAGACAGGTCCATCCAAATGATGATTGAGATTTCCATGTAGCTTCTAAGCTGTACTCTTGTCTGCAGCACTGGAGAGACTCGTACCATATCCTTGCGGCTCTTGACGCAAATGATGGTGAAGTCTACGAAAGTGTCAAAAGAAAGGCGCTACGTCTCGAAAAAACGAGAACTGTTGGATTTGAGAAAACAGGATCCACAGGAAGTTTCAAATCATTCAAAAAGAAAACGTTTGCGGAAAACGCAACGAATTCTTTTCAAAAAGAGCGTACGGGGAAGTACCCGCACTCAGTCCAAAACGGGAAGTATCCGACCAAACCCCACAAGACCTTTCCTAAGAGCAAAAACTCAGGCGAGAATGGCTCTGGAACGAGTAGGACAGTCAAAGACGGTCGTCTTGATGCCAAGTCATTATCTACATTTGTAGAAGACTGGTGTGGGATGGTTCGCACGCAAGATTCACCAACAAAATTGGGCGCTGTTGCGGTAGGGAAACCAACCTTATGCGACGCGCAAATTTTTGGGATAAAGGTGAAGGCGTTTATTGATGCTGGTTCCGTAATTTCGATCGTACCAGCCGCACTTCTCAAGCAAGCTAAAAATGAAGGCTTTGACATGGACAAAGAAGTTGAAATGGTAGGAGACGGACAGGAACACAAAGTTTTCGATGCCTCAGGCAATCAAATGAATTTTGTGGCCATTGTGAACGCGGAAATAGGTGTTGAAGGGGCGGGTAGCGCTCGAGTTTTTATGCATGTCCAGAAAAGCAAGGGCAATATCCCGGTTTTAGGAACCAACGCTCTAAGGGTTCTGGGAATCAAGCTCACGTTTGGACCGAAGAACGTGGAGAACGCTACTGCGAGGCAAAGGGTGGTTATACCTCCTGGAGCCGTGGCTACTATTGAAGTAGAAAGCAAAAGAAAATCCGGACAGCGAATTTTCTGGTCAAATGATCCTCGCATAAGCTCTGGAGTGTGTTTGCTACAGGAGGGTAACGCAGGTATATCTGTTGTGAACCGTGACGATCAAAAATGGGTAGTAAACAAGGGGGAACCCTTGGGGGAGTGGTCGGATGACCCGCCCAAAGACCCAAAACTGATCGACGTTCCGTGCGGCATGCTCAACATGCCAAAACACGTGGTTTTATCTAAACCAGAACGGACAAAAGCTCTGATTGAGATCATAGAGAGCAACCGTAAATCGGGAAAACTTCCGAAAAATATCGTTGGAGTAATCAAAAAGTTCGAAGGAGCTTTTGCCTATGCTGACTCGAAATTGGGACAAACGGATCTGGTGAAGCATGACATTGACGTGCAAGGACATCCACCGATTCGCCAAAAGACGAGACCAGTACCTTATGGAGTCAGAGATAGGGTAGACACAATGCTCAAAGATCTTCGTGATCGCAAAATAATTGAGGATAGCCATTCACCGTGGCCTTCTCCAATTGTCTTGGTTGCCAAGAAAGATGGGAGCACTCGATTATGCGTTGACTACCGGGAAGTGAATAAGGTGACTCGGAAAGACAGTTATCCTTTGCCACCAATTGATTTGACCCTGCAAAATCTACAAGGGGAGCGATGGTTTACATCTCTTGATTTAGCAAGCGGTTACTGGCAGGTCCCTCTGACTAGGAATGCAAAAGAAATCAGCCCATTTACAACGTCTGCTGGTCAATTTCAGTTCAACGTGTTGCCATTTGGACTAACAAATGCACCGTCTGAATTCCAGCGCTTGATGAACAAGGTGCTTGGAGATCTGAAAGGACCAGAAGTTTCGGTTTACCTGGATGATATTCTTATCGCAACAGAAACCGAAGAGCGCCATCTAGAAGTGCTGTTTCAGACACTAGAAGCTTTCCGGAAGGCAAATTTGAAGGTCAAGCCGCAAAAATGCCGTTTTATGAAAACCAGTCTGGAATTTCTAGGCCATGTGGTGGATAAGGATGGTATCAAGACTAACTCTGAAAAGGTGTGCAAGATCCAAAACTACCCAAGGCCGCAAAATATAGCTCAGCTGAGGACGTTTCTCGGAATGGCGGGATACTATCGAAAGTTTGTTCTGCGGTACGCTCAGTTAGCGAAGCCGTTATATGAACTGACTAGTCCAAAAAGCAAGTTCATTTGGTCAGATGAGCAGGAAAAAGCTTTCAGGGATCTGAAAAAAGCTTTAGTTTGTGCTCCTGTTCTGAAACAACCAAACATCGAAAAAGCGCGGGGTGGAAGCCGACCCTTTATTATATACACTGATGCAAGTAGGATTGGTGTAGGAGCGGTATTAGCTCAAGAAGGGGACGATGGATTTTTACATCCGATATTTTTTGCTTCCAAGCCTTTTTCGCCTGCGGAACGCAATTACCATGTAACTGACCAAGAAGCTCTAGCGCTTATTTTTAGCCCGAAAAAGTTTCATTACTTCATTTTCGGCATTCGTACGGTAGTGCGGACAGATCACGCTGCTCTGACGCCTCTTTTCAAGAGAACGCATGTCTCGCCACGCGTTCTGCGCTGGGCGCTGGAAATACAGCGATATGACTTGCAAATTGAGCACGTGAAAGGCGCAGCAAACTGCGTTGCAGACGCGCTCTCACGAGGACCAGTGGATCCTTGTAACGAGGACGCGCTAATGCTTACTGCGCAAGAAAACGTGGTTTGCACGGTTCAGGAAGAGCATGAGTGGTTAACCGAATTACGGGAAGACTCCGAATTCGCTGACTTGATAAAAGCAGTCGAAAACAATCAGATGGAAGAAGTCAGACTTCCACGACACCATGGCGCACTCAGTTCTGCCGATTTTGTCATAAAGGAAGGGAGACTCAATCTGATTAATGAAGATGGATCTTTGGCTACCATAGTTCCGCGATCATGTCGGCGCGACGTGTTCAACGAAGCGCACTCAGGAATTCTGGGAGGACATTTTAGCGCTCAGAAGATGTTCACTCAGATGAAAAAGTCGCTGTTCTGGCCTGGAATGCGTCAGGATCTGGGAACCTGGTACAAATCTTGTAAACAGTGTTTCCTAACCAACTCAAAGATGAAGAATGTACCACCTCTATTCAGGTCACAAGACCACTGCAAATTGTAGGGGTCGATCTGTTAGAAATGGGTTTGACAAGTTGGGGAAACCGCTATATTGTCACAATCATTGACCATTTCACAAAATACCTAGGAGCTATTGCGGACAAAAAGGCTGATACTGTTGCAGAAGTTATCTTCAGCAATTGGGTTTGTGGATCTGGTCGATGGCTCGAAATCCTTCTCTCGGATCGAGGAAGCGAATTTGAGAATGCTATCATGACGGCACCCTGTGAAGTCATGGGTATTGAGCAAAAATTCACAAATGGGTATTGCCCACGTGAAAACGGATTAACGGAGCGTGTCAATGGAACCATTGTGAGAATGCTCAAAAAGAAGACAACTGTAGCAGCCGAGTGGGACAGAGTTTTACCAACGGTGGTCTACGCCTATAACGCTTCCTCTCATACTGCAACTGGGGGAAGAACTCATTTTTTGCTTTACGGTTCAGATCCGAAATACCCGTCAGCAGTGATTCCTTCAGAGCATTTATCGCCGTATGTAGTGGATTATGACACTTACAAAACCGAACTTCTTTGCGGGTTGAAACTTGCGCGGAATTGTATTAACGAAAACGCCAAAGAATACCGCGATCAAATGAAGTCTGGGTACGACAAAAAGTGGAAAACTGGAAAATCTACAGTTTTCAAACCCGGCGATAGAGTGTATATGAAGCTTCCAACTGAGAAAGGGAAATCTCGGCATCCCAAACTGGTCATAGACTGGTCTGGTCCCTTTCGAGTAATTGAGGCTAGCTCAAATTCTGCTCTAATAACCTTGATAGGGGAAAATCAAGAACCTCTTAGAGTGCAATTTGATCACCTGGTGAAAGTACCTAGGGAAATTGATGACAGCCCGGTAAAAGGGACAACGACGCGCGGAAATGGCGGTAGATCAAGAAATTTGGGAATGAAAACTAAACAATGTAGCCAAATAAAGTGCCTCAGTACTCAATTCGTGGATTTCAGAACGTCGTTCTCGTCCTCCTCCGACACTCGTCACGCGGATTGGTCTTGCCCTGGGAAGCTAATGGCCAATGGAGTCGAAGTCAAATGCTCGGTAGCCGTATCGTTGAAAGACGTCATCCCGAATGCACCGTTTGGAGCTCTGCAATTGAACTCCCCATACGAATTGTTACGATTGTTGTCCGTATTGTCTCAATCTCATTTACCCGAATCGTGGCTCACATCCCGTCTTCTCGATCGTAATTATGACCACATTTGTCCAACGGGACTTGGTATTGCAATATCATTTTTTCGCAAACATTGTATCCATATGACGCTTGCTTCAGTCGCTGATACTTTATGTTCAATTCCTGATCATCCCCTCGTGGACGTTGCGATCCATACAACTTGGCGAAACTTGCTGACTGCGCGAGACAGTATGCGGTACCGCATCCCTGGACTGACTCGTCTTGGAAAGAACTGAAGCCGAGGAAGAACCTGATCATTTTGCCCGTCGGATTCGAGATGGTGCTAGATTGCCTGGAAACAGACACACGAAAGGCCATCGTTATGAGGAAACCCGATGATGCACATCCTGACTGGTTTGCCGAAGAATACTCAGCAATACTCATCTTTAGTAGTGCGAACTTCGCTGGAACGGCTCGATGGCGAGGAGCCTGGACACTCCTTCTGCAGCAGGTAGCTCTTGGAGCAGAACTGATCGGGTTAGCCGGTCCACAGAACGACCACGACTGGAAAAGATCGGTTTACCTCTTGCGGGACCTCTTCGAGGAGACCGTGGAACAGCGTCCTTCACTGCGAAACCGTCTACGATGTCTGCTGCCTACCCACTCACAACAAGAAATGCTCTCGGCCGGCTTCCGTACGGCTACGTACGAGAAAGGGAAAATCTTCACACAGAGTACAGCCAAAAGGTTCTGGTCGGCTACGATCGCGGAGCATTCGGCATTCCTATGCATGGATCCATTCGTGAAGACCGACCAGCAGCGTGCAGCTAAACGCATCAACGAGCCGAAACTTTCTGTTTGAGGGAAACCTCGTTTTGGTGGACAACACTCCATAGGCGGTTATGCTTCTCAAGCGCGGATGCCGTTGATTAATCAACCAATCCAGAAAATCGGAAACAAAATGTTCACGGTCGTACCGGTCGAAGAGAAGTTTCCAGCTCGACATCCCGCTAGAGGACGTGGCTCCACATCCTATAGAAAGTCTTGATTCGGCGTAGTGGAAACGCCTACCTCTCGGGGCCCCCCAGTCATGTATGTAATCTTCTAATAATACGTTGTAACACTTGTTTCTTAAGTAATCTCCTTTTGTAATAAATTGCATGTGGTTGGTCTCTAATTCGTTTGACCCAGTTGTCCTTGACACTGCATTGGCCACTTCCGGTCAGCGTACCAGACTGGCCACTTCCGGTCACGCCCTATGACTGCCACCCCCGTTCATTGTCCAAGTGATCACTTCCGGTACACCAGACAGTGCCATTTCCGGTGCCGCCTCCTGGGGCTGTAGCCAGCCCTATATAAGTCGACTTTTTCTTCCCTTAAGGTAGATTTGATTCTTGCTCTTGTTGGTTTTCTTTGTTTTAATGAACCTTTGTAAACTCTCTCTCTCTCTCTTGTTTCAAACTCCGAAACTCTCAGTCCTCCGCTTGTCCACTGGGAAAAACCACTAGACAAGCTCTTCTGCGGAATCGTAGAAGAACTCTCTCCCCTATAGAGTACCCCCCTTGGATTACACTGCACACTTTCTATGACGTCCTGCTCACTTCCACTAAAGTCCTGCACACTACCATTGAAGTCCTGCTCACTTTCTATGACGCCCTGCACACTTCCACGGAAGTCCTGCAGACTACCACTGAGGTCCTGCAGACTACCACTGAACTCCTGCACACTGTCTATGACGTCCTGAACACTCCCACTGAAGAACTGCTCACTTCCACTAACGTCCTGCACTCTACCACTAAAGTCCTGCTCACGCCCTTTGAAGTCCTGAACATTTACACTGAAGTCCTGCACACTACCACTGAAGTCCTGCAGACTACCACTGAACTCCTGCACATCCTTACATATAATAAGCGGCGTGGTGGTGTGTCTGACCGGTGTCTGACCGTACGTCTGACCGACGTCTGACTGGGTGTTCGAATTTCCCGCAATTTTAGATTCCATGAGTCAGAGCGCGTTATTGTTTCACACAATACACAGAGAAGGTCGCGGAAAGAGAGTTAGCTTTAGGGGGAGCGCGCACAGCACTGCTATCGTGGTGGGACCATGATAGCTGTTGCATATTGCGTCCTATAAAGTTTCTCAGTAAAAAATCGTGGTGGGACCACCGAGTGGGACCACCGAGGGTGTTGCATATTGCGTCCTTTATAGTTTCTCAATGGCGAATCGTGGTGGGACCACCATAGTAGTTGCATATTGCGTCCTTTAAAATTTCTCAGTGGATATTCGTGGTGGGACCACCGAGGGTGTTGCATATCGCGTCCTTTGAAGTTTCTCAGTGAAGAATCGTGGTGGGACCACCGAGGGCGTTGCATGTTGCGTCCTTTGAAGTTTCTCAGTGGTAAATCGTGGTGGGACCACCGAAGGTGTTGCATATTGCGTCCTTTAAAATTTCTCAGTGGCGGATTGTGGTGGGACCACAGTAATAGTTGCATATTGCGTTCTTTAAAGTTACTCAGAAAAGAATCGTGGTGGGACAACCGTAGTACTTGCATATTGCGTTCTTGAAGTTTCTAAGTAAAGAATCATGGTGGAACCTCCGAGGGTGTTGCATATTGTGTCCTTTGTAGTTTCTCTGTTACGAATCGTGGTGGGACCACCAGAGTTGTCGCATATCGTGGTGGGACCATCATAGCTGTTGCATAATACGTAGTTTGAAGTTTCTTAGAGACGCGTCGTTGTGGGACCATCATAGCTGTTCCATATTGCGTCCTTCATAGTTTCTCAGTGGTAAACTTTGGTGGGACCACCGTAGCAGTTGCATATTGCGTCCTTTGAAATTTCTCAGCGGCGATTCGTGATGGGACCACCGTAGTAGTTGCATATAGCGTGATTTGAAATTTCTCAGTGGCGAATCGTGTTGGGACCACAGTAATAGTTGCATATTGCGTTCTTTAAAGTTACTCAGAAAAGAATCGTGGTGGGACCACAGTAATAGTTGCATATTGCGTTCTTTAAAGTTACTCAGAAAAGAATCGTGGTGGGACAACCGTAGTACTTGCATATTGCGTTCTTGAAGTTTCTCAGTAAAGAATCATGGTGGAACCTCCGAGGGTGTTGCATATTGTGTCCTTTGTAGTTTCTCTGTTACGAATCGTGGTGGGACCACCAGATTTGTCGCATATCGTGGTGGGACCATCATAGCTGTTGCATAATACGTAGTTTGAAGTTTCTTAGAGACGTGTCGTTGTGGGACCATCATAGCTGTTCCATATTGCGTCCTTCAAAGTTTCTCAGTGGTAAACTTTGGTGGGACCACCGTAGCAGTTGCATATTGCGTCCTTCGAAATTTCTCAGCGGCGATTCGTGATGGGACCACCGTAGTAGTTGCATATAGCGTGATTTGAAATTTCTCAGTGGCGAATCGTGTTGGGACCACAGTAATAGTTGCATATTGCGTTCTTTAAAGTTACTCAGAAAAGAATCGTGGTGGGACAACCGTAGTACTTGCATATTGCGTTCTTGAAGTTTCTCAGTGAAGAATCGTGGTGGGACCACCGAGGGTGTTGCATATTGCGTCCTTTGAAGTTTCTCTGTTACGAATCGTGGTGGGAACACCAGAGTTGTTGCGCATCGTGGTGGGACCATCATAGCTGTTGCATATTGCGTCCTTTAAAAATTCTCAGAGGCGAATCATGATGGGACCACCCTATCTTTTGCATATTGAATCCGTTGAAGTTTCTCCGTTACGGATCGTGCTGGGACCACCACAGGTGTTGAGATTCGGATTTTGTGAGCTCTCTTCGTATCGGATCGTGGTGGGACCGCCCGATCTATTGAGTTTTTCTAAACTCTCTTTGTTACGAGTCATGGTAGAGCACCCGTGCCTGTCGCGTATTGAGTCCTTTGAACTTGCTTCGTTTCGAGTCGTAGTGGGATCACCTTAGCTGTTGCACATTGAGCCCTTCCCCGTCTATCGTTTGTCGAAGCCAAGCGTATGCTACAAATAGTTAATGGAGGTCAGGGCCATGTGCTGTCGTTTAAATTCTTAACAGATGTTGGGGAGTCGTTAAAATGTTTGCCTAGAACAAAAAGTTTGGGGAGGTGACCGTGAATATTCCCAAAAATTTCAATCAGCAGTGGAAGGGGATCATAACTCTGCTGAGATCTTACACAACGGCTCGCTTGAGCATGACGCAGAGAGGCCGAAGAAGTCGGCTTATCGTTTGGCGAAACCAAACGAATGCCACCCATAGTTGATGGAGGGAGGCAGGGAGAAGCCAGCTCATCACTCGACTAAGATATACAATGCTACACATTTAACACCGCTGCAATCCAGGGGGGAAATGGGCGGAATGGGCAAAGTGGGCAACTAAAGCGTCTTTCTACCACAACTCGCCTCAAAGAGCTCCGTTTTCAATTTCGACAGGACCAAAATGTTTACCGCGCCACATTCTATTTAACTATATGAGATAAAGTTTGAAATTTTCTATGAAAACGCTTTTTTTAAAGATGCAGTTAGTTATGATTTTGATAATGTTATCACAAGATAACGAGACCACTCGATCAAAATGACCGTACGCGATCTCTAGCATGGTCAAAACGAAATAGTATTTCGCCTTAAAAAATAATGTTGCTTCCGAACTTTGCAAAATATTTTCGCATGATTGACTAGATCACGACATGCTGTACATTTCGCCGTTTTCGAAATCGAAAACGGAGCACATTGAGGCGAGTTGTGGTCGAAAGACGCTTTAGTTGCCCACTTTGCCCATTTCTCCCATTTTTTCCCTTAGATAGCGGCGGTATTGTAGTGGATGGATGGAAGCCGGAAGAGACCAGCCCATCGTTCGGCGAAGCGAAACGATTGCTTATTGGAGGGAGGTCGGAAAAACCAGCCTAACGTTCGGCAAAACCAAGCGAGCGCTACACGTAGTTGAGGGAGGGAGGCCGGGAGAAGCCAGCTCATTGTTTGGCCAAGTCAACCAATGCTACACTGTCCTAATGAATGGAGGCCGGGGGAAGATGGTCTACAGTTTGGCGAAGACAAATGAATGCCACACATAGTTAAGAGGGGGAGGCCGGAAAAACCAGCCTAACGTTCGGCAAAACCAAGCGAGTGCTACACTTAGTTGAGGGAGGGAGGCCGGGAGAAACCAGCTAACCGTTCAGCCAAGTCAACGAATGCTACACTTTCCTAATGAATGGAGGGCGGGGAAAGACGGTTTACCGTTTGGCGAAGACAATGGAATGCTACACATAGTTGAGGAAGGAAGGCCGGGAGAAGCCAGCCCATCGTTCGGCGAAGCCTAACGAGTGCTAGACAAGGTTAATGGAGGGAGGCCAGCAGAACCAACCTATCGTTTGGCAAAGCCAAATAAACAAGCGGCGGAGTCATGAAAGCTATCCTTCGAAGCAGAGATGTTTTGAATAAAAAGTGTTAACTAGCACTATCGTTATTGATTAATAGATTAGTTACACTTTTCGTTAGGTCTGGACGGGCTATCTTGAATGGGACGGCGAAGCCGGCAACCGAACCGGCGAAGCCGGTTCGCCAGCGGCGCTGAGCGGCGTTAGCCGCCTGGCGCAGCTGGTTTTCTATAACGTCCTGCTCACTTCCACTAAAGTCCTCCACACTACCACTGAAGTCCTGCACACTGTCTATGACGTCCTGCACACTACCAGTGAGGTCCTGCACACTTTCTATGACGTCCTGAACACTCCCACTGAAGTCCTGCACACTCCCCTTGAAATCCTGAACATTTCCACTGAAGTCCTGCACGTTTTCTATGACTTCCTGCTCACTTCCACTAAAGTCCTGCACTCTACCACTGAAGTCCTTCACACTGTCTATGACGAGCTGCACACTTTCACTGATCTCCTGCAAATTTTCTATGACGTCCTGCTCACTTCCACTAAAGTCCTGCACACTGCCACTGAAGTCCTGCACACTGTCTATGACGCCCTGCACACTTCCACTGAAGTCCTGCACACTTCATGACGTCCTGCTCACTTCCACTAAAGTCCTGCACTCTACCACTGAAGTCCTGCAAACTGACTATGACGCCCTGTACACTTCCACTGAAGTCCTGCACACTTTCCATGACGTCCTGCTCACTTCCACTGAAGTCCTGTACTCTACCACTGAAGTCCTGCAAACTGACTGTGACGCCCTGTATACTTCCACTGAAGTCCTGCACACTACCCTTGAAGTCCTGAACATTTCCATTGAAGTCCTGCACATTTTCTATGACGTCCTGCTCTCTTCCACTAAAGTCCTGCACACTACCGCTGAAGTCCTGCACACTGTCTATGACGCCCTGCACACTTCCACTAAAGTAATGCACACTTTCCACTAAAGTCCTGCACTCTACCACTGAAGTCCTGCAAACTGACTATGACGCCCTGTACACTTCCACTGAAGTCCTGCACACTTTCCATGACGTCCTTCTCACTTGCACTAAAGTCCTGTACTCTACCACTGAAGTCCTGCAAACTGACTATGACGCCCTGTACACTTCCACTGAAGTCCTGCACACTACCCTTGAAGTTCTGAACATTTCCATTGAAGTCCTGCACATTTCCTATGACGTCCTGCTCGCTTCCACTAAAGTCCTGCACACTACCGCTGAAGTCCTGCACACTGTCTATGACGCCCTGCACACTTCCACTAAAGTCCTGCACACTTTCCACTAAAGTCCTGCACTCTACCACTGAAGTCCTGCAAACTGACTATGACGCCCTGTACACTTCCACTGAAGTCCTGCACACTTTCCATGACGTCCTGCTCACTTCCACTAAAGTCCTGCACTCTACCACTGAAGTACTGCAAACTGACTATGACGCCCTGTACACTTCCACTGAAGTCCTGCACACTTTCCATGACGTCCTGCTCACTTGCACTAAAGTCCTGTAATCTACCACTGAAGTCCTGCAAACTGACTATGACGCCCTGTACACTTCCACTGAAGTCCTGCACACTTTCCATGACGTCCTGCTCACTTCCACTGAAAGTCCTGCACACTACCACTGCAAGTGCTTTACACTTGTCCTATGACGCCCTGCACACTTCCACTAAAGTCCTGCACACACTTTCCCTAAAGTCCTGCACTCTACCACTGAAGTCCTGCAAACTGACTATGACGCCCTGTACTTCCACTTAAGTCCTGCACACACATGACGTCCTGCTCCACTTCCCTGTAAAGTCCTGCACTCTACCACTGAAGTACTGCAAACTGACTATGACCCCCTGTACACTTCCACTGAAGTCCTGCACACTTTCCATGACGTCCTGCTCACTTGCACTAAAGTCCTGTACTCTACCACTGAAGTCCTGCACACTTTCCATGACGTCCTGCTCACTTCCACTAAAGTCCTGCACACTACCACTGAAGTCCTGCACACTGACTATGACGCCCTGTACACTTCCACTGAAGTCCTGCACACTACCCTTGAAGTCCTGAACATTTCCATTGAAGTCCTGCACATTTTCTATGACGTCCTGCTCGCTTCCACTAAAGTCCTGCACACTACCGCTGAAGTCCTGCACACTGTCTATGACGCCCTGCACACTTCCACTAAAGTCCTGCATACTTTCCACTAAAGTCCTGCACTCTACCACTGCAGTCCTGCAAACTGACTATGACGCCCTGTACACTTCCACTGAAGTCCTGCACACTTTCCATGACGTCCTGCTCACTTCCACTAAAGTCCTGCACACTACCACTGAAGTCCTGCACACTGTCTATGACGCCCTGCACACTTCCACTAAAGTCCTGCACTACCCTTGAAGTCCTGAACATTTCCATTGAAGTCCTGCACATTTTCTATGACGTCCTGCTCGCTTCCACTAAAGTCCTGCACACTACCGCTGAAGTCCTGCACACTGTCTATGACGCCCTGCACACTTCCACTAAAGTCCTGCACACTTTCCACTAAAGTCCTGCACTCTACCACTGAAGTCCTGCAAACTGACTATGACGCCCTGTACACTTCCACTGAAGTCCTGCACACTTTCCATGACGTCCTGCTCACTTCCACTAAAGTCCTGCACTCTACCACTGAAGTACTGCAAACTGACTATGACGCCCTGTACACTTCCACTGAAGTCCTGCACACTTTCCATGACATCCTGCTCACTTGCACTAAAGTCCTGTACTCTACCACTGAAGTCCTGCAAACTGACTATGACGCCCTGTACACTTCCACTGAAGTCCTGCACACTACCCTTGAAGTCCTGAACATTTCCATTGAAGTCCTGCACATTTTCTATGACGTCCTGCTCGCTTCCACTAAAGTCCTGCACACTACCGCTGAAGTCCTGCACACTGTCTATGACGCCCTGCACACTTCCACTAAAGTCCTGCACACTTTCCACTAAAGTCCTGCACTCTACCACTGAAGTCCTGCAAACTGACTATGACGCCCTGTACACTTCCACTGAAGTCCTGCACACTTTCCATGACGTCCTGCTCACTTCCACTAAAGTCCTGCACACTACCACTGAAGTCCTGCACACTGACTATGACGCCCTGTACACTTCCACTGAAGTCCTGCACACTACCCTTGAAGTCCTGAACATTTCCATTGAAGTCCTGCACATTTCCTATGACGTCCTGCTCTCTTCCACTAAAGTCCTGCACACTACCGCTGAAGTCCTGCACACTGTCTATGACGCCCTGCACACTTCCACTAAAGTCCTGCACACTTTCCACTAAAGTCCTGCACTCTACCACTGAAGTCCTGCAAACTGACTATGGCGCGCTGTACACTTCCACTGAAGTCCTGCACACTTTCCATGACGTCCTGCGCACTTCCACTAAGGTCCTGTACTCTTCCACTGAAGTCCTGCAATTTGACTATGACGCCCTGTACACTTCCACTGAAGTCCTGCACACTACCCTTGAAGTCCTGAACATTTCCATTGAAGTCCTGCACATTTTCTATGACGTCCTGCTCGCTTCCACTAAAGTCCTGCACACTACCGCTGAAGTCCTGCACACTGTCTATGACGCCCTGCACACTTCCACTAAAGTCCTGCACACTTTCCACTAAAGTCCTGCACTCTACCACTGAAGTCCTGCAAACTGACTATGACGCCCTGTACACTTCCACTGAAGTCCTGCAACTCCGCCATTGCCGGTCCCAAGCCCGGATGAGAAAGGAGGAGGGTTGGCCCCCCGTACTACCGACGGGCTGGAAAACTTAGGTGGTAACCATGGAAAGTCTCTTAGGAAACAACGAAGAAGCTACCGCATCCGGGGCAGCCGATGCGCCAACACTAGGGATCCAGGGTGTTGGTGAGAAGAATACTACTGGCCAAAATGGAGGACGACTGGTGACACCTAAGAAGGAGCTGAGGATTGAAGCATGGAATGTGCGAACGGGACACTGCGTCGGTCAGAAAGAGATAATAGCAAGAGAGTTGTCAAGGTCCAACATATCGATTGCTGCACTTTCCGAGCTGAGGATGAGCGGATGTGGAACGGTGCCCATTCAGGTGCCGGAGAGTAGCGAAAAGATGGTGCTGTACTATTCCGGTGAGGACGGACATCGCAATGGTGTTGGATTTATGCTAGGCAGTCGCGCAGCTGGAAGCGTTGTTTCATTCGAGCCGATTTCTGGCAGTATCGCTGTTCTTGTTTTGAGCGGAACAATCAAGACCCATGTCGTGTCCATCTATGCACCAACGGAGCCAAGTTCTGACGTTGACAAGGACGAGTTCTACACCCAACTCCAGGACGTGCTGAATACTATCCCGAAAACCGATGTCACCATTGTAGCGGGTGACTTCAACGCAAGAGTCGGTAGTGACAGAACAGGCTGGGAAGGAGTGTTGGGCAGGTTCAGCGTGGGCGAAATAAACGATAATGGACTACGCCTACTTTCGTTCGCTGCGTTCAACGAGCTTGTCATCGGTAACAGTCAATTCCGGCAC
The DNA here is from genome assembly GCA_029168955.1 of Aplectana chamaeleonis. Lineage (NCBI taxonomy): Eukaryota > Metazoa > Nematoda > Chromadorea > Rhabditida > Cosmocercidae > Aplectana > Aplectana chamaeleonis. The sequence goes on along the minus strand of JAPDOI010000091.1, from coordinate 1,710,662 downwards.
CCCAAGAAGCATGAGTTAACATGGAGGAATCCAACTGGACGAGATGTGGCCACAGCGGACTACGTGCTGATAAACTCACGTTTTAGATCATCGCTGAAAGATGTTCGGGCCATGAGAGGGCCTGATTGTGGATCCGACCATTATCTCTTGCGTGCTGTAATGCAGCTTCGCTTACGACGACCTAGGCGTGAGGAGCCACCTAGAAAGAAACTTGACTGGTCACACTTGATGGCGCCAGGAACAAAAGAAACATTTCAACTCGCGCTGTCGAATCGGTTCGCGGTTCTGGAAGACGCCTTGTCTGTGGACGAGCACGAGAAGCAGACAGTTGAAGTCGCTCTAGAATGCGCAGAGCCTCTCTGCCCTGTTATTCGCCGGCGAACGCAGCCTTGGATATCGGACGATTCTCTCCGTCTCGTGGACGAACGGAAGCGAGTGAAATTAACGGACTTCGGACGGTATCGGCAATTGTGTCAGGAGCTTCGTCGAAAGTTGGAAGGAAGAGCGGAGTCGTACTGGAATAAGGTAGCAGACGAAGTGGAGGAGGCAGTTGGAAGGAACGACTATCGCACATTGTACAACACACTCAACCGTCTCAGAAAGAAGACCAAACTTATGAGCGATTCCATCAGGAATACGGATGGGTCTTTTGTGCGATCAGCAGATGAGCGTCTGTTGCGATGGAGGCAGTTCTTCAGTGAACTCTATACTCACGATGCGCCACAAGGTCCACTGGCCCAACCGATACTAGTCGAGGTACCAGAGGAGACAGCGCTTGACTCGGAACCCACTGCGGAAGAAGTGAAGGCGGCAATCAAGTCGCTAAAGAATGGAAAGGCGTCCGGTGTTGACAATGTCACTGCTGAGGTCATCAAGGCAGGAGGAGATGTTCTACTGCGTCAGCTGCATCAGTTAATCACGCGCATATGGCGGACAGAGAGCGTGCCGTCTACCTGGAAAAAGGCTATTGTCGTGCCTATCCATAAGAAGGGCGATGCCAGAGACTGTAAAAACTATCGCGGGATCAGCCTGTTGTCGATTGTTGGTAAAGTCTTCACGAGAACTATCCAGTCCAGACTTCAACGCCATCGGGAGAGTACCTGTCTCGAAGAACAAGCAGGTTTTCGTCCGGGTCGAGGATGCAGCGATCAAATTTTCACACTTCGTCAAGTTATGGAGGAAAGGATTCGCTGTGGAAAGCGCGTCGTTATCACCTTCATAGACTTCAAGTCGGCATTCGATTGCGTGCACTGGCCCGCCTTATGGAAATCGATGGAATGCGAACACATGCCAGGAAAAATGGTGAAGCTTCTGCAGGAAATTTATAGAGGCTCGACTAGCTATGTCCGCGTCGGAAACAAGCTATCCGAAGAATTCAGAGTCGATGCAGGCGTCCGGCAGGGAGATGTGATTTCACCGCTCCTCTTTAATACCGTGGTCGATGCTATTATGAGAAAGACCTTTGAAAATAGAAGAGGAGTCCAATTTGGCGATAACGATTTTGTCACGGATTTGATGTTTGCGGACGACAGTGCAGTGTTCACACTTTCCACTAAAGTCCTGCACTCTACCACTGAAGTCCTGCAAACTGACTATGGCGCGCTGTACACTTCCACTGAAGTCCTGCACACTTTCCATCACGTCCTGCGCACTTCCACTAAGGTCCTGTACTCTTCCACTGAAGTCCTGCAATTTGACTATGACGCCCTGTACACTTCCACTGAAGTCCTGCACACTACCCTTGAAGTCCTGAACATTTCCATTGAAGTCCTGCACATTTCCTATGACGTCCTGCTCTCTTCCACTAAAGTCCTGCACACTACCGCTGAAGTCCTGCACACTGTCTATGACGCCCTGCACACTTTCCATGACGTCCTGCTCTCTTCCACTAAAGTCCTGCGCTCTACCACTAAAGTCATGCACACTGTCTATGACGCCCTGCTCACTTCCACTAAAGTCCTGCACACTTTCCACTAAAGTCCTGCACTCTACCACTGAAGTTCTGCAAACTGACTATGGCGCCCTGTACACTTCCACTGAAGTCCTGCACACTTTCCATGACGTCCTGCTCACTTCCACTAAAGTCCTGTACTCTACCACTGAAGTCCTGCAAACTGACTATGACGCCCTGTACACTTTCACTGAAGTCCTGCACACTGTCTATGACGCCCTGCACATTTCCACTAAAGTCCTGCACACTTTCCACTAAAGTCCTGCACTCTACCACTGAAGTCCTGCAAACTGACTATGGCGCCCTGTACACTTCCACTGAAGTCCTGCACACTTTCCATGACGTCCTGCTCACTTCCACTAAAGTCCTGTACTCTACCACTGAAGTCCTGCAAACTGACTATGACGCCCTGTACACTTCCACTGAAGTCCTGCACACTACCCTTGAAGTCCTGAACATTTCCATTGAAGTCCTGCACATTTTCCATGACGTCCTGCTCACTTCCACTAAAGTCCTGCGCTCTACCACTGAAGTCCTGCACACTGTCTATGACGCCCTGCACATTTCCACTAAAGTCCTGCACACTTTCCACTAAAGTCCTGCACTCTACCACTGAAGTCCTGCAAACTGACTATTGCGCCCTGTACACTTCCACTGAAGTCCTGCACACTTCCCATGACGTCCTGCTCACTTCCACTAAAGTCCTGTACTCTACCACTGAAGTCCTGCAAACTGACTATGACGCCCTGTACACTTCCACTGAAGTCCTGCACACTACCCTTGAAGTCCTGAACATTTCCATTGAAGTCCTGCACATTTTCCATGACGTCCAGCTCACTTCCACTAAAGTCCTGCACACTTTCCACTAAAGTCCTGCACTCTACCACTGAAGTCCTTCACACTGTCTATGACGAGCTGCACACTTTCACTGAACTCCTGCACATTTTCTATGACGTCCTACTCGCTTCCACTAAAGTCCTGCACACTACCGCTGAAGTCCTGCACACTGTCTATGACGCCCTGTACACTTCCACTGAAGTCCTGCACGCTTTCCATGACGTCCTGCTCTCTTCCACTAAAGTCCTGCGCTCTACCACTAAAGTCATGCACACTGTCTATGACGCCCTGCACACTTCCACTAAAGTCCTGCACACTTTCCACTAAAGTCCTGCACTCTACCACTGAAGTCCTTCACACTGTCTATGACGAGCTGCACACTTTCACTGAACTCCTGCACATTTTCTATGACGTCCTACTCGCTTCCACTAAAGTCCTGCACACTACCGCTGAAGTCCTGCAAACTGACTATGACGCCCTGAACACTTCCACTGAAGTCCTGCACACTACCCTTGGAGTCCTGAACATTCCCATTGGAGTCCTGCACATTTTCTATGACGTCCTGCTCGCTTCCACTAAAGTCCTGCACACTACCGCTGAAGTCCTGCACACTGTCTATGACGCCCTGCACACTTCCACTAAAGTCCTGCACACTTTCCACTAAAGTCTTGCACTCTACCACTGAAGTCCTGCAAACTGACTATGACGCCCTGAACACTTCCACTGAAGTCCTGCACACTACCCTTGAAGTCCTGAACATTTCCATTGAAGTCCTGCACATTTTCCATGACGTCCTGCTCACTTCCACTAAAGTCCTGCGCTCTACCACTGAAGTCCTGCACACTGTCTATGACGCCCTGCACACTTCCACTAAAGTCCTGCACACTTTCCACTAAAGTCTTGCACTCTACCACTGGAGTCCTGCACGCTACCACTGAAGTCCTGCACACTTTCTATGACGTCCTGCTCACTTCCACTAAAGTCCTGCGCTCTACCACTGAAGTCCTGCACACTGTCTATGACGCCCTGTACACTTCCACTGAAGTCCTGCACACTTTCCATGACGTCCTGCTCACTTCCACTAAAGTCCTGCGCTCTACCACTGAAGTCCTGCACACTGTCTATGACGCCCTGCACACTTCCACTGAAGCCCTGCACACTTTCTATGACGTCCTGAACACTCCCACTGGAGTCCTGCACGCTACCACTGAAGTCCTGCACACTTTCTATGACGTCCTGCTCACTTCCACTAAAGTCCTGCACTCTACCACTGATGTCCTGCACACTTTCTATTCCTAACATACGGTAGGCTGTTTGTGGTATCATTCGTTTTTATGGAAGCAGCTGTGATAAATTGGTGAGTGTGTGTTTTCACCGATGCGACTGCATCTGTGTAAGCAATGAAAACGGGACAAAATGTGACAATGCAAACAGAAACTCACCGACTAACGTCAGTTATTTCGAAAAAACGAGTGATAAAACAATCAGATTACCGTATGTTAGCACGAGTCCGCTACCGCACCATGTCCTTTTAATATTGCGGTAATCTATATACTAACAGCGCGCGGTTGCTTCTCTGTCAAAAGATCCATATCACCAGTTGTATTTCCTCCATGGCTCACGGCTCAGCTGCTGGTGAGAGAATTTGAGAGCTCACTAGAAATGCTCTAGAGATTATATACCGTCACTCTGTTCATAAAAAGGACTCCGTTCCTGCCCACCGCTTCGTGTCTTTGACTTCCATGATGAGAGAAACAAATTCACCGCTGAAGCGAGATCCTCCGATGCATCGGTGTATGCCTCTAGGTCTCCGCGCGTATTGGACAGGCTCGAGGAAAAGCGGGATTACGTATAGTATAGTTGTGCCCTGGACGAAAAGACCGAATATCGAATAGATTCGAATGACCCCCTTTTCTTACCGTTCGATTTTTAAATAGATTCGAATACCCCTTTTTTGACGTCCGATTTTTGGATATATTCGAATGGCTTCTTTTTTTTGAGGTTTGATTTTTGAATACATTCGAATGACCCTCTTTTTTCGAGGTTCGGATTTTGAATAGATTCGAATATACTCGAATAATTTTTCGAATAATTTCAAAGCGAAAAACTAAAAAACAGGCCAGGTGAGCTGTCAGTGGATCTTATACTTCGAAGTAAAATGCGTGCGCACGCGTTACGGTCCGGTGAATGTCGCGCGCGGCAAACGCGGAAAAGCCGCCATCGTTTACAAGAGTTATCAGCACCATATGCGGCGAAACGGTCATTGTTAGTGACATAAAATGAACGCAGCAAAGTAAATAATGCTTTAGGACATGGTATTTTACATAAAAGCTGAGATTTCGCGTCGCCGCCCTATCCGTCGTGCGCGACGCTCACCGACCGCGACGCAGAACGCACGGGTGAGCAATGTCCTCTCCTCCTGTACCTTACGCCCCGATTGAGCGTGAAACCTCGAAACCAAAATTCTGCCCGGACCCTCTCATGCTTTTTCACTCAGGAAAACATTATGAGGAACAAAATCGGTATCCATTAATTGGTGTGCAAATGCGACTATGCAGAAATGCAGGTGCGAAAAAGCGCGTTGAAATTCACGTAGCTGCGACAACTTCGTCGCCGTGTCCGTCGCTGAAGTATACCAATGCCCTGCGCGATTTCGAAATCCTTCGACGTGGTCATATGTACCTGCCAATGGAACACACGGTCATCTGCCGTACACCATAATTACCGGCAACGGGTCAAATCTATTCGAAACCTTTCCAAAATATAACTATTCGAAAGAATATTCGAATAGTAGGCTTCGATAATTGAATAGATTCGAATACCCCCTTTTTTAGGGGTCCGATTATTGAATAAATTCGAATACCTCCCTTTTTTTAGGTCCGATATTTGAATAGTATTCGAATAGTGCGATTTTAGAAATTCCTATGATGAATACGTATTCGAATAGCAACTATTCGGACATATCGATTCGAATCTATTCGACTGGTTCCTACGCGTGCTGGTGTGGAGCGGAGGTTAGAGACAGCGAGAGAGCGGAGGGCAGACGGAGCCCAGGCGTCGCGCGTGCCGCTCGCGCCTCGAGTGATGTGGATTACGCCGGTTTAAAGAGGGCATAGTGCGTAGTTTGTACTGACACGCAATACGCACGAATGGTCAACAGATATCAAATGCACCGTAGGCGACGAACCATTTAGCGTCGACTCTTAGTTAAAGGCAGTGTTCACGATAATCTTCAATTTTCAGATTATTCGCTATATTGATTAAGTGGCCCCCGGGTAGCCCTAAAATGACGTAGAAATTGAGAAAAACGCACCGGAAGCAGACGAAATCCCTAAGTATCACCCCGCCTCTTAAGTATCACAGGAAGTGTTTGTTGTGACAATGAAATCTTTTGTAGACCAGTCCTTTCCAATTCTCTACTCTCTATTGCTCCGTTCTTTCCTTAGGCCCCTAACTAATACTACTTTGCGTAAAATATTCTTCCATCTTCGATTGACCCCATTTTCCACCAGTGACAACCACCATGGACATGTTCATCCAACCGGACAACTAGCCCATGTTATAGAATAATGTCACTGAAATACGGCAATTTGATGCGTTTCACGCCGTTTCTTCGTAATTTTGGTAACACTTGAAGGCCAACGCATTGTTTTATGTGAAGAACTCGGGGACGAAAATCATCGTGAGCAGTGCCTTTAAAATTGAACTCATTCGCAGATATCAGTGACTAGAAAATAAATCGCACCGCGGATGAGCTCCGACGTAACGTTCAAAGCGTGAATTTATTATTTGGCGCAATTCTTGCGTTTTCTGTCGCTCGTACATCATCTTTTACATCATCTTCATGCGCTCGTGCATCATCTTTTACACTTGTGCCTTTTCTTGAACCTATCCAAACGGCTTAAAAGCATCGTACGCGAAAAGAACCAAATTCTATTTTTTTTTCAATTTTCTTCAAGTGAGTGTATCCCTCTAATGATCGAAAATGACACGGTGCCCTTCGAAAACCGCAATTCGTGAACAGAGTCAGGGTTCGATGTAGTCGACAGTTGCGGTTGAAATCGCGCCAATTCATTTTTTGAACACTTGCGCTGCATCGCAAGGAATGCGTACCAGAATGGTATGGCTATGGGGAACTTGTGACAGATGCCTGACAATGGGCTGGCCCTTTTCACGGAATGTCATGCATTCCGCTCCCCGCTCATTTCCAACTATATGTTTTTGGTCGAACCAACTCCTCCTATCTACTCTGACATTCGCTTGGGAGTTGCCTAGTAGGGCTGGGCCGGTTACGCCCACTTTTTTCGGTCGCTCTACATTTTTACCACGCCATGGTCGAAAAAAATGAGAAAAAACTGGTGAAAATGTAGGGCAACTCCCAGAAAAAAGTTCCCCCAGCTCGCGACTTATATGTTCTCAGATGGGCTAACGCAAGGGGTTGAGCAGAAGAAACGAAGAGTGGTTTTCAGACGCCTTTGAGTCGTCGCGCACTCCCTTGTCTAAAGCCCTGTTTTGACTGCATCGTTGCTGTTTTTCATTCCAGCGATTTTGCACCCGCTGCTGCAGCGATGTGGCAGAGGCAGGGATTTTGGTCATAGTGCATAGCCTCACAGATGATCGAAGAAATTCAATCAGTCAGAGAAATTCATGGCTCGTAGTCAGCAGTACCAAGTTTCGACTTGCTAACACTGATCTTGTCATGTGAAAGGCTCAACGTTTACAAGAAGAAACGTATCATTCGCTGGCAATCGCTCCATCGCTGCCATACTGGCAGCAATGGAGCAATGATCAGCGACCATCGAGAATCGCTTCCCCAACAGTGAAGCAGTAAAACATACAACGTATAGGTATTTTAATAAGACGTTGAATCCAGGGGAAAAGTTTCGTCCCGGCGACTACCGTAGCAATGATCGCGTCAGGACCGATCACGACGCACGGTCGGCTCGTCGGCACTGGCTGGCGCTTCGCCAACCTTCTCCAGCCAGCACCGACTGATCGATAACGCGTAGGCTCAGCGGCATGCCCCTAAGCGGCAAGACATTTACGTAATCATAGGTTGAGACACCCTCAAAATTGTTAACGAACATCCAATTGTGGAATAGCGGTAGAGAGCTCCGGGGAACGGGGAACCGATCGGCTCCTAACGTAAAACATACATGTTGAAGCGACAAAACGTGTTTACCTGAAATTACCTGTCTGAACATGGTTGGTCGATACGTATGAACTGTGAGTCGGATGGGAATAATCGATCAGGCGATGAGTCATACGCTGGCCGAAGAAGGTCGGCAAAGCGCCAGCCAGCGCCGACAAGCCTTGCTTGCGTCGCGGTTTGTGGTTGGTCCTGGCGGGATGGTTGGCTACGGTAGTCGCGGGGACAAAAATTTTTTACCTGGATTCAGCGTCTCGAGGGGTCTGCAGAGTCGCAGTGACCGGCCCGTGGTCGCCGAGCGACATCCTTGACGCGGCGACAAGAATTTCTCTGAACATTATCGTCGCCGCGTCGGTTGCCGCTCGCTGGCAGTGACACACGGCGGTCGCAGCGTCAGAACACCGCGGTGCCCCATCCTCGTCCTTCACGCTGCGTCGGTCGCCCTCGTTGCCGAATGTAATCGATATTGCATCACCCAGCTCTGTTCGTCGCTGCGAGCAACGCCGCGGTCTCAACTCTGCAGACCCCTTTGTAGAATTTCATCGCCGCGACCCAGCGATGTAGGACGTTCGCCACAAAGCGACCACAATTGAAGCGTATTTCCATTACGCGCGATGAAAAAGGAACAGTTGTCCCTCTAATGGCCGCAGCGACCAGGGGCCGAATGCATCATTGGGCCGGGTTGGGTCAAGGGCAGGGCAGTCTGCGCCCTTGAAAAACTCCATAAATCACAAAATCAATCGTGCCCCTAGGAGGCTGAGACACCTGAAGCAGCGAAAAATTTTGCTGGGGCACGATTGATTAGATGATCTACTGCCCTCGCACTGCGATCTTCAATTAGGCCCCGGTCATAGTTGGATGAGCCGACGTCTCCAGCCCGGTCGATACACACAGAATGCTTTGGAAATGGGATGCAAAAATCACTCGGTGTATCCCCCCCGCAACCCCCAACACCCCCCAACACCCACCCGGTCGATACGTATGTTTAAAATGATGGAGTGAGGTTCAGAAAATCACTCGGTGTATCCGACGCGGTCGATATCCATGCTATACGTGGATGACGGCGGATGAGAAAATCCCCGGGTGTGCGGGCCGATGATAAAACATTGCGTATCACAAGAAAGCTATTCACACTGCTACCTCTGTTTCTTCACTATGCTCTCCTTCACTATTTCTCTGAATAGGTGCAATCCTGTTGGCCACGTAATCATTGTCATATCTAGTTGGATACACCGAGTGTTTTTTCAACCTCACTCCATCATTTTGAACATACGTATCGACCGGGTGGGTGTTAGGGGGTGTTGGGGGATGCGGGGGGGGGGGGGGAGTGTTGGGGTGAATCGGTGGGTTACAGATGCAAATAGCACCAACTCTGACCGGGGCCTTATGCCGACTGCCCTGCCCCTACTCAGATAAAAACAGCCTACTTCCCGCCGGCCAAGTCGGGCTAGCCAACTTCGCCCGGCCCTAATTTCGTGGGTGTGGCACAGCGCCCACTTCCCGCGGAGAGAGAGGTTTTCCCGTCTTCCCGCGGAGTGTCGGCGGACGGTCGGCTGCTATCGGAGGGGTGCGCGCATGGGCACAAAGAACACATCTGTCCCATCTCTTTTTTTTTCGCGCTAACATCTTTGTCTTGACTTTCTTTGTTGTCCATACTTTATTGTTTTTCTAACTTGTTTCAGTTAAGAACAAAACGATATTACATTTGCATTATAGTGAATATTCCTCTTATACTAATTGCTGCTGTTTTTTGCGTGTTTCACGTACACCTGATGTTATCTGATATATAAGTCCGCTTTTTTTGCAGGTTGCTATCCAAACTCTATGAACCTGCATTACTCAAGCCGCCGATGCCGTTATTTCTGTTATTTTCATGCACATGTCGCTGTGGGCGCCATTTCCAGGATTTTGTCGTAAGTACTACATACTACCTTTTACGCTTGGCATTAGGTATCGTGATGTCAGAAAACTTAAATTAAATGACACAGATGTACTTGAAAGTTACGATAGAACCTCCACACTTTTTTGTTTCCTATGGGATGAAATTGTCTGGAGAAATTCCAGGGAATATTGAATTGACCGGAAGAGTCTCATGCAAAGTGAGACTTCTTCCATACCGTCTACCAACTAAATCTTGTGAAGAGTAAGCGGGCTGTTGTCTCAGACCTTGTCCACGTTTCAACACAGGTTGATAAAGCTTTCGAAAAAGCCAATCCGGAACGTTAAAATTTCTGATTGTCCAGCAGGTGTCCGTCTTAGTGCGCAGCAAAACCTGTCTATCGGGAAGAAGTTATCTCAGTGACTGTGAAAAAAACCTCTTTTCTAGTCTTTCCGTGTGCGTGTGCGGATCAGAGGGGATACGGAGGTAGCAGCATCGTCTGCACACGCACGCGTGATTAGTGAATTGCTCCCCAAAACTCTCATGTTTGCCGAAAAATATCTTGATATTATTCTCATGACAAATCCCAACATTTTAATTTGTGATTAAAATTTTTGTGATTGAAATTAACTCATGAGCAGCTAGAAGCAAGTCTACTGAAACGTGGGTGAGGTGACAAACGATTGCATAAAATAACGGGAGTCTCGGCGGGACCGGATTATGAGTAAACTCATTATGAACAAACACTTGTTTCTTTGTGCCGCGTTTGGTGAACTCAGAGGTTAGAGATCGTGGCTTTTTCGTTCTGATAATTCCTTGGGAGTTGCCCCGTAGAAAAATAACAGCTCTCGTCTTATCAAGATTTCCTATGCGAAATCGACTATGCTCTTACCTCTTCATGATGAAGTTGACCCTCTATATATGTACTTGGTCAAGATGTGAGGCGATTGTAGTGAGAATGTGGGGCGAATGCAGCGTTTCGAATATTTGGTATCATTTTCATCACCGTCGCCTCACATTTCGTGCACTGAAGGAATTTTGTGGCATGGCTGAAGTCGAATTTTGTAATGCACTGTTCTCATCGCAGCGATATCCCGGTCCCGAGTTGCAGACAACCGCAGTTGCAGCTATAGTGTGTCCGAATAAAACTGTCCGCCCACGCGGTCGGCGTGCGTGTCAGGCGTTCACCGGGGCAGCCATTTTTCGGACAGGCCTCCCACGGCTGCGAACAGCTACATGGGATATTATTCACCATTGGTTTAACATTCAAGCTATTCCATTAAAATGTCTGAAAATGTCTTTGCGACGGCCGGTCGACACGTACGTTGACCGCGTGGGTGGACAGTCCCGATCCGACAGACTTTACCCAGCACAATCATCATACGTGCTACAACAGCGGAACAAATTTTTGCTCCGATAAGGAAAGTATGTATCTACATTTCTTTTAGTTCCAAGCCAAATTTACTCTGTTCCTTCGCGCGCTTGTGCGGAGCGAGGGTAGAGACAGCGAGTAAGCGTGGGAGAAGGAGATGCAGCGTACGCGCGCAAAGGCACGCAATCAACGGAAATAAATTTCACTCAGAAACAAAGGAGATATACACATACAGTACAGAACTGGGCTCTGTCGCGTGTTCATCTCTCGATCAAACTTCAGGGCAACATTTCTTGAAAACTATAGGAAATCAGTTTCCTCCTGTAACATATAGCGCATTGTGAGATGAAACAAGTGTGTAGAAATTTTTCTTTGTTTGCTCAAAATGTATTTGAATCTTCCATTAAATGACAGCGATGCATTGAAATTTTAGGAATTGAGTGCAACGGCAGATTTGACCTCAGATTATTTCCATGGCTTTATCCTAGTATTGTAAATGTTGGTCAGCCTCATGACATCATCTGAAACATCCTATGTCGTTCAATCAGTAGGTTTGTTCTAGAATGTGTTTTCCAATTATTTAATACTACATAAATATCTCTCACATCTCATTTCTCGCATTTCAATTTATTGTACCGCCTTGACAGAAATTTCTCTCGCTTCCCCGGACGACCTGAGTAAGCTGCGCCCCAGTCGGTCAATAAAAACATAAAGCGTAGCTTTCTCAGATTAGTCCGGGCGGAATGAGCAGTGAAATGGTCGGTCATGGCAAATTGCAATTAAGATAAAAAGATTTTGACTTCTTTCGACCGACTCAAAATGAAGGAGATAGGCTATAGCGGTGGCGACATTCCAATATGGCTGACCGCGCTTCACTGCCTACCCCGACGGGCTCGATTTTTCCGTGAAGAACTGTATCTACACATTTTGAACATTCCACTGTATTTTGCACCTATTACTGATCTTATTATGCAGTTGCTCCTAATGTTGTTTTGCGGAAGTTTGTATTGCTTTGATAGTGATAATGTAATGTTGTTTTTGTGACATAAACGTTTTGGTGTCCAAGTTTTATGGTTATGATAAACACCTATTCCTTTAGTGGTTTGCAGCATCGTGACTGTGGTTTCTTTTTCAAAATACCCTTGCACATCGGCCAGAGGTGAAAGGCTGGAGTAGTTGGAGACGATGAAACGATTGGCAGAAGGGATCTGTCACGAACAGTTCATTCTCTCTTGTTCACTGATTTGTCTCTAAACGCCACGAATTTTGGTGGCAAAAAAATCATCCGGAAAATGCCAGCGCTATTTGATTACAAGGTGAACGCGAATGGAACGGTCGCGAAATATTTCTCACTCATCAGAGAGAGAACCGATATATGCCGATGAGATGGCCGCAGAATGAAGGTAAAGCCGCTGAATGAGAAATTATCGTTGTCCCATTGACTACAATATGCCTTTATGGATTTAGCTAAATACCTGTAAAACTGCCGCAAAATGCACTCAAACAGTTGGTTAACGTGCCGGAATCTGTAGATATAAGGTCTGTAAAAAGTATGATATTCGTCGGATAGACTGCCAAAGAATGCTGGCAAACAGTTCGCTAAACGGCCGCGAAGTGGTGAATTGATGTGACGACGAAAGAGCGTTGCCGACTGTCCGCTGCCGATCTATTGACGTCGAGCGGGAAGGGTTACGGGACGCTGGCTAATAGGACCGCGGGAAGTGTGTTGTCTGTATCTGAGTACCCCACCCCGGCGCGTTGATGCATCCGACCCCAGATGCAGTTCAAACATGGCTTAAGGTGGGACATTCTATTGAATCCATTTCAATGCGCTTATCAGTCTGTGTTATAAGTGGAAGTGTTGGGTCAATCACCACCTCCGAGATGAGCCTTCCTTGCTGTTCAGTAGACAGTGCATCTGATATCTTCTTTCTTGTTGAACTCAGAACAAGGTACTGACTCTTTCTGGCCTACGTTTCGGGGAAACCTCCTTTTTCAGAGCCTGATAGGATTGAATAGGATTTAGACTCGTTCGATCAAACGTCGCCTTAAACTGACCAATCCGAGAGCCCCAATTTTCCTCCGCGTGGGTGTGAGAGAGGAAGGCATATGAACCTCACCCAGCAACCTTGTGCTTAGTACCAACCTTGTGCTGAGTTCAACATGCAGATGGCAGATGAACATTGAGATTAATGTATCTGATATCATTACACCAAAGGATCCACCCATTTTACACAACGCGAAAAGTTCTCTCCGGCATGCGCTACGGTTACGTCAAGCGCGAGATCAATGATTGTCGTCGTAACGGGAGCTGCACTCTCGAACTATTTGTGAACCACATAAATCCGCTTACGTTTTCACAGTGTCTCCTTGCTGCACTTTTTGACTCGATGCCATTCCAGGAACACGAGAGACATTGCGACCATAGCTGAAGTGCCCCTGCAACAGAGCCGATTGACGGCGGATTTCGGTAAAATAAGTACAGAAAGACTGGAAGCCCACCATGGGTCAGAATGAGAACACTCGCAGCTAAGGAGGTATTCGTACTCCTAACCTTCCGCTCTGCCAGATCGGCGCGCGCGAACGAAGAGGTATAGTTTACACCAATGGAAGAAGGACCTGGTGAGGTTGCGTACTCGTCCTAACATACGGTAGTTTGTTAGTGGTATCACTCATTTTTTTTTGAAACAGCTGTGATGGATCGGTGAGTCTGTGTTTTCACCGATATGACTACATCTGTGGAAGCAATGAAAACAGGTGAAAATGTGAGAGTTGAAACAAAAACTCACCAACCAATCTCAGCTAATTCGAAAAATGAGTGATAACACAATCAGACTACCCTATGTTAACAAGAGTCCGCAACCGCACCATGTCCTTCTAACATTGCGGTTAACTATAACTATGAATGGAATTTCTTACCTCCCACGCCTCCCGCTCCGCCAGTGAAGTTTTAATGCTCCAGCGTCACCGCCATGGCGGAGCTGGAGGTGCGGTGCTGCTCACTCAGAATTGAAATGACGAGTGAATGATATCGGTCTGAGAGAAAAAAGTTTTCTGTGAAGTTCTTGGGTAAAAAATGACTGATAATGCTATCAGATATCTGACACCGGGAAAATTTTCATTTTTCGTAAATGATTCTTGAGTGGGGTATGAATCACTCAAGAGGCACCGCTATAAGCTTAGTATCCGAATCACTCCTTTTTGGATATCCGACCGCATATCCGAAATTTGGATAATCCGATATCCGAAAATTCGAAAAAACGCATTATCTGAATCGAACCAATATCCGGGAAATTCAAAATCGGCATTATCTGAATCGAACCATTATCCGAATGGTCGAAATTCGGATAAAATCGGATAAATTTTGGATGAACTTCGAATAAAATCGAATAAAATTTGGGTAAAATTTCGGATAAAATCGGATAAAATTGCACTCGGCCACGCCTATTTTTGCGTACCGCCTTCTATTTAGTACATCAACCCAGGACTTTCCTCCTTCCGAAATTGGAAGAGTCGTTGCGGCGCCGAAAGATGGGTGTGGTCAAGTGATATGACCAAGTGGCTAGTTATTCAGCGTGGAAGTTTTTTGTATAGTCGCTTTGCATACTTTTTACTTGCTGGTTGCCCTGAAAACCTGTGTATTAGATAATACTGTGCCTCCCAACGACGATAAAGCAATTGGAGATTTGTTTTCATTTTTTTTATTAATATACATATATGAAACTTGAATTTTGCATGTTAACATGCTGCAAATGCAATGAAGTATTACTGTTTGCTCAATTATGGATGTTTTAAAAGGCTTGCCATGAAAACCTGATTTATTTTTCACCGTTTTGCCCCCACTTTGTTCCGAAAATATACGATGTCATCCGAAATTATCCGACCGGATATCAGTATTCGAATCATTGGGAAAATGGCGTTATCTGAATCGATCCATTATCCGAAAATTTGAAAAAGCGCATTATCTGAATTGAACCAACATCCGGACAATTTGAATCGGCATTATCCGAGTCGATCCATTATCTAAAAAAATTATCTTCGGATAACAAGTATACACCGCTGTGGCGGGGCGGGAGGAGCGGGAGGCATGAAGTCTCAATCATTCTCGCCTCTTCGTCCGCGCGGACCGCTCTGGCAGAGTGGGAGATTAGAAGTATGAACAGCCCCTAACAGTCTAGACAGGGGGGGGGGCACTCAGGATTCAGGACGGAGCCACTGAATTTAAACGCCATCAATCAAAGTATTTCTACCGAAACAACAATGACTGATAGCAGTATCTGACATCTTTTATCAGAGTTTTTCTTCCTTTTTATGAACAGATCTTGGCTGACCCCGACTAGGATAGAGGCGATTATAAATTGCCAACGGCAGAAAATTTTCACGGTGAACAAAATTGACGATAACCTGTTGATAAAGGGTACGGTATAAAAGGATTGAAGAGCGGTGTGTTACATTCACGCACCGTCTTTCTCCAGAGTTAAAGGCAGCGTGCGCTCTGGAAACCAAATTCTTGTTTTTGTGTTATATCGTTCAAGTGGATCTTAATAAGGCCACTCACCTAGTTTGCAGTCTTAAAATTGAAGCGGAATGGAGTTATTTCCAGTTGAAAACGTCTTTCTGGGTTCGGGTGTTGGCCTTTGGGTCGATCATATGTTACTTCCGCCCACCAAATGAGAAAAAAAGTAATTGATCAGCAAGTGATATAGTACAAATGAGTGAAAGTTGGTGAAATACATCATATGATCATGTCATGACAGTCTTTTCTGCACATATCGGTCAATCTTTTCTTCCCCAAAAATCAGCTGAAAGAAAGACGAACGGGATTGATCGGGAGATCATGGGTCAACACAGCGATTCGTAGCGATCGACTGTTCCTTTCTCATGCGTCTATTGGTTGGATCGGGTCTGAAAACGAAGAGAAAGGGGTCCGGAAAAGCAGTTTTCAGTAACTTCTCCGCGGTTCTCTCAACGTGGCTGTGGTGTAGGATACCAGAGCTTCCATTATACAATGAAAACTCAAAAACGAATTTCATCGCGAACGATTCCTTTTAGCGGCCGAAGCTCCGAACAGGCTATGGAGTAGGGAAACAGCATCACCGGTGATAAAGATATCACGATGACAGGCCCTAAACATGGCTGACTCTGAAAAGAAAAGTTCTGCACTTCCGTGAGGATTTTGCGCCCATGACAAGTTATAACCTTGTCAATTAGTTTTGCACCTTCCGCACTCAGGATTCGAGGCAAGATTGAAATGAATCACCGACCGCTAACGCTATCCATCACAAGTTTATAATTTGCCACCGGCCCAAAATTCTCAAAATCTCCTAACGTTAAAAAATGCCTGTCAAAGCGACGAAACATGTTTACCTGCAATTACCTGCCTGAACACGTTTGATCGGTACGTATGATTTATCCAGGAGCAGAGCGGTTTCCCTAAGGGGCTGAGCAGAGTGCCACCGCGGCGCGGCCTGATGATTGAGAGCCGTATTGATAGATCGCGGCGATCTATCAATACGGCGCTCCATCATCAGACCGCGCCGCGCCGCGGTGGCACTCTGCTCAGCCCCTAAACTCCAAACTCGCCCTTCACGATATCTTTTTTTATTTTTTTCATAAACAAATGTTTAATTGAATAAATAAATAAATATCGTCATATCTTCATCATCGGTGGGGCTGCTTCCCTTCTCCCTAGTCTGTTCAGAGCTTCAGCCGCTTAAAGGCACAGTCCAACCTCAAAGGTACAATACCCGCGCTAAGTTTTGTAAAAACGGGGAGCATCTGGCAAACTTGGCAAAAAAGCGTCCGATGCACGTAACTATTTGAATGAAGACATTTTCAAATTCTGAAAACGCTATCATATTCACAGATCAAATTGCTACCTAATTATGTGACTTGTTGGCCAAAGTTCCCCAAAATTGCTTTGTTTTTGAAGGAAATAGTTTTTGCAATCGGTTTTCAAAAACGTCGCGCGCGGCGAAGTGCGGCGAAACTTTGAGCAGTAATTGTACAAGCAATGGAAGAGCAAATTGTATGCTTTCTTCATAAATTAGTTGCAATTAAGAGCATCTCAAAGTTGGCTTAGGTTGAGTTTTCGAAATCCTCCATTTAAGAATCCGGGGCTTTCGCAACGAAACTCCGACTTTTCAGGTAGCTCTCAGGCGTGTTTAATGAAGGATTTCGAGAATTCAACAAACACAACGCTTGAGATTCTTTCACCTGCACCTAATTTGTGAAGAAAGCATGCAGATTGTTCTTCCATTACTTGTACAATTACTGCTCAAAGTTTCGCCGCACTTCGCCGCGCGCGACGTTTTTGGAAACCGATTGCAAAAACTATTTCCTTCGAAAACAAAGCGGTTTTAGGGAAATTTGGCCCACAATCTACATAAATAGGTAGCATATTATCTGAGGATATGAATGCGTTTTCAGAATTCGAAAAAGTCTTTACTCAAAAAAGTTACTTGCATCGGACGTTTTTTTGCCAAGTTTGCCAGATGCTCCCCGTTTTTACAAAAGTTAGCGCGGGTATTGTAATTTTGATATTATGGTCCGGTTGCCGTCTATAGCAATCCTGCCAAGTGCGAAATCTCAATTTGCTCAAATAAGCGAGATAAATCCGGGAAAAAGTCGGCCACGCCCCCTTGTAAGAAAAAATGGGTAACGCCCACTGCCAGGTTTCCGAACTCAAAAGGCAAGAGACGCGCAAACGATTTTATTCAAAACCTATGTTCTTCAATTTGTTTTCGGTAGGCTTTATATTATGGCTTGCTTCATAAAGATGGCTGCGAATAACGAGAAAATATAGGCTCGAGACAACTCGTCCGAGAACTTCTAGCCGTTTAGAAACGAAATATTTGAGGAAACGTAACTCCGTTTGTAGTGAGTTCTGAGCGATTCTGGAGACACCATTGTGATCAGCGTGAAATTTTCTTTAGGATAGGCAGAAAACGCAAAATCACTTCTGAGGTTGGACTGTGCCTTTAAAGGCACAGTATTCTGAGGTTGGACTGTGCCTTTAAAGGCACAGTACACCCTCAGACATGAATTATGAGATTTTTATTTGATTGTGTAGTAGACCCCTCCTATATAAAACTTGCCAGTGCGAGATCTCAATTCCTCCGAATAAGCGAGATATAAGTGACCACCACCGGCCCGACCTCCTTCGCTCACCGCCACATGCCCGACCCCCTACCACATTTTCGAACGCTATAGCGGCTTGATGGATGGATGAATCCCAACGAGTCTCCGTTCTTCACCGCATTGCCGAGCTGTCTCTTCATCCTCTTTTGCTCTCGTGCGGCGATTGCAAATGAAGAGAAGTACAGGCCTGAGACAACTCGTCCACGAAATTTTCGCCCTAAAAATGCATGCATTTTCAAGGAGTCTTAATTCTGTTGATATGGGATCTTGGACGATTTCAGAGATACCACTGTGATCAGCGGATGAGCGTCTCTAAGAAAAGCATAAAATCTGAAAAATAATTTTTTGGGTGTTCTGTGCCTCGAACTCTGGAGAAAGACGGCGCGTGAATCAGGGATGTGCGGCAATTGCCGTTTGCCGGTTGCCGATTGTCGGCCGTTTTCGGATGATTTTTGTCGATTGGAGCTTACCGTTTTTCCTCTCACTTTTCGACAAATTTCGGCAAAAAGTGCGCAATAGATAACAAACTCCGCGATTAGGACGCGCATGGTAAGCGCGATAAGCCTTGTTGCGACCGGCTCGAAAGGATATCTACAGGCTACACTGCGACACATAAGTATAGCAACATTTTCTCTTTTCTCCATACTCCATAATACTCCTTACAAACTTTCCTCTCTAATTCAAGGCGGAATGAGTAATTCCTGTTCATACCCCTTGATCCATCATTTTCGCCGTAGGAGAAAACATATGTAGAAACTCTTACAAATATTCAAAACTTCGATCCAGCATATGATACACCCATTTCAGAAGTGTTGCTATACATATGCGTCGCAGTGTATACATACTTTCAAAACGTCAATCCAATTGATCTCATCTTATGTTAGGTAATTAATGTTAGGCTCTTCGGGACAAGAATTAATACTCTGAACAATTTGAGGAGAGAACATAGAGGGTTCAGAAAACCAAACACTGATCGATTTGTTTCAGATATTTGGTAACAATAAATTTCTATCGAGATCATCTCACATCATAATAAACGGCTAGGAATTCACCTTCGACCAGTGACCGTTGACCACAGAATACGCGGTACTTCACTGGGAGCGCAGAGCGACGGAAAAGCACGTGGGACCCAAGGGAGTGCACCAAGCTACGAGAAAAGTGAATGGAACCAAACTGGGAGGTCATCAGGCGACAAAAAAAGTGGGTAGGACTCGACTAGGAACGTGAGTAGTGTCGGTGGCTTGCTAGGAGAGCGCAGAGCACCGAGCAATGCGTGCGAGACTTTGCCGAGAGTGCGCTACTGTCTTGGAGTGTAAGCAAAACTTCGCTGGGATTCTAAAAAGATGCTGGACTTTAGTGGCAGTTTGTGGGTTTACGCACTGCACGCCGTCTACTACATAGTATGCTCACAATTGCGCTGAAAACATTCTACTGTGTTGAAAGTTGCAGTTTTGAGTTCGAAGGGTCGGAGTGGGTGTACGCGGCGTGGGGAACATCGATTTCGATTTGAGTCGTTGCTTGGTCATGAACTTGACGCGCGGACTCGGGAGTGATAAGTTGGGAAGAAGGGGTGGCGTGTAGTTTGGGAGGGAGGTGATTTGAGACTACCGCGGTTTTTCAGGACTCGAATCTTTAGGAGAGCTCGTGAGACTACCCAATCGCATGTATAGCCTAGCTCCCTCATTTGGAGCCGGTCGAAGTAATACTTATTGGGCCTATCATGTCAAAACCTCCTTATCACTGTAATATTTTGCCGTGATCGACCGCTTCGCTGCTTACTCCTACCAGACTCATCCGAGCAAGCTAGCCTTCATTATAGTTACTAGGGCGCAGCTCATTAGAATTTTAAAGGTCGAAGGGTAGAGGTATTTTAAAGGTCGAAGGGTAGAGGGTTGTCTAAGATGGAGCAGTTTCTTAAAAATGCTCCCAAGACTCCGGAAACGTGCGTTTCAGTCGCATTTTTCCACGCCACAATCTCTCGTGGGTGCCACGCCTGTTAGAAAATAATCAACTAAAGTAAGACCGCACTAGGTTCTTCATTTCTTTAAATGAATCTCGAATGCTCGCCCTCTAAACTTGAATTGCACTATACTCAAAATTTTTGCAATGAATCTGAAACACGAAACGAATAAATAACCACTAATCTGAAAAAAACTCACATTAGAGAACCTCTGAAAATTACTATCTTCTCACCACAACATTCCTATTATCAGTGTTCATTAGAGTACTCATTCCGATGCCGATTTTTTATATCAGGTATTGTTGCTCCATCGTAAGAAGTTTAGTTTTTTGAGGTGCTATTCCAAAGCCATCTCTTACCTTGCAACTGCAATACGAAATGTGCATGAATAAATAATATATATTTTCACCGTTTTTTCTCGAACATTCGTATCGTTTTTTTTTGTACAAAGTTTTTATTTTGCCGTTTGTCGATTGCCGATTGCCGGCCGTTTTTGGACAAATTTCGTCGATTTCCGTTTGCCGAATTCTCAAAATCGTTTGCCGCACATTCCTGGCTTGAATGATCTCCATTGCTTTTATACCCTAACCTTTATCAATTGGGTATCATCAATTTTGTTTACTGTGAAAATTTTGTGTTGATGGCAGTTTGTAATCGTCTCTATCAATCAAAGTATTCCTATAGAGTTTTCGGCTCTATCCTAAACGGTCAATTACACAAAATTGCACGCACAAACACTAGACGAAAAATACCGAGCTGTACCGATTGCCATAAAGCCATAAAATACTCTGCAATTTTCATCTGAGAGTTCGAATCGGTCGGTCTGATATAGCAATGCGACTGATACCATTTCATGCTTTTGTGGCGATCGGATCCGCACGGTATTTGGAGTTTACGCGCACAAGCACCGCATACGCGTCCAACCGAAGTTCTCAGACGAAAATTTCGGATCTCCCCCGCTGTTTTTGGGCGGGGGGGGGTCCGAAATGCATTGCGCGCGAGGTCCCCCGCGAGATTTTTGGGGCGGGGTTCACATCGGAACAACTGGGGGAGTAGAATCGGAGCTCCCGAGGGTGCTGGCGATATCAAGATCATCAACATGTTTGGACAAAGGTTTCAACAATGTTGCGGGTATAAAAGGCCTCTCACTTCACAGTGTGCTTTAGTCGGCTTTTCGGAGCCGGACTCAGGTACTCAGGGCGACGGCCGGCGAACCTCTATGCCAAAATCGACGGCCGGCGCCCCACATTTTGAGGGTGCCGGCCAGCGGCGAACCATGCTGCATGCGACGCACACGCAGCGCGGATATTGGCTCGCCCGCGAACCACAAAACACGCCACGACATCTTCAATTCGGCCGGTTGGAAAGACAATTGATAATGATCACAACTGATCACGTCGTAACGTGGGTATCACATGCACAGCCGGTATGAAAGGCGCCTTATCTCACTAGAGTCCTCAGTTGGCATTCTACTGCCGGCCCTGGAAGGTGACTTCGAGTCACTCTCCGGAGGCCAGCATATTTTTGACTGCTGAGGGGATAGGGGTATCCCCACGGCTGGGGGGGGGGGGGGGTTTTCGCTGCGATCCGGGGGGAGGGTGGTTCCTCACCGCAGACTGCAGCGGACCGAGGCGGGGCGTTTCTCCGCCGTGGGGCCGTGCTTGAGATAAGCAATAATACAAATAGTGATCGCGGGCCATCTGGTAAAGGTCGGCGGGCCGTCGACATACGGCTGGCCGGCGAACCAAAAGCGGGCGGCCGGAGGACGGAGACCGCGGGCCAGCTGGGAAAGGTTCGCCGGCCGTCGTCCTGAGTACCTGAGGACGTGGAAGGTGGTCTCGAGTTACTTACCAGAAGATCCACCAGATGGAGGATAATTTTGGTTGCCGAGGGGGGATGGGGGATCTCCCCACGGCGGGGGGAGGGGGCGTGTGGTTCTCAGCTGTGGGTCCATATCCCCACGGTCCACAGTGGGGAGCACCCCACCGTGGAACGTGGCGGTGGAACCACCGCCGTGGGTATGAAAAAAGGGGTCACCCCGAAAGTGTCGAGGCTGAACAGAGCCCATGCCGCTAATAGGGAAAGGGGGACACCCGAGATAGTATCGCGGCTGAACTCCCTTTCAATCGGGACTCCCCCGCTGGTTTGTTCGGAGCTGCCGGGGTGGTGTGCCGGCGGAGTATCCCCGTTCCCCCTCGGGAGATCCGAAATTTTCGTCTGAGTTGTGAGCTGCTTCGGCTGCCGCTCGCAGGCAGCAGCTCAATAGAAATAGTTCGATTGATAGCATTTCGAATCGGTGCTTCATTTCACAGAATTATAAAATTCAAACCGCAGATTCTTTCCACAGTAACCCAATAGACATGATAAGAGTATTGAAAACAACTCCATTCATTTATCGTCATGATGAAGCGCTGTTCGGTGGGATTATGTCGTGCTCCGTGCAAGGAATTCATTCCAGTTTTCATGAAATAAGGTTTCGTATGACTGTGCGGTACACTAAGGACTTTCACATCGAAATACTCGTCAAGTTGGAAGACTCGCAGCTTTCCCCTACTGCTGCATAGGATAGCCCGTTGGGCCCTTATGGGTGAAGCTCTGAATTCTACCGGAGCTTGAAGTACTTCAATTGTTGCCCAATTTCCTGCGCTTCAACACTTCCCAACTGTTTCTCTCGACAACACTCACCAAACAGTCATGTAGAACCACTCTACGCAAGTATCGCAGTGGATTCCGCCCGATGAGCATGATATCATTCCACCAACACACATTTTATCGCGGCTGTAAATGGGATGCAGATGTGCTCCTTCATTCTTATCATGTCTATTGGGTTACGGTGGATGAAATCTGCGGTTTGAGCTTTATAATTCTGTCTTCATTTCATTTCTTTCCTGATTCCCGGGTGCCCCCCGCCTAGGATAGTACCGAGTTTTCATAACAACAATGAATGATAGCAGTATCAAACATCTTCCATTAGAGTTTTTACTCATTTCTATGAATAAATCCTATGGTGCCCCCCGTCTGAGATAGAGCCAAGTGGTGACTTATGTGGTCCGTAAAGCAGCCATCTGAGGAGCACTCTGGTCCAACATACCGTTTCGCCTGCAGGCTTTTGTATTTGAATCTTGGACGATGGTCTAGAAAGCGACGCATGCCGGACTGAATGTAGACGCATGTAGGTGCGTCTAACGCAATTTCCAGCACGAGAGATCGACATCGTCCTGACGTTACGTATGTATATTTTGTCCCTTTGCCTTCTGCTGAAGTTGGAAATCAACATAATCTGCTTGGCTCGGTAAAATACGAATTGAAGGATTAGTTTCGGATGCGCGGAGTCAACTTACGAAGTTGTTAGGCGCACAGCAAAATCTACCAACCAGCTAGTGGCAAGCAAATAGAACGAATGCAAAATTTGGGAGAATTTCGACTCCAAACACGACGGCAGTTCTTATCATCAATATCAAGCGAAGCGTGTTCTTCCGTTGAAATTCCGAAACGATTCTGATCTCGTACAAGATTCTGAGGACAAAAGGCTAATTTCGAGATTTCCGGATTTCTTTGATAGGTGTGTCTCAAAATCATTCTCTGGGGGTAATTTGATGTGTTTAACACGAATCTGAGATCCGTTTGCCAAATATATACATATTACGGTAGACTGTTGATAAAGATGTACCCGCGAGTAACCCTGACTCCGACAGTGGTTCCCTAGACCTGTCGCTGTATGGGAACGAGGATGCCAGGTGTTATTTTTCTCTTCGAAATCAGACTGCGATTTCAGTTGGATCGAAGCAGCACCGCAGGACGACGACTTCATGAATGTCGAATCCGACTATTTCCCTCCGCCTACACCAGCAAGGTTCCGAAAAGGACAGAAGCGAGGACGACGCGAAACTCAGCACGAGATAGGATCCAATGGTAAAGAAAGAGTCTACGCCGTTCTCTGAACCTTCACCCAAAACAATTGCCGCAATATTATATTTTCTGTTGTTGTTTCCAAATAAATATGTCGAACGAGCTTCTTATCTAGTTGTTAATCAACTTAAATTGAACTGGAGTATTAGTAGATGATGTTGTTCCTTGAATGCGACGGATAAGTTATGTACAACATTTGGACAAATATAAAGCAACCAACGGTTAGTAGTTTATAACTAGTTTGAAAGTTGTGCATAAGCGGGGTGGACAAATATAACCCCACAAATGAACAACTATGAAACAACTTACGAACAATTGAAGTATCAGCTTGAAACGACCTTAAACCTACTAATTTACAAGCTCCAAACAAGTAACGTAAGCCATCCGTTACTTGTCCGATAGTTAATTTTAACTTGAGTAAAAAGTTCTGAGTAGGGCGACCCACACAGCGTGAAGGGCGACGAGGGGGCACTGCAGTGTTTCGACGCCACGACGACCCTGCGTCACTGCCAGCGAGCGGCAACCGACGCGGCGACGATAATGTTCAGAAATATTTTTGTCGCCGCGTCAAGGTTGTCGCTCGGCGACAACTCGCCGGTCACTGCAACTCTGCAGACCCCTTGACTTACTTGACTTAATCGGTTGGCTTTCGCCTGACGCGGTCATTCCGCATCTTCACCGAGGTGTGCCGTCTTAGTAGTCAGCCGTGTCCATTTTTCACGGTCTTCAGCCACAATTTGAACACATTCCATCCAGCTGTCACTATTCCATTTCCTGCGAAACGAAACATCGCGCCTGAACTGTCTTTCGATGCCGAGTGACTTTAAATCCTCTTTAACCACATCCGTCCAGAACTTTCGCCTACGCCCAGGTGGCCGTTTCCAGACAGGATTTGGAAGCATTTTTAAAGCGTGTTGTACGAGACGATCCGGCGTTCTTCTTAGTATATGCCCGAGCAGTCGAAGTCGACTTTCCATTGCTGCTTGAGATGGCGTTAGGAGATGCTGGCACCTCCCTCGTGTCAAGCGTTGATGTACTGCGTCGATTTCCTTGTAAAGGTCTTCGTTATAGCATACACGCGGCCAGAAATATCCAAGCAAACGCCTAAAAGCTTCCTCTCCGTGCAATCCAACCTTTCCATCTGCGTTTTCGGTGCTGCCCACGTCTCCGATCCATACATCATGATAGGGCGAATAGCGGATAGGTAGACGCGCAACTTGACTTCCTTCGCGATGGTGGTAGACCACAAACACTTGGTTAGAGAATTGAATGCAGACGTAGCTTTCGCACATCTTTGTCGAATATCCGCTGCATAACTACCATCGTTCTTCAGCAAACAGCCCAAATAACAGAAATCGTCCACCAGTTCGATACGTTGTCCGTCCACACAAACTCCAGTTGAAGGCCTCTGAGAGACCCACATCTGCTTACATTTGTCGGGACGAAGACGAAGTCCATAGGCTGCGGCATACTTCGAAACGAGGTTCACAATCCTTTGCAGTTTTGCGTTGTTTTCAGCGAATAACACAATGTCGTCGGCGTACTCCAGGTCGACAAGGGAGCGTCCTGATGGTGTTAGGATCACATCCGCAGGAAACTGTTCTGCAACTCTACGCATGATGTCATCAACGGCGAAGTTGAAAAGAAAAGGTCCTGCAACGGCTCCTTGCCTTACTCCTGTTTTCACCTCGAAAGCTGACGTAAATCCGACAGGTGTACGAACTGCTGCTGTTGTTCCTTTGTTCATGTCCTCGATTAACCGAACATACTTTTCCGGGACTCCATCTGCTCGCAGAGCATTGAGCAATCGATCACGATGAGGAGAGTCGAACGCGGCTTCAAAGTCCAAAAAAGCAAGCTGTAATGGCTTCGAAAACCGCTGCCACGATTCAATTACTCTTCTCACGACGAACACTTGGTCGATGGTCGATCTTCCAGGTCGAAAACCGGCTTGCTCATCTCTGGTCGTTCCTTCACGATGTTTGATAAGTCGCTCGAGAATGATACGTTCTAAAACCTTGTACATGACACGAAGTAGAGAGATTCCTCTGTAGTTCTTAGGATCCGTGACGGATAGCTTCTTGTGAAAAGGTACGATGATCGCATGCCTCCACGAATCGGGTATCCTTTCGCTCATCCATATGGCACGGATGGTGTTGGTCATTTCACGAATCCCAGACGGAGGAAGAGCTTTCAGCATTTCAGCAGTGATGCTGTCATCTCCACCAGCCTTTCCATTCTTCATTTTCCGGACACAATCCAAAACTTCAGACTCAGTCGGCGGTTCCTCACTGACATCGTAATGTGCTCTCTCAACATGCGGGAGCTCAGGTACTGATGGCGCTGGACGATTCAGTAGTGAACTGAAGTAATCCTTCCATATTGGCAGCGTCGCCTCACCAACTGCAACTCCATTGGTAGTGTTCAAGACAGGAGAACATCTCTTCATCTTCCCGCTATACTGTCGCAGCAACGTGTAGGCTTTCTTCGGATTCTTCTCCTCCCAAGCCTTCTCGAACTCCTTAGCTCTACACGTCCACTCTCGTTCGCGGTCCCTTTGAAGCTGCCGACGCAACTTCCTCCTCAGACGCTTCTCCTCCACGAAGTTTCCTGCAGTTCGGAGAGCACATACTCTGTTGTAGGTAGATGTTGTTTCTTCTGAGACGTAGGCGAACTTCTTCTTAGGCTGTACAACCGGGAGTGCCTCTTTCGAAGCGTCCTGGATGCACTTGACAAAAGAATCCGCGTCGCAAAGCTTCTTCTTAGTCCGTACTCCGATGTGAATAGAAACGCGTTGTCGGAAATTCCTTCTGCACTCTTCATCTCTGAGACTTGTCATGTCAATCCTCTGGAGAGGCTGAGCCCCTCGCTTCCTCTTATGAATCCTAGCAGTGAAGTTCAACAGAACAGGACGGTGATCCGAATCGAATGCGACATCCCACACAGCTCTAGATCTTCGAATGTCCGATACTGGAATATTCCTCGTCAGGACATAGTCAAGCTGTAGTTTCAAAGTTGTCATCTTCCGCTTCCGCTGCTCTTCTGGAGATAGCCGGGTTGGTCCCTGCCACGTAAGCTGATGGCGGCGATGATTCCTCTTGAATGTCGATGCAATAATCAGACCACTGCGTTCACAAAAGTCGACAAGGCGGTAGCCATTGTCCGATGTTTGCTCCACTGGGTAGAACCATTTACCGAGTACTTCGGATTCCTGATCAAGTCCCATCTTCGCATTTGCGTCAATCCCCACGACAACAGCATGTTGACAAGGTATCCTGGCCAGCAACGTATTGAGTTCCTCATAAAACGCATTCTTCGAATTGTCTTCGGCGGTTTCAGTGGGCGCATGAGCACTCACTATCCACAGATTGAATCCTCTGTGATCCCGCAGTCGTACGAATGCATTCCGACACGACGTTGAGCCGAACTCCTTGACCATACCATTGAAATCCTTCCTTACAGCTATTGCACAGCCTCCCACTCTCCTATCGTCAGCGTTACCGCAGTAGATGGTGTACTCTCCGACGCTGATGACGGGTCTATCCTTGAGGCGGGTTTCCTGCAAAGCAGCAAACGGTGCATGGAAATAGCTCAGAAGTCTGGATAAGCGCAGTTTTTGGATATCACTCGACAGCGATCGACAGTTCAGGGTGGCGAAATTGTGGCTTGTGGCCAAAGACTCCATGACTCCCTAGGTACGGATCCTAAGGTGTTATGGACCAGAGGCCTTAGTGTGCCGGACGGCGACACATTTATGCAATGTGCGGGACACTTTCGCGATATAGTTGTGCACGCTATATCGCTCGAACGTTCCCTGTGTACACTCAAACGTCTGCTGGGTTCAGTAGAAGCAGGGGCACCAACGAGCAGGTACCAACAGACTTGTATACACACCCCTATAATGTTCGAAAACATTTTTGTCGCCGCGTCAAGGCTGACGTTCTGCGACCAATCGCCGGTCGCCGCAACTCTGCAGACCCCTTCACATACCGTGCGGCCTAATGCTGTACGGAAGCAGGCCACACTGCGGCAAATCGCAATTTCCCAAAGCCTCCACGCTTTCGGAGGGTTACGAAATGGTCCATGTTTTATCCAACCTCAAAAGTCGCTACATAATCTAAAAGAGACGATCTAGCTGTTTGCAAAAAAAGTGCATAGCAATTGGTGTAATCATTCCATAGTAATAAAGGAGAGTGGTGTCCGTCCGTCCGTCCGTCCGTCCGTCCGTCCGTCCGTCCGTCCGTCCGTCCGTCCGTCCGTCCGTCCGTCCGTCCGTCCGTCCGTCGTTCGTTCCGTCTGTCTGTCCGTCCGTCCGTCCGTCCGTCAGTCCGTCCGTCCGTCCGTCCGTCCGTCCGTCCGTCCGTCCGTCCGTCCGTCCGTGCGTCCGTCCGTGCGTCCGTCCGTCCGTCCGTCCGTCCGTCCGGCCGTCCGTGCGTCCGTTCGATCCGTCCGTCCGTCCGTCAAATCCGTCCGTCCGTCCGTCCGTCCGTCCGTCCGTCCGTCCGTCCGTCCGTGCGTCCGTGCGTCCGTGCGTCCGTGCGTTCGTGCGTCCGTGCGTCCGTGCGTCCGTGCGTCCGTGCGTCCGTGCGTCCGTGCGTCCGTGCGTCCTTGCGTCCGTCCGTCCGTCCGTCCGTCCGTCCGTCCGTGCGTCCGTCCGTTCGTCCGTCCGTCACGTCCGTCAGTCAGTTAGTCAGTCAGTCAGTCAGTCAGTCAGTCAGTCAGTCAGTCAGTCAGTCAGTCAGTCAGTCAGTCTGTCCGTCCGTCCGTCCGTCCGTCCGTCCGTCCGTCCGTCCGTCCGCCCGCCCGCCCGTCCGTCCGTCAGTCAATCAGTCAGTCAGTCAGTCAGTCAGTCAGTCAGTCAGTCAGTCAGTCAGTCAGTCAGTCAGTCAGTCAGTCAGTCAGTCTGTCAGTCTGTCAGTCTACGGTGTGCATACTGTAATTGCAGACTTTTCTGTTTTAGAAGGGTTACGCCCGAAACAACCTAACGGGACGTCGTAGAAAGTCAGCGGAACATTAGCGGGAGTGCGCCGGACGCCGAAGAGAATGTGCGGGACCCCAATGGCAGTGCGCCAAGCGCAGTAGAAAGTGTATGGGACTCAGTCAAGAGCGCCGCACGCCGAAAAAAAGTGTGTGAGGCCCAGTGACAGTTCGCCTGACGTATGTGGGACCCAATTAGGAGTGCGCCGGATGCCATAGAAAGTATACGGAACCCATGTAAGAGCGCCGGACGCCATATAAAGTGTGCGAGACCCATGTTAGAGTGCGCCGGACGCCATATAAAGTGTGCGGGACCCATGTAAGAGTGCGCCGAACGCCATAGAAAGTGTGCGGGACCCAATGTATGAGTGCGCCGCACGCCATAAAAAGTGTGCGGGACCCTTGTAAGAGTACGTCAGACGTCGGAGAAAGTGTAAGGGACCCATGTTAGAGTGCGCCGGACGCCATATGAAGTGTGCGGGACCCATTTAAGAGTGCGTCGAACGCCATAGAAAGTGTAGGGGACCGTGGGAGTGCGCCGGACGTCATATGAAGTGTGCGGGACCCATGTAAGAGTGCGCCGGACGCCATATAAAGTGTGCGGGACCCATGTAAGAGTGCCCCGGACGCCATATTAAATGTGCGGGACCCATGTAAGAGTAAGTCCGACGCCAGATAAAGTGTACAGGACCCATGTTAGAGTGCGCCGGACGCCATATAAAGTGTGCGGGACCCATGTAAGAGTGCGCCGGACGCCTTAGAAAGTGTGAGAGACCCATGCGGGAGTGCGTCGAACGCCATAGAAAGTGTAGGGGACCGTGGGAGTGCGCCGGACGTCATATGAAGTGTGCGGGACCCATGTAAGAGTGCGCCGGACGCCATATAAAGTGTGCGGGACCCATGTAAGAGTGCCCCGGACGCCATATTAAATGTGCGGGACCCATGTAAGAGTAAGTCCGACGCCAGATAAAGTGTACAGGACCCATGTTAGAGTGCGCCGGACGCCATATAAAGTGTGCGGGACCCATGTAAGAGTGCGCCGAACGCCATAGAAAGTGTGAGAGACCCATGCGGGAGTGCGTCGAACGCCATAGAAAGTGTATGGGACCTATGTGAGAGTGCGCCGGAAGTCATATGAAGTGTGCGGCACCCATGTAAGAGTGCGCCGGACGCCATATAAAGTGTGCGGGACCCATGTAAGAGTGCCCCGGACGCCATATTAAATGTGCGGGACCCATGTAAGAGTAAGTCCGACGCCAGGCAAAGTGTACGGGACCCATGTTAGAGTGCGCCGGACGCCATATAAAATGTGCGGGATCCATGCAAGAGTGCGTCGGACGCCATAGAAAGTGTGCGGGACTCATGTAGGAGTGCGTCGGACGCCATAGGTGTGAGAGACCCATGTAAGAGTGCGCCGGGCGCCATATAAAGTGTGCGGGACCCATGTAAGAAGGCTATTGCGGAACAGACAAAAAATCTTGGGGACCCGAGCCGATTATAAAACTTTTCTAGGTTTTAACCCCGATTTTGTTGTATCTTAGCCACCGCAGAGCGGTGTGTCTTCATTCACACACCGTTCTTCTCCAGAGATCAGCGGCTAAAAATCTGAACCTACTTCCCAGCTTCAGCCGCTGATCTCTAGAGAAGAACGGTGTTTGATTGAAGACTTACCGCTCTGCCATCCTTCTATACCCTACCCCTTATCAACCAGGTATCATCAGTTCTGTTTAAAGTGTGTCTCCCAGAGTTTTTGCCTGCTTTGCAATAGTCATGTAAGAGTGCGCCGAACGCCGTAGAAAGCGTACGGGACCCATGTGTGAGTGCGCCGGAAGCCATAGAAAGTGTACGGGACCCATGTAAGAAAGCGCCGGACGTAGTAGAAAGTGTGCTCGACCTCAGGGGGTGTGCTCCTGACGCCGTAGTAAGTGTGCGGTACTACGTAGCAATGCGCAGGACGCCGCAGAAAGAAGAATGTCTTTAAAACGAGCTCTTGAACACTAATCTACAGGATTTGCCGCCCTTTGGATTGATTTTGTGTGCGTGCACAACTGAAGCAGACTTATTGCTTTTCTCGGTATAATTTGCCGCTGTCTGCCTTTCCATGTTTCCACATGTGCGGCAGGCAATTTTATGTTTGCAGCAAAATATATTGAGGTTAAATAATTTCTGAGCCTATTCTATATATGCAAAGACAACTTGATAATTTCAGCCGGAGGCGGAAATTCGGGGGGTCTGGGGACGAAGCCCCCAACCAGCCGTCAGGCGGGCGGAGCCCACAGGACGCTGGTTGATAATAAAGCAAAAAAAACAACACTTCAGCCGCGGACTGGCTGGAAAGTTAGTTATATAAACTTTGACGCCGCCATAGTGGGCTACTCGACCGAGCCTCACCGGCTGCGTGCGGTCGCGCCGCATGCTCACTTGTTCTAGATGAGCTGCGATTGGACAAATAGTCAGACGACAAAAAATACAAGAAATATTCATGCATCCGTGATAAGACATTTATCCCATCACAGGGTATCTAGCAGAATAAAGCACGCGCCGCGGCCGCACGCAGCCGGTGAATTTTGATCGCGTATCTCACTACGGAAATGTCAGAGTTGACCTGCAATGTTGCTTTTGAATCCAAGTTCTTAGCTGCAAAACAGTTCTCTCAATCGAATAAGGAAGTTTTCTCGATCAGGCCAAGTGGGGTATACCTAAAGTGGTGACTTAGAAAGTTATGGTCTGCGCTTGATGGGTTTTTTATTCTGGTGCGCGCCAAGCGCGCACCTGGTTTGGTAGAGGATTGCTTCTGCCCACACCCCTCATTCCAGAATCTCGGCTCGTAAGATATCTTAAAACTCGGCCATTTCACATAAGATAGAGCATTAAAGATTGTGTACACTGCCCAAACTTCAGAAAATTCTGTATTGTGGGTCTCGAGATATTAAAAAATTCGCGCATTTCAAAATATATGTGTGTGTATGTGAGGATGTCTGAAGTGTACGGGACCCAACTGGGAGTGCACACAGCGCCGGAAAAAGCGGACGGAATTCAAGTGGGAGTGCACATAGCGCCGAGAAACGTGAACACGACCCAGCTGGGAGTGCTCAGAGCGCCGGGAAAATTGGACCGGATCCAACTAGTAGTGTATACAACTTTGGGAAAGGTGGACAGGACCCAACTGGGAGTGCTCAGAGCGCCGGAAAAGTAAGCGGTACCCAAATTGGAGGGCACAGAGCGCCGGGAAAGGTGGACAGAACCCAAGTGGGAGTGCTCAGAGCGCCGGAAAAGTGAGCGGGACCCAACTGGGAGTGCACACAACGTCGGGAAAGGTGAACAGGACCCAACTGGGAGTGCTCAGAGCGCCGGGAAAAGTGGACCGGATTCAACTAGTAGTGTATACAACTTTAGGAACGGTGGACAGGACCCAACCGGGAGTGCTCAGAGAGTCGGGAAAAGTGTGTGGGACCCAAATGGAAGTGCGCAGAGCTCCGAGGAAAGTTTTTAGGACTCAAACAGGTGCGCGTAAGCCATAGGCGGCCATCTATCCTTTTCCGAAAGAAACCTTCGCTAAAATAAAATGAAATTCTAATTGTTTTGCATCGCTGTAAAAGGGTTATGATTTGGCATAGTGGTATTTACGAGAAGCCCGTTAAAAGCAGTGAAAAACTTAGTGCATTAGATTTTGCATGGGATTTAACGCAGAAGAAACCTTGGAAACCTGTTGAAA
This sequence comes from Aplectana chamaeleonis, assembly GCA_029168955.1. Lineage (NCBI taxonomy): Eukaryota > Metazoa > Nematoda > Chromadorea > Rhabditida > Cosmocercidae > Aplectana > Aplectana chamaeleonis. Next base: position 1,677,773 of record JAPDOI010000091.1, on the reverse strand, counting down.
TGATGTACCACTGATTTGGCGGTGCGCTTTTTCACTAAACATCGAAAAATTAGTGTGACATTGGAAGGCCAAATCAAGCGCTATCTAGAAACAAACGAATGCTTACAGCTAATTTCTATTTCTATTCTATCGCACTTGCCTGAAAAGCCTCAATCCAAAGAAAGAGGAATTAACATCATACAATGAGAATGCGAATCCCGTCAGCACGAATGTATGTGCTCGGAAAGACGCGCGTGATATGGTCTCTTAACGCCACACTAAATTTTCGATATTTAGTAAAAAAGCGCACCGCCAAATCAGTAGTACACCATTTCAACGGATTTTCAACGTTTCTCCTGTGTTAAATCCCATGTAATGCACTAAGTATTTCACATCTTTTACGAACTTCTCATAAATACCACTATGCCAAATCATAACCCTTTTACAGCAAAGCAAAACAGTTCAGAATTGGAATTTGAAAACTATGCAATGGACAGAAGTGCAACAAAATAAATTCCTGAGGCTGGAGAACGCCCCCCCCCACACCTGTGAAGTTGGCGCCGGGGCTGGGCACGCGTCCCGGGTAACCTTAGGGGGGTGCATATTAGACGCTGCAGAGAGGGCAAAGGGGGGGGGGGCCTAAACCGAACACCAATAATTTCAGGAGAAAAAATAGTACGCACTATTCTTCTAATTTGTCATATCTTCTTCCCCGCTTTTTGAGTCGAACACGAAAAGAATTCAAATTATTGATAGGGATGCAGGTTGTGTTCGCAATAATTCGTAGTTGCTGTCAAAGTTTGTTTCAATGAAGCATTGAACACTACTCTGTTATCTTGTAGCAAGTAAGGATTGATTTGATGTCATGTTTCTTTGGTGCAACGTTCATTGATTACGCGGGTGGCTACCGATTCGAGGCAAACATACTAAAACAGCGCCCAGGAAAACTATCATTCAAGTTCAAAGAAAGATTAGCGAACTGATGTATAGCCTAGGTCGCTCATTTTCAGCCGGTCGAAGCAAGGCTTATCGGGCTTATCATATCGAAATCTTCATATCACTGTTATACTTTGCCATGACCGACCGCTACGCTGCTTACTCTGCCCAGACTCATCCGAGCAGGCTAGGATTTATTTCGACGGTTTAAAAGTACAGATAGCAGAGTCAGTATCACAACTAGTCAATAGATTTTAATTCATGAGAATGTGACTTATGAAGAGTGCCAACTGTGAAAATTGAAGACTGCAAGTTGCTATGAAAGAAGCGAATGACCGTTTCCTCCTCATTGAAAAGCACCCTGATCATAAAAACCCGAGTTTTACCCACCTTGAATGCCGCAATCTCTCATAGACTAGGCTAGCCGTGCGATCTGGTGTTTGTCCGCAGCTACACAACGCGCACTGGAGTGGACGCGCACGCAATTTTAATTAAAAAATGTATTTTATTACAGAACGGGGCAAAGAAAATGACTGAAACTGGAGTAAATGGAAGCAGGCAGAAATAGGACTCTTTCAATGTATACAGTATAGAAATTTAATGTAAACAAACTATGTTGGAGCGGAGTGAATTTTTTGGACGTGTTAAGGTTCATTCAAATGAACCTGGTTGATTAAAAACACCCATAAACATGAGAACTAAGAGCATTGCGAGAAAGAGGAGAATCTGGCAAACATTATAATAGCAATAGATTTGATATTCAATGTGATTTAAGGACCTTAAAACTCGTCCCGGTTTTCGGGTTAAAACCGGGACGAGATTTAAGGTCCTTAAATCACATTAAAAACCGATCTCATTGATGCTCAAATGTTTGCCAGATTCTCCTCTTTCTCACAATGTCCTTTGCTCTCAGTTTAATGCTAGTTTTGATCAACTAGGTTCGTTTGAATGAACCTTATCACGGCTAAATATTTACACCCGCTCTAACTTTGTTTATTTACATTAAATTTCTAAAGTGGGTACATACAGAATAGACTACCTTTACCATCTTCCATTTCCTTCAGTTTCAATCCTTTTCTCCTCTCCGTTCTGTAATAAAAATACATTTTTTATTAATATTGCGTGCGCGTCCATTCCCGTGTGCGCTGTGTAGCTGCGTACAAACACCGTATCGCACGGCAAGCCGATTTTTTAAGGGATTGCGGCATTCTAGGAGGGTAAAACTCGGGTTTTCTACTCCCTACGAATCACATGAATCCTAACATTGTTCCACAACACAAAATAGTTCTGATTTCCACTTCAGAACAATCAAACACAGATTAACAAATCCTTCATAGGTTTATGAAAACATTCGACAGGAAACATTAATTATCGCAATAGTAGTAGTTCTGTTGTGGTAATTGTTCAATTGTTTTGTATTGAAAAACGTTTTATCTTTTGTAATAACTTACCGTCTTACTAACAAATTTTCCTCATGGCGTTGTTCTGAAGTTCAGAAATTACACTACCTTTTTTGTTGCCATTTTCGGAATTTTCTCTATTCAGTACTTTTTTATATTCTTGTTTATCGAAATCGGGAAGTCAAGATCATGGCTGTCCAACTATTCGGAAAACAGCCGATTCCGATTTCCCATAAGGGGGTGCCTAAAAATTACCGAGCTAAGGGGGGGGGGCGCATATTCAGAATCGCCATGCCGGGACGTGTGCCCAGCAGGGATGTGCGTAATTACGACTAACGACTAACGAATTTAACGACTAACGGGCTTTTTGGGTGTTACGACTAACGGCTAACGACTAACGAAATTAGAATTTTTTTCGTAAGCAATCCCAAAATTCGTTAGAAAGTCAATAGTAATTCAAATCGCTCTCCAACCCCAGGCGTTCACCAGGATTGATACATATTGCCCTGTTGGTTGTTCTAGGTGAATGGTAGAAAATAACCATACCCTTCAGTATTCATTATTTCTACTGACACTGCTTGGAAGTCTTGAAGCCCCCACGTTATGACCTCAACCGAACGTTGCGCAAGGTTAGGCGCAGCATTTATGCGACTTCGCGTCGGTCGCGCTACTTTACGCTAGGCCCACTGAAACGGTTCCGGCACTAACCGGCTCCAGCGGAGATTTTCACAGAGAGCACCATCAGAGGTGATCATATGGAGCGGCGCCTGCAAGCCACAACTGCCCAACGACGGGAACTAAATCCGATGATTGGATTGTAAAGGGTGCCGTCCTTCGATTTTCAGTCATAAATTCGAGATATGGAGTTTCTATAATGTGGCGCTGGTACCTCTCAGAGGTTAAATTTTCGCATGGTTGCTAATTTCTTCCGACCTTTCCCCATTATGGGGACAAGCTCTAGACCACGCAAGCGCTCGGCTCTCGACGCTGAGGAGAGAACTCTTACAAGGGACCACTTCGAACATAAAATGGAGTTTTGAAAAACGGTCTTTTGAGGGTTGTATAGGAGTTAAAAAGAAACAACTTGAGAATTTAAAATTTCACTCAGTCCTCACGGGTAGATCAAAAACGATCAAAAAAGGAAAGAAACCAGAACGTTGGATTGGGAGGACGTAGCACAAATGTGAGCTATACAGTGGCCTTGAAATCATCTCAAAAGGTTCTCCTAAAAGTTTGAAGATGAACTCTAGCTAGGTTCTCGAGTTATGACTTGTTCATTGATTCCCTGAGCCATGCTCGTTGCATTCAAACCACCGATCACTGCAATGAGATAGTCCGGATGAGCTAGCAGCACACCGTGGCTCAGTCGGTTAGGCGTTGGATTACGAAGCAAATGAAAGATGGTTCGAATACTGTGGGATCATTACTGCATTATGGCTGGTAGTAATGACATTTCTATGTGTTCACCTTACTTGTTTTGAGTTTTAACAGTGTCTCTTAATTTTTATACCTCTTTTCTTATATCGCAGAGGTAACGTGATATAAACGGAGAACGGTTCACATCAATGATAGAGACTATGGAAATTCCGAGGTTTCGACAATTGCTAGAATATCAAGAATACCCTTACCCTTCTCCCTCAGATATGTAACAGAAAAACCGTCCCTAATTCGGAGAAACACTTTAGGGGACTTAGTTTGATATATGACACTGGGAAAAAAGTTCGGACAAAATGAAACTTTGTGGACTTGTTACTTGATCAATGATCAATCTTTTTTCCAACAGAAATAATTATTGTAAACAAAAGTGGGTTAACCTAAACTACAAAATCCATTGAAGCAACCTAATACTTAAGCGCATGGCTCGAAGACTCAAGAAAAGTATTTCGTTATCAATTCCAAAATTTTCAGTAGAACAGAACCTTCCTAAAACGCACTTTACAAGAAGACTACTTTTAGTCAGCCTGGCCATTCTGGATTAAATGTAGTTTTCTGGAGCCATTTTGGACGTCGAATCCGAGTGTGCTCTTCGCAGCTTCTCGAAAAAAAAAAAGAAACCACTCTGGAGAAAGTTACAGGCGTTTTTCCAAGCCTAGCGGCAAGGCAAGGGTACCCCACCCATCAGGGAATTTTTAGTTGGTTTGGAAAAAATCTTCGAATTCGGCTCAAAACTTGTATGTAGGGGTAATCTAGTGTGCTGAACAGGAATTTAGAGGTCGTTTGCCAAAATTCTGAGGTTTACTGTAGCTTACGGTAGTTGTCATGACATAGAGGGCCTAAACCTACCTTAATAATTTGAAAATTGACAAATGAACATCAAATTCGTATTCAGCACCCCGATTAACCCCCGTTCAGAAATTTTGAGTCAAATTGAGACTTTGACCCAACTACCGTATACCCACCGCAATCTACCGTAATCTGTCGAAAATCGATAAACTGACCTCAGATTCGTCATGAACACTTCAAATAACCTCCGAAAGCAAAGTTTGGGTCATAATTTTTTTTCGACATTTGGAGCCCCGTGAGGTAAGATGCTCAAAGCCATTTTTGGGGGTGCAGAAGTCGAAATTTTTTTTGCCCAAACTCCACCCCAGCGGGTAATTTGGGGCGCTGAACACGAATCTGAGGTCCGTTTCCTGTTTTTTAGGGGCTTTCGTCAGGTTAGGGTGCATTGAATGGCATTTTACCTTCCGCAACCCATTGTTTTGGTGGTTTTTGATCTACCCGTGAGGACTGAGTGAAATTTTAAAATTTTAAATAGTTTATTTTTACGCCCTCTGCAACTTTCAAAAGACCGTTTTTTGAAACTCCATTTTATGTTCGAAGTGGTCCCTTGTTAGTGCAAAGTCGATGCGACTCTCCGCTTTTCACCATCGGGTAGATCTCAGATAACATCATATAGAACGCAGAATGGCAAATTTTGCACTGAAAAAAAGCAAAAAGTTCATGATTTTCTCGGTTTCCCGTATTGTTTCTCTTCTTACCAAAAAAAATTACAAAAACCGTTAACCACACTCTCGAGTAATCGGCTTTCGTCCATATTTTTAATCATGTATATGAATGTAGCTTTGCAGTTTGATTTAGGTTCTCTAACGAGGAATGGTCCGTATTTCTAATGACCTTGAATGTTTAAGAAAACCAACATCTCTTCATTTCTTCCTTTTTCCATTCATGAGGTTTTTTTCTGGATCAGATGCGCTTGCTTTCAAGGCCTATATTTTTTAACGACTAACGATTAACGACTAACGACTAACGAGGGTTTTGGCCGGTTGAACGACTAACGACTGACGATTTACAAAATTTCTATTACGCACATCCCTGGTGCCCAGCCCTGGTTGGCGCTCTCGTAGAAACCCTCATAGGCTAAGCATTGTTTTGCAGCTTCGAGTTTGGATTTGACATCGCCAGTACAAGTGCATCAGTGTGTGTATAACTTGCTGCAAAAGACTAAACTGTTCAGTTGGAGTGCGAGTATGAAGCTTCGGGGAACCATCCTGCTCCTGAACAAATCATACGTATCGATCAAACGTATTCAGACAGAGAATTGCAGGGAAACATGTTTTGTCACTTCAACAGGCATGTTTTAACGCTAGGAGCCAATCGGTTCCCCGAAGCTCTATACCGCTATTCGTCCAGTTGCACCTCTTTCCCACACATTGGTGAGGAAGCTTTTCAGAAAGACGAAGGAACTTCCTTCAAGACAATTGTGGAACTTCCAATGGGGGAGGGTGGGGCATTGGGAGACGAGAGGAACCTCCAGACATTAGATCTTCTTCTTCGTCTTGTCAGTCATGATAGAGCATCACGTCAGAGGCGTAGGAAGCCAGCAACCTCACACGGCTTGTACCATAGATCTCGAGCAGGCAGGATTCTAGGTCTGGCCGAACATGAAAATAGATGCTATGAATCACAAGTTTATAATTTGCCACCGGCACAAAATTCTCACAGAAGTGTAGTTGTTATTTTTTCCTGAGTTTTCCATGTTTAGGAGCCGACATCGTGATATCCTTATCAATGGTGTGCTGTCTCCCTACTCCTAGTCTGTTCATAGCTCCAACCGCCTACCTCTGGAGAAGGACGGTGTGTAAATGAAGACAAACTTATCTCCATTTCTTTTATACCCTACCCCTTATCAATTGGATATCATCAGTTTTGCTTACCGTGAGAATTTTGTGCCGATGCCAATTTATAATCGTCTCAATGAATCACGTCCAGCACACTGACAATCGGGGCATTTATCTGGGACTGACTGGTCAATCCGATGGGCCTAGTCCTTGAGATATGTAGAGTGACCGCATCGCAGACCAGCGAGGATAGTTCGAGCGCGCCTCGGTAGATCAGCTTCGCTGTCGTCGACTCGCGGAGGCACGCCACCATATACGGAGTTGGGCTCAGCATCAGACGGGTACTCAGCCACAAAGCGCGTATGCTCGACCATCTGGAGTCTTCTGCGCGAGAGCTCGGAGGTAGCCCAGCGTTGTTGATCGACAGCAGACATGGTAACATAGCGCGTGCCTATGTTTCTTGGTTGGGTGCCGGACGACAGAAGATGGTGATTTGGATGAGTCGAGTTCTTGACAATACTTATGAGAAACTGCTGAGATTGGAGTAAGCAGCGCTGTTTTACGAGGAGTATGTCAGTTTCCTGATGAAGATGCGGGATTGGCGTCAATTTGTGACATCCAGTTACAAGCCTGAAGGCAGTATTCTGTGCTCTCTGCAATCTGTCCCGAAAGGTTTCAGACAGATGCCTGGTTCAAATAGGGGCACCATATTCCAAGACCGGCTGCACCATGGCTCCACATATACGTCGTACGTAGCACTTCCTTCGTGCTGCCCCAGGAAGTACCAGTCAGGGCGCGAAGAATGTTGTTACGCGAGTTGGCTGAGGCAGCATGTATGCGCGTATTCTCGTGAAATCGTAGAGAGGAATCCAGGAAAACCACAAGAATCCCATCATTCAAATACAGAAACTGCTGGGAAATTTTCATATCAAGTGAGGAACGAGTCAAAAATTTTATCCGCTATGAGGCAGTGTTCTCGAACCTTTAGAGCTGCCGAGATGTCGTACGTTCGTGCCGTGGCAGTGTGAAGGGAACAACATCACCTTCGTGCAAACCAACATCACTCCCTCCACCGAGAGAGTTTTTGTCATAGGAGAGTTGCTGGCTGGCCCCAGCTCTCCTGAAGATTCTACTACAAAGGGCTGGCGTCGAGAGGAATCCTAGACCTGTGCAGAAGTATCAATGTGCCACCTGCAGCAAGAAGGTCACCTGGAATGGAATAAGCGTCCAATGCTTTGGATGCCAAAGTTGGGTGCGCTTCTCCTGTTCAGGTCTTGATTCTGTGAGGCATTACGACTCATCCTTCCGTTGTGTTCTGTGCTCCGCCCCCAGCCACTCTGATTCCTCATTCACCAACCGCCCCCTCTCTATTGTACATATAGTTAGGTCCGTGGCCTGTGTCCTCAAGAAAAAACGTTTAATTTCAAACAGCGGCTGGCGCGGCGGTTTAATTCTCAGAGATTGAGATTTAAACCGCCACTCCAGCCGCGATTTGAATTTACACGTTTTTTCTAGAGGAAACAGGCCGCGGATCTAGCCATATAAATCTTAACGGCCTTCGTACCAAACTGTCTGAACTCTCACTCTTCGCACGTAAGCTCTGGTACAGCCGTAGTGACCTATTGATTTCGATTATCACCATCAGCGGAGCGGTGGGCCTTGGTGAAATATAACTAATGATAAGGAGGTTTCGAAGAAAAAGCCACCGCTCTGCGCTGTGATAACCGAAAACATGAGTTCACTTGGAATGAAACAGAGTCTACTCATCATCCGGATGTTATTATGGTTCAAGAAACCAAACTCTCTCCCACTACCACTTATCCACAACCGAACATTCCAGGCTACACTGCCTATCACATCCCAAGAACAGCTCTTGGAGGCAGGGTTTCTACCTTTGTACTTTCTAACTTACCTTCTCATCTAATTCCAAATGTTCCTAAGGACGGTGCTCTCGAGTACGTTCCCGTTCACCTCCCTCTTAAAACTGCATTACCTCTATCTAATATATACATCCTTCCCTCCACTTCTTGTGCCCCAACCTACAACCCCATACCTCTTCTTAAGCAGTTGCATGACTGCTCTCTGTCCCCATCAGCTGTCTTTGCAGGTGACTTCAATGCTCACACATTCTGTTCTGCGCTTGAGTCCGACGCCAGAAGGGAAGACGTCGAGGAATGGGCTGAGGAGTGTGATCTGGTTATCCTCAACGATGATCAGCCTACTCGTCTCCCTTCCTACGGCCGACCTTCTAGCCCAGACATTTCCCTCGTTTCATCCAATCTTTCTAATGCTTGCACCAGGTCGCCTTCAACAACTTTTTCCAGCGACCACATTCCCGTCTTTCTCCATATTGATCTCTCAAACTGTCTTGCCCCCTATAATGGTATTCGTCAACGTTCTTATCTCAATTTAGGCCTTGCTGACTGGGTCCTATTCAGAGAGTTTGCGCTCCGCCAGGCACCTGAATATCCCATGGAATGGCGATGTGCACGAGAAAGAGCGTCACATATCTGACGCCATCTGGAAGGCTACGAAAGCGGCCATACCTGAAGGACGCGTGAAAAGTTTCTACCCTAATGTCACCAGGGAGATTCTACAGAAGATCAGAACAAGAGATGAAAAGAGAGCTGAAGATCATTTGGACCCTGAGGTGGCCAAGCTGGATGAAGAGATAAAAAAGGATCTGGACAAGCACAAGAAAGAAAGTTGGGAAAAGTTTACTGAAAGGTTGAAATTTAAAGCCGACGAAACAACGGCGTAGAAAGTATTGCGGAAGATATCTGGCAAGTGCGCCCCCTCCTCGAACTCTACCATAGAGTTCGATAACAGCGTCTTCAAATCAGGAAAGGCTGCCGCATAAGCTCTTAGCAAAAATTTTTTCATCACACGAGCCAAGCGAGGCGTACAAAACAGATTCACGGTAAGAGAACTAAGCCGTCTGCCGCTGATGGCCTTTACTCCTGCTCAAGTGGAGAAGGCTATCAAGGAAATGCGGTACTCGAAGGCTCTCGGACCTGATGGTATCTCAGCAGCCATCCAGAAGAAGCTTCCCGCGGGACTTCTACCGATGATCGCAGATATCATAAACACTTTTTTCCGAACCTGCACTCTACCCCAAGCATGGAAGACCTCCAATGTGATACCCCTGCCTAAGCCAGGCAAATCGTAAAGCACGGCGAAGGGCTATCGCCCTATTAGCCTGTTATCACCGATCGCGAAAGTAGCCAAAAAGATAATCGTAAGGGACCTGGCAGAGCAGAATGAGGCACAGAAACATCAACATGGGTTTAAAAAGCTTCACTGTACCACCACTGCCCTTCTGGAGATTGTCAGCTATGCGGTCGATGGCTCCAATACCAGAAAGCCTTTTAGAACCGTGGCCGTTGCCCTCGATCTAACCAAAGCATTTGAATCTGTTAACCTAGGACTTTTGTCCGAGAAACTATTGAAGTCCTCGCTACAACCGTGGCTGGAACGTTGGATCGCGGCGTTTACGAAATGTCGTCGGGCCAAAGTGCTACCCCAGAATCACGTCTCCGATAGTATGTATACCTGTAGCAGCCGGTGTGCCGCAGGGTGGAGTTTTGTCACCTGCCTTCTTCGGCCTGTACATTGAAGAACTACCTCAGCCTCCTGAAGATATAAAAATTGTTGCGTATGCCGACGATATCACCATCATGTGCCGTAATCGTGACATACAGGTAGCCGCAAACAAAATCAGCGACTATCTCATCGAGCTTAAAAACTTTTTCGATAGTATGATGCTCACAGTTTTCGCGGCGAAACTTTCTGTTTCGGTTTTCACATCTGACCCAAATGAACACAGCGATCAACCTGTTGTCAGGTGGGATGGTGACCTCTTGCCTACAGCGAAATTTCCCAAACTGCTGGGCCTCGTTTTGGAGAAATCGCTGAAGTTTAAAAAAATGCTGAACAGAAGCAGGCAATTATAAAGGCAAAGTTTAATGTGTTGAGAGCTCTAGGAGGAGCGTCCTGGGGTTGCAGCAGAGAGACAAATTTGACGACATATCCAGCTATTCTGCAGCCTGCATTGGAGTATGCTGCACCTGTCTGGCAGCACATAGTGTCGGACAGTTCCTGGACTAATATGCAGCGAATTCAGAATGCTGCACTTCGAATAGCCACTGGATGTGCAAAAAGCTCACCGATTGAGCACCTTCACGCCGAGGCCCGTATCTTGCCAGTGAAAGAGCATTGTCAGCTCCAGGCTCAGCAGATGTTCATTAATGTCCTTAAGCAGCCTAATCATCCGTCGATAAGACTTTTAAATCCCCTAAGAGAGAGATCGATCAGAGTGCTGTTTGCCGATGCTCCGAAGAAAGTGAATGTACAGAGATAGACTAACTCGAATCAAGAACGGCTTCGTCTCTTACGCGCGGAGCACACCCGGTTCGTGAAGGATGATCTCGCCAAAGCGGCCCTCAACCCTATTCTCGGTGATGTGCCACCCAGCGTATGTGATACCGAGTCCGAGCTCGGTAGGCGCGCCAGGTGTATCCTCGCTTCGTTACGCTGCGGACATTCTCCATTGCTTATGTCTTACTTGCACACGATCGACAAGCCAGGCTGACGTGTGCCCGGACTGTAGAAACCAAGGCCACGACACTAAGCACCTATTTGATTGTCCGAAGAAGCCAACAACGCTCAGTACAATAGACTTGTGGACGAATCCACTGCTGGCCGCCCAGTTTCTCAACTAGTGACGAAACCCCTGTCAGTGGCTGCAAAGAAGAAGAAGAACCTATGGACCCCACAGCAAATATGATCTGACCATCTAACAACATGAGAGCTAAAGTTTCATAAACCGGGCTAATCACCATAACGATTCGTAATTTCAACATGTAACCAGCACTGTTCTCGTAGATCATATCTATTTAACGCGTCCCTCTCTTCTTCGCCGCCTCTAGCATTTCGTCCTGAAGAACCTCCATCAACTCACAGCGTTTGCGAGTACGACCTTCGAGGTCAAAGCTGAAAAACAGAGAGCCGAGTTGAAAACAGCACTGAACGAGATGACAAACTTCATGAGCAGAGTAACCCACACGACTGTGGCTTTCTTCCAATAGTCCTCACGCGTACGCTCCCAATCCCATGGTGCTGCAGACTTGCCTGAAATGAAAGATTTGGTCACATCCTCTATACATGACAACACTGCGTAAAATCCTACTTCGATCGAGCCAAACTTCAATCTTCGTGAAGCTGTAATAGGCTGTGACACAGAAAATCGAGAACCAGAAACCGGCCAAGAACAGCAGTGGATAGATCTCGTAAGCGTGACCAAGTCGACGGAACAGAAACCTACAAAATGAATCTACAGAATATGTGCTTTAACTCATGTCATCAGTTGCTCGTTCAACAGGCCATTATTGTTAGTGTCATTTCATAATGTTCAATGACAGCGCATCAGACGCCTACGTGAGAGTCAAGTACGAATGAGCTGACGCCCCCTGACCAACGAGCGTTGAGGGGTATGAGAGGAGCGCGTGACGTCCCGACACGGATGCGCCGCCCGTGCCGCAATGACAACTTCATGATTTGCGCTACGATTCCATCATATATGGTGGAGTCCACTAAGAGTCTCTCATTTACTTGTCAATGAGAAGCGGTCGATTGGAGATCAATGAGCATGAAACTCATTGCAGCACAACCGCTCTCGCTCAATCGGTATGGAGCGTGCTGGTATGGGATTCATGCACACTGATCCCAGCCAAACGCTTCTTATTGATAAGTAAATGAGACCCTCTTGGTGGACTCCACTATATTTCATCGCTACATCATTGTACATTCCATACTACCCAATGTGTAAAGAATGGCACAGTTAAGGCCCAACTGACCTCCTACCATAGTTTACCTCCTGCAACGATATTCGAGACTCCGCACGCTCTTGTCGCGGGTAGAAAGAATTCATTCTCGAACGCCACACCCGAATCGTCACGAATCGGAGTATGAGTACCCCCTAAGGGCTGCAGTGTTCAAACAGTGGCGTTGCTGAAGCATCGAGACTCAAGGGAAGATGTTGTATAGATCGCGGCGGACAGTTTTTCGCAATTTTTTCCTAATGTTAGCGGTTCACGTGGTTTGGATTGAAAACTCGAAAACGAAGATCATCGTGAAAACCGCCCTTAATCTAAGGCTTTAGGGCCGAACAATATTTATCGTCCTGCCTCACACGATCAATATTACAAGGTTGCACTGCGCCATGCAACAGCAGGACTATAAAGGACGCCGAGACTTTCACGATGGCTTCTAGAATCAGTCGGTGATCCATACATGCGTATGCGGGGTTCACTTAAAAAAAAGACAGAAAACTTGGTTCACTGCTTGGGAAGAATAGATATTTCTACGCGAAATGAATCACAAAAAAACTCACTGAGAAGGAGTATCTCCTTGCTGTGGCTTGGGCACACCTTTAAACTTCGGATCACGGGATAAGTTCCGGCCATAGCTGAAGTAGCCCTGAAATCCTTATAAAATATGTAGCACATTTTCAAAGCTTTCGAAAAAAATGCTATTTTCCCACAAACGTACAGTAGGACTTGAAAGAAAGAAGAGCTCTCATGTCGGCTATTTGCATCGGTTCCTAAACATGCCTGCCCCGGGGAGAGGATTCCCACAGGTTTAGATTCATTCTCTGGCTGATAGGTAACCTCTATAGAACGTCGAATTCACATCATTCGAGGCGTGAGCGGTGCGCGCGACGCCTCAGCCTCCGTATGACCCCCCGCCGCTCTCTCACTGTCTCTAACCTCCGCTCCGCACCAGCACGCGTACGAACCATATGAATTTCGCCGTTTTATAGCCTGTATTTACCCGTATTCACAGCCTCTGCCTGCTCTGGCAAATCGGGGGACTCTCCCGCAGAAATTTCGTGAGCGGGTCTGCCGCCTAACACCCAGCGGGAGAGTCACTAATAAAAAAAGTGGGCGTCGCTCGGTGCGGGACTCCCGCTGAGGAAAAACGGTTCTGCGGGAGAGTCCCCCGATTTCCCTGCTGTGTCTGTGTGTATGTTGTAGCGTCGATTGTCTCTGCGTCTCGTCTAGTTAGGCATTGTCTTTCGCTGAGGGTCTGGATTCTCCTCGTTCGGCTGCTCGATAGGAGTCTCCCGCCGTGCCTTTAGCTAGTGTCCCGATCGCAATAGTGACGTCATAACGAGCGTCGCAATGCTGCACTCCCGCTGACCCTTGCCGTATGACTCCGCGTAGGTCTGTGCTCCTTTTCTCCTATCGGGAGTCCTACGCGGAGTGTCCCCCGATTTGCCAGAGTGGATGAACATCTCTCGACTGATCTCGAACAAGATGCTACGTGCCACGCGCGTCTCGCTTGAAACGAGTTCAACCGCCTTCGCCGTCATTCACTGGCTAGCTAGATTTTTAGAGATCATACACAACATGATACTGACAAGGGAAACCGATGAAAAAAACAAAGAAAATCAGTTCAAAACAAGCCTAGTCACCTGATCAATGAATGCAATGGCGGTGAGAGCATTCCTATCATAAACAAGGGCAGTCGCTCAACGCAATGTCCGCAGCAGATCAAAGAAAAATTTTCGACAGAGAAGGTATAGCAAATAGCTTTCAAAGGTTACGTCGGCTGCTATCTAAGGCCCCCGTCATAATCGGCCGAAGTCCGAACTGCACCTTTCTCTCCCATTCCAAGTAATCCTGCGCAGTCCTCTCCCGTTCCAGTGTCGTCCCTAGTATGTCGACTGAAGGTATAGCCTAGGTCTCTCTTTTTAAGCCGGTCGTAGTAAAGCTTAACGGGCTTATCATCTCAAAATCTCCTTATCACTGTTATATTTTGCCATGACCGACCGCTCCGCTGCTTACTCCGCCCGAACTCATCCGAGCAAGCTAGGCCTTATGTACCAGGGTAGGGCAAGGCGCTGTGATTGTCCCGTGAATGTTGCGACCCCCGCTTTCAGCCCGGATTTTCGTGTGGCCCTCTTCCTCGAGCTTGAAAATTTGTGTGATCCCAAATGGGTCGTGGGTGCGATCTTTAACCTTCGAAGTCGATTAAAAATAGCGAATGCGAAAATCATATGAGAAATTATGGTTACCATTACATTTCAGGCTAATTTAAAATTTATCTCTAAATAACATTCTATTTCTTTATTTATGTACCGCTGAATGCAGTCTATTTCTTTTAGATGGCTGACAAGAGCTACGCCAACCTTTCCTCAATCTTAGCACCCAGAGCTGGAGCCCCTCATGTGATCATGATAGCGTGAGCCTAACCTTACGTTCCCCTGAATGAGACTTTTTCAACAACTTGTGGACTTGGGGTCGATGGCCGTGCTTTCTGCTAAAGCTTTAAATTCAGGGAGCTCTTATTCGTACGAGTGTTTCCTTGCCTACAATCTTGTTTGCCTGCATGTCCAGGCTGTCTTGTTTAAACCTATATCACAAACATTTTGTATGTTTCTTTGTCGCCAGATAAAGCTATTGAATTGAATTGAAAAAAATTGAATTAAAATGTCCAAAACAAAAGAAATTTTTTCGATTCTACTTTTTTTCATTTTCTTTCCAAATTCCAAATGTTTCGGTTTCTCTGTGGCGGGAACAGCCCATTGTTCCATTCTGGGCCAATGGCTTTTCATTTTTGACCGAAAATTTTCACGTCTCCCCTTACCACCCAGCCATGTATTGATTTTAACCCACAAGACAGTGCGGAGGTGGCGATAAACTCTGCAGATGAAGCTCATTTTTCGGATTAGTGTTCGTGTTGTACTGAGGATGCAACAATGATAGGTTTGAAACGAGCCCAACATGACAACCAATCAGATCCCGTGTGAGCTAGATAATAGAGTGAGGACTTTTCAAAAAGAGACCGAACGAACGAATTTCGAATAAATTCGCTCATCTTTTATTTCGAACGAACGAATTTCGAATAAGTTCGTTCATTTTTTATTCCGAACGAACGAATTTCGAATAAATTCGTTCATTTTTTATTCCGAACGAATGAATTTCGAATAAATTTTCGAATAAATTCGTTCATTTTTTATTCCGAACGAACGAATTTCGAATAAATTCGTTCATTTTTTATTTCGAACGATCGAATTTCGAATGAATTCGTTCATTTTTTATTTCGAACGAATGAATTTCGAATAAATTCGTTCATTTTTTATTTCAAACGAACGAATTTTGAATAAATTCGTTCATTTTTCATTCCGAACGAACGAATTTAGAATAAATTCGTTCATTTTTCATTCCCAACGAACGAATTTCGAATAAATTCGTTCATTTTTTATTTCGAACGAACGAATATTCGAAATTCGAATATTTGAATGACGGATAATTTAAGCATCCATAGCATTATCGCGCAACTGCGAAGTGAGCGGCACTAACGAGTTGAATTCTTCTTCTAGAGCTTTATTTCCACTTACAAGTGGAATTAATAAGGCACGACTCATCTCTAGACCTGTACGGGCTACAACGCAAGGAATGCTACAAAATCAACTTTTCCTCTGTAGCTTAGCCCAAAGAGCTTATTCGAGGACCTTACTAACTTTGCCTGCCCCATAAGCCAGCGAGATTGGTGGAGCCGAGCTCCATAGTTATCTCCAAAGGGTGCTTTCGCCTCTATGGTTTAAAGACAGTGTTCACGATAATCTTTAATTTTTAGATTATTCGCTATATCGATTAACGGGCCCCCGGGTAGATCTAAAATGACGTAGAAATTGAGAAAAACGCAACACAAGTGGGCGAAATCCTTAAAGGCAGTGTTCACGATGAATATCGCACTCGGATTTCACCTAAAAATGGAATGGTTTGGTCGTGAGGTAACTAATAGTGAAGAAACAGGGAAGAAAAATGTCCAGAATAAGTCAAAACAGCGGTTTCTTAATTCAGAGCGTGGACGGGAATCATGGGCCCTGCTGATTTCGGCAAACGCGCGCTAATCGCGAAATCTGCGCGAATCGATAATGCTAACTGCGGCAGAGTTGCTTGGCAATTTGGAATCGAAACGTGTGCGGTGCCACTAGCTCGTCCGATTTGGGGGCGGACCGGGATAGGTAGGCGCACCGGGAGAGCTTTCAAAGCCGTTTGTATTTATTTCTGGCCAGTTTTCGTTGCTTTCTTCGACCCTATCCTCTCCAGCATCTGCCAACTTAGTGTGTCACACCGAGACCTCGAGAACGAGATTTATCGTGAACACTGCCTTTAAGTATCACCCCGCCTCTAAGTATCACAGGAATTGTTTGTTGTGGCAATGAAATCTTTTGTGGACGCGTCCTTTGCAATTCTTTACTCTATATTGCTCCGTTCCTTCCTTAGAGCCCTAACTGATTCTGCTTTGCATGAAATGTTCTTCTATTTTCGATTGACACAGTTTTCCAACGGTGACAACCACCATTAACATGTTTATCTGACCGGACAACTAGCCCATGTTAAAGAATAATGTCACTGAAATACGACGTTTTAATGCGTTTCTCGCCATTTCTTCGTAATTTTGGTAACACTTGGAGGCCAGCGCATTGTTTTATGTGAAAAACTCGCGGATGAAAATCATCGTGAACACTGCCTTTAAATGAGAGGCGCAGAGTTCTGCTGGAGCCAACAACGGGGCTCGGCTCCACCGACCTGGCTGGCTTACTCTGAGAGAATCTTTTGCGCTAGTACCGTGATGCTCCCGTGATTCGCGATCGTTCCGCGATAGTTACCCAATCGACTCATCCGTTGACATTCTCGTTCTCATACCGTGATAATACCGCGATCGTTGAGAGGTTTACGGCGCTAATACCGTGGTGCACTCGCGATCCGCGATGGTACCGTGATCGTCTCCCCCCGCTCCCGCGTTCTCATGTTGTGCAGATTTGTAAAGCAGCAAAATGCGGCGAGGGCAATACCTTATAGCTTCGTGTTGATCTGATAGGCAACACTCGCTCGGGTGAAACATCGAGAGGGCCTGGATGCGGTACCATCAGAAGGCTGGAAGAATCTCGCGATCGTCCCGCGATAGTTCCAAGCTCGGTTCATCGCGGATCCGCGATGTAACGCCCCGAATACGTCAATGTATAGACGAGATTCGCCCTCAGGTTGAAACTGGTAGGATCTCGCAATCGTTCCGTGATACGCCCAGGCTCGACTCCTCGCGGTTTCGCTATAGAGCATCGTGGGAGCATCGATGAACGAACGCGGTACACTCTCGGTTTGAGACTGGCAGAATTTCGCGATCGTTGCGCGATAGCCCCATGCTAGAATCCTCTCGGCCCCTACCAGAAACCGAAGATTCTATCCGTGAACGATCACGGGGGATCCTCTCAGAGTATGGAGCGAGCAAAGTTAGGAATCCGAAATATCATTCGACGTAGAACTTTACGTAGATTTCAAAAACAACCCTCACCAGGTTAAAGAGTTATAGGCGAAAAACCGGTGTTTCGTAAAATGAATTAGGCTGAAGGATCGAGAATATTTTTCCAAACTGGAAGCACAAGTTCACGCAGAATTCTATCTCCAAGCACAAAAAAGGTATGGACGAAAAACCGGCAGTGACACCCATCCAATCTTTAAAATGACTTGCATGAGTGTTGGGTGACTTTCATTCTTTTTCGGGGCGCGTACTGGGGGGAGATCGGAGTACGGGGCGGAGTTTATTGCTCCGTCGGCCAATCGACAGACGTCTCTCCACCCCTTAGGACGTGGGTGATTGGTCAACGGAGGGATAAACCCCACCCCCACGTATTCCCATCTCCTCCTGTGCCTCGGGGCGTTTCACCGGTTGTCACCGGTTTTCCCAATGATGGAGGTTCCCCCATCACCTGCCCAGAGGTGAGGGTTGGTGGAGTACATGGCTCCACCCAACGAAGCTATGGTTGGTGTTATCATTGCCCAGCGGCATGGAAAAATGGGAGTGGCCAAGTTTGATTGCCACGTGGCTCCCCCTGTTAGAACCGCCCTAGTAGCCTTATCAGACGGTGTGGGGAAAAATTTAGCTCTTGCGTTCGGAAAAATGGAACAATGGAGTAGTGAAGAAAATGAATTCAGTCTTGAAAGGTATGTCGATTTCTTCATACATTAGAGCTGATTTTCATAATTTTTGTTAAACCAGCTCGGGTATTCAAATTGGAATAACGTTCGAATATTCACCTCTGCGAATAATCGAATTCGAATAATATTCGAATATTCATCTTTCCCGAATAGTCGAATTCGAATAATATTCGAATATTCACCTTTCCCGAATAGTCGAATTCGAATATTATTCGAATATTCACCTTTCCCGAATAGTCGAACTCGAATATTATTCGAATATTCACGAATATGCTGCAGAGATGTCGTACGTTCGTGCCGTGGCAGTGTGGAGGAAAGAAGATCACCTCCGTGCAAACCGACGTCAATCCCTCCGCGGAGAGGGTTTTTGTCATGGGAGAGGTGCTGGCTGGCTGCAGCTCTCCTGAGGATTCTTCTACAAATGGCCGGCGTCGAAAGGAATCCAGGACCCGCGAAGAAGAAGAAGTACCCATGTGCCACATGCGGCAGAGATGTCAATTGGTATGGAACCAGCGTCCAATGTTTTGGATGCGAAAGGTGGGTGCACTTCTCTTGTTCGGGTCTCAGTTCTGTGAGGCACCACGATTCTTCCTTTCGTTGTATTGTGTGCTCCGCCTCCAGTAACTCAAATTCCTCATCTACCAACCGCCCCCTATCTATTGTACACATCAATCTAAACGGCCTTCGGACCAAGCTTTCTGAATTATCTCTCTTTGCCCGTACTCATCACCCGGATGTTATCATGGTCCAGGAGACCAAACTCTCTCCCTCTGCTACCTCTAGACATCCAAACATCCCGGGCTATACTGCATATCATACTCCCAGGTCATCTCAAGGAGGCGGAGTCTCTACTTTTGTTCTGTCCTCTCTTCCCTCTCACATTATTCCAAACACTCCAGTGGATGGCACTCTCGAGTACATCCCCATCCATCTACCTCTTAAAACACCACTTTCTCTTTTTAATATATATATATATATATATCCCTCCTTCTTCCTCTTGTCCCTCAACATACAATCCTATCCCCCTTCTCAAGCAGCTGTATGACTGCTCTCTTTCTCCCTCAATTGTCTTTGCGGGTGACTTCAATGCGCACACGTTCTGCTCGTCGCTTGATTCTGATGCTAGAGGAGGTGACGTCGAAGAATGGGCGGAGGAGTGCGATCTGGTTATCTTAAACGATGGCCAGCCCACTCGTCTCCCTGCCAACGGCCGATCATCTAGCCCAGACATCTCCCTCGTCTCTTCCAATCTCTCTAATGCCTGCTCTTGGTCGACATCCACAACTCTTTCCAGCGATCACATCCCTGTCTTTGTCGATATTGATCTCTCTAACTCTCTTGCTCCCTATACAGGTGTTCGTCATCGTTCTTATCTTAATTTAGGCCTTGCAGACTGGAGACTGTTCAGGAGGTTGCGCTCCGCCAAGCGGCTGATTATCCGTGGAATGGCGATGTACACCAGAAGGAGCGCCACCTATCTGATGCTATCTTGAAGGCTATGAAAGCTGCGATCCCTGAAGGCCGCGTTAAGACCTTCTTTCCCAATGTCACCAGGGAAACGCTGCAGAAGATAAGGACAAGGGACGCAAAGAGAGCCGCAAATCATCTTGACTCAGACATCGCTGCGCTGGATGATGAGATCAGGAACGACCTTGACAGGCACAAGAAGGAAACTTGGGAAAAGTTCACTGAGAAGATGAACTTCAGAAATGATGCAGCAGCAACGTGGAAGGCCTTGAAAAGGATCTCCGGAAAGTTCACCTCCGCCGCAATTCCACGATTGAGTTTGAAGATGGAGTCTTCAAATCAGAGAAGGAGGCCGCAAATGCTCTTGGGAAGCATTTTTTCATCACTAGAACCAAAAGAGAGAAACAGAACAGAATAACTGTACGGGAACTCTGTAAGTTGCCTCTCATGGATGTAGATGATGCAGTCACGCCTGCACAGGTCGAGAAGGCGATAAAAGAGATGAGCAACTCGAAGGCATTAGGGCCAGACGGTTTGAGCCCTGCAGTCCTGAAGAGACTGCCCAGTGAACTACTGCCCTTTATTGCTGACGTCATAAATACATCGTTTCGTACATGCATTTTGCCCCAAAATTGGAAAGTGGCTCGTGTTATTCCACTGCCGAAGCCGGGAAAGTCACCATCCACGGCTAAAGGGTACCGGCCGATCAGTCTGCTCTCACCCATCGCCAAAATTGCCGAAAAACTGGTTGTGGAGGAGCTTGCCGAGCACAACAGCCAACAGCAGCACCAACATGGTTTCCGTAAATTACATTCCACCACTACGGCCTTGTTGGAAATTGTGAGCTATGTGCTGGACGGCTTCAATGCCATCAAACCCCAACGTACTGTTGGTGTGGCCCTCGACTCAACAAAGGCATTTGACACTGTCAATCTAGGCCTACTATCAGAGAGTCTGTTGAAGTCTACCATCAAGCCATGGCAGAAGCGGTGGATAACTGCCTTCACTAAAGGACGTCGTGCAAATGTGCTATTCCAGGGACATGTTTCCAATAGCATCCCCATCGCCGCTGGTGTCCCTCAAGGAGGAGTTTTATCGCCTGCACTTTTCAGTTTATATCTAGAAGATCTGCCCGTCCCCGCTCAAGACATCAAGGTCGTTGCATACGCGGATGATATTACTATTCTGTGCCGAGATCGCGACATTAAGGTAGCCACCAGTAAGATCAATGACTACTTGATCGAGTTGAAATGTTTCTTCGATCGCAAAATGCTCACAGTCTCTGCCTCCAAATCGTCCGTCACCGTCTTTTTCCACTGATAATGCAGAGCACAGTGCCCATCCTGTGGTGAACTGGGACGAAACTCGATCGCAGGCCACCCGATTCCCCAAGCTGATTGGACTCGTGTTGGATCCTTCGTTGAAGTTTCATAAGAACACTGAGCAGAAGCAAGCCACAGTGAAAACAAGACTCAACGTCCTGCGTGCTCTCGGTGGAACGTCCTGGGGATGCAATAAAGAAACGATCCTGACCACGTATAAGGCTATTGTGCAACCCGCCTTGAAGTATGCTGCGCCAGTCTGGCAGCACATCGTGTCGGACACCTCTTGGTCCAAGCTGCAGCGCGTCCAAAATTGTGCTCTGCGAATTGCAACAGGCTGTTCCAAAAGCTCTCCAATAGAGCACTTACATGCCGAAGCTCGCATATTGCCAGTTAGAGACCACTGCCAACTCCAGGCGCAACAATTGTACATTAACATCGTGAAGCAGCCGAATCATCCTTCGCGAAGAGTACTAAACCCGGTGAGAGAGAGATGTATCAGAAAGCCTTTCGCTGATGCTCCGTCGAAAGTAGATGCGCAGAGATGGACTGAAGCACAACAAGAACGCCTCCGTCTCTTGCGCGCGGAGCATACCCGATTCGTGAACGAACACTTGAGCAGAGTTGCCATAAACCCCATCCTGGGAGTCGCACCTCCAAAGGTCTCCGAGACAGAGATGGAACTTGGCAGGCGTGCCAGGTGCACCCTTGCATCGTTACGCTGTGGACACTCCCCCATGCTTATGTCATACTTGCATAGGATTGACAACAGCAAACCTGACGGGTGTCCTGATTGCGGTAGTCAAGGGCATACTACTGCGCACCTGCTCAATTGCCCGAAAAGACCGACTACATTGACGACAATGGATCTGTGGACGAACCCAGTGCTAGTGGCCGAGTTTCTGAACCTATGACAGAACCCCTCTCTGTGGCTGCAAAGAAGAAGAAGAAGAATATTCACCTTTCCCGAATAGTCCAATTCGAATAATGTTCGAATTTTCACCTTTTGCGAATAGTCGAATTCGAATAATGTTCGAATTTTCACCTTTTGCGAATAGTCGAATTCGAATAATGTTCGAATTTTCACCTTTCGCGAATAGTCGAATTCGAATATTATTCGAATATTCACCTTTCCCGAATAGTCCAATTCGAATAATGTTCGAATTTTCACCTTTTGCGAATAGTCGAATTCGAATAATGTTCGAATTTTCACCTCTGCGAATAATCGAATTCGAATAATATTCGAATATTCATCTTTCCCGAATAGTCGAATTCGAATAATATTCGAATATTCATCTTTCCCGAATAGTCGAATTCGAATATTATTCGAATATTCACCTTTCCCGAATAGTCCAATTCGAATAATGTTCGAATAATCACACTTTTCGAATATTCGAATGTTCGAATAAAAATTCGTTCGAAAAACTCGAATATTTATTCGAACTCGAATATTCGGTCCTCACTCTACTAGATAACATTCCAACCACCCCTCGCCCTTCACTCGCTGTTTTTTTTTGTTTAACTAGGCTGAGGAAATCAAACCCGCGATATTGCGTGCAAAAAACGAACATTTCCTCGTCGCGTGAACGTCAGCGATGGGACAAACAAGCGCATACTACGTGCAGAAAAGAACCATTTCGTCGTCCCTATTCCCAAGGTTCTCAGCTTTCTTTTGTTGAGAAACGACGCCTTTCGGCATAAGTCAAGTTCCATCAAATAGTTCACCAAAAGAACAACAGCGCAGTTAATTCCGACAACCGGTTGACATCAGTTGTCCTATATGGACAGAGTAATTAAACACCTACTTGACAGACACGTGACACAGCAACCCACAACGAGTGACCAATCCGCAAATTGAACTACTGAAGCGGTCGGCAGGTGAAGAAGGGTTGAATGGCGGTAGGTCGCATGAATTTTCGCCCCAAAAATGTTAAATATTTGACCGTAAAAATTTTTGGAGAAAAATGGAAAGTGGGAGAGAGAAAAAAACAATTTTCGTCCACCGAGGATTTGTAGCTCCTTTATGTACGGACCAGTAGCCAGTTTGAGCTTACGATCAACTGAATCCAGGTCGACTCTTTCCCAAGGTCGAGCGCTGTTGTGTACTTTCTCAGTGGGTAATGGATTTTTATTACGACGCAACTCGTCCGCGCCGTGACTTTCAAAACTTCTACACTCAAAGGTAAGACTCAAATTGAAAATCTGAATTTGTGTGAAGATTCACATCTCAAGCCCTATAATCCTCCTGATTTCGAAGGGGGAGAGAAACCCTGGGTTGGTGTCGAGGTGCGTGAAAACCGCGGCGCGGACGAACCCCAGCGCAAACTACAAGATTTGGCCCAAAAAATTGGCTAAAGCGACTCTTTCAGGTGCTGACACGGCAAAAGGCTTTCGACCAATAAGCCTGTTATCGCCCGTCGCTAAATTAGCTGAAAAGTTGATCGTGACGGACCTGGCTGATCAAAATGAGCGACAGCAGCATCAGCACGGGTTCAGAAAACTTCACTCTACTACTACTGCTCTATTGGAGATCGTGAGCTTTGCGGTCGATGGGTTCAACATGAGAAAGCCCCTGAGAACGGTGGCCGTCGCCCTCGACCTGAGCAAAGCGTTTGACTCTGTTAACTTGAGACTGCTGTCCGAGAAACTGCTCAAGTCGTCGCTACCATCATGGAAGAAGCGATGGATTGCAGCGTTCACGAAAGGCCGCCGGGCTAAGGTTCTGTTCCAAAATCACATATCCAATAGCATTCCAACAGCAGCCGGTGTTCCGCAAGGCGGAGTGTTGTCCCCTGCCCTATTTAGCCTGTATCTTGAAGACATTCCCGAGCCTCCCAATGATGTAAAGATTGTTATGTATGCCAACGACATCACCATCATGTGACAGGATCGTGACCTGCAGATAGCCGCTAACAAGATCAGCGCCTATCTCGTCGAGTTGAAGCTCTTCCTCGATAAAATGATGCTCACAGTCTCTGCTGCAAAATCCTCTGTTTCAGTGTTCACAACAAACACCAAGGAACACAGTCCCCATACAGATGTCAAACGGGATGGTGACCTGTTGCCAGCAGCCAAATTCCCCAAGCTGCTTGGCCTTATTCTTGATCCGTCACTGAAGTTCCACAAGAACGCGGAACAGAAACAAACAGTCGTCAAGGCTAGGCTTAATATCTTGAGAGCTCTCGGAGGAACATCATGGCAGAAGCGATGGACTGCAGCGTTCACGAAAGGCCGCCGGGCCTCCAGGTCGCGTCCACGGCTAATAGGATGATGCACAGCGCGTTTCGCGCACTATCAACTACTAATGCAAACGTGCTGACCGAGGTGTATAAAACGTACGTACGTCCACTTATGGAGTATGGTACGGTAGTTTTTAATCCATACAAAAAAAGGATTCATCGACGCGCTTGAGAAAATCCAGAATACTTTTACACGTAGAGTTTTCTTCAGGACATCGTGGTTTCAGACTGATGGTAACGTGTGTCATGTCACCAGGAACGCTAAATTGGGCCTAACCACTCTAGAACACAGGAGAAGGTTTGATATGATAATGATGTATAAGATCATTCATGGGAGTGCTGGTATCAAGGCTAGCCGGCTATTCAACCTTAGACCATCAACCACTAGGGGAGCACCGGTGAAATTGGGCCTCATTAGGGCCAGGCAGAATGTACGACAGCACTTCTTTGTCAATAGGGCGGGGTCTGAATTCAATAAACTACTTCGGTCAGGTTTTGTAGTGGGGAAACTCAGTGAATTCAAAAAGACACTTAAGAGTTATCTGTTGTCCCAGGAGTGATATTTGTTGGAGCTCTTTTCTTTTCTTCATGGTGCCAGTGCATGCCTAATAGTCAGTTGGTCCATTTGTCTATTGTTGTTCGACTGACTTTAGTGCGTTTAGTCTCTTAATTGCGGTTTGGGTACTTATTTCTGTTGTTGTCTCTGACACGGTTCTACCGTGTAATAAATCAAATCAAATCATAGGGAAGCAGCCGAGAGACTATATTGAGAACCTACAGAGCAATACTTCAGCCGGCTCTGGAATATGCGGCACCAGTGTGGCAGCACCTGTTGTCTGACAGCTCCTGGAATAAGCAGCTGCGTGTACAGAATGCTGCGCTTAGAATTGCTACCGGTTGTGCAAGGAGCTCCCCAATAGAACATCTTGACGCGGAGGCCTGCATATTGCCGGTCAAGGAGCACTGTGAACTCCAGGCACAGCAGATGTATATTAATGTTCTGAGACAGCCGAATCATCCGACAAAGAGAATCATGAAGCCTAAAAGAGAGAGGTCGATAAGGACGCCGTTCGCCGATGCTCCTCGTAAGGTTGATGCACAGAGATGGGCCGACTCCAACATGGAAAGGCTTCGTCTTCTGCGTGAGGAGTACACCCAGTTTGTTCGAGGATAGCTGGAGAAGGCGGCTGTGAACCCTATCTTAGGAGATGTGCCGCCTCGGGTTTGCGAGTCCGAATCTCAACTCGGCAGACGAGCCAGATGTGCTCTTCCCTCGCTGCGCTGTGGTCACTCTATACTGCTCATGTCTTACGTCAACAAGATCGACAGCAGCCGGCCAGACGCATGCCCGGACTGTGGTGCTCCCGGACACGACACGGCGCACTTGTTCGTATGCCCGAACAGACCTACCTCCTTAACCACAATGGACCTTTGGACGAATTCTGTTAAGGCCGCCCAGTTCCCCAACCTAAGACAAAAACCACTTCGAGGCTGCAGAAGAAGAAGAAGAGGTGCTGATAAGAAATCCGTTGTCTGCTTTCCAATTTTCCTAAGATTACGGTCTGTTGCGGTATCTGAATATCGACAAACCTACCGCAATCTTCCGAAAAAAACGAGCAGATCCTTAAATTTTGACCGTTACGGGCTTGTCTCGCTGCGATAGCCCCAAATTTTTTAAAAAATTGAAAAAGAAAAGAAAATTCGAGGCGCCTCGTAAATTTTTGGGGTAGGACCGTAAAAAGTATTTCCAAATTTTTGGTACGGGAAAAACCGACCTCGGGTGCATTGATCCTGCCCGTGTGCGCGTTGAAGACCAGTACCAACTGGGTGGATTGCAGACGCAAGCAGACGGTCGCATACGGACTCATTGGGTGGATTTTCTGCACCCGTCTGCCACTACTCCGGACAAGACGTTGAAGCTAGTACTTTTACAGGCGTCCCCGTGCACCGATACGGACAACCGCGCCGAGACTACCTGGTCATTCGCTGACAGAAGGGCAAAACAGCGAGGCGACTGCTCTAGAAAACCCTCCTGGATGAGCAAATAGGGATGTTTGAGCGGTTACAGGCGTAAACACGTTGATCCATCGACATATAGATAACCGGTGCGCATCGGCAGGGTGGGACTCGGTCGATCGATCAGCTCTGATGGGGGCCTTAGGCTCCCGTCATGGTCGGCTGATAAGCTGTAGCCACCCCTGTCGATACGTGTGCAACACATTGCTCATTGAGGTAGAAAATCCCCCAGTTGTGGCCGGACAGTGCCGCCCGCAGTGTGCTCGAGTGCGCCCACCTAATCGATTTGCAGGTTCAAGCGGGGTCGCGAAATTTCGCAACGGGGGTGGGGGTCGCAAAAATTCTGACCCGAAGAAGGTTAGGGGGATCGCAATAATGTCGGTCCCAAAATAGGAATTTGGGGAAGATATCCCGAAAATTCTCCATATTTTCGGTCACCAAAGGAAGGATCTTAGCATTTCTCAGGTTTTAGACGCTTGAGACCGGTTACTGAACGAATGTTCGGAGTCTGACAGTTTTAGTATAATCAGGTATAAACTGCCCAGAAATCGCGCCTCGGAGGGGATCGCAAAAATTTAGGATTTTGATCGAAAATTGATGGTGGGGGATCGCCTCGAATTTGAAAAATTACGTAACGCTCCGTTTGACCCTGTCGATTGCCTTCAGTCGACATACTAGGGACGACGCTGGATCACAACGGACGGGAGAGGACGACGCAGGATCACTAGGGATGGGAGAGGAAGGTGCAGTCCGGCCTTCGGCCGACTATGACGGGGGCCTTAGATAGCAGCCGACGTAACCTTTGCAAACTAGTACAAAATTCAACTCATTCCGATCTGACAAATGCGGAACAACTCAAAATCATCCATATTTGATCTCCCAACACTCTCCTCGCTTGAAATTTCAATGGTTTTTGAGCATAAACTTTGACTAGAACAATTAAAATGAACAAGACAAATATGCTCACCGACTCGCCCTCGGGTTTTTGGAGCTGAACTTTGGAGGTTCCTGGCGTAGAGGCTACAGCGGCACCACGAGCTACAAGAAACCGGACATGGACTGGTTTCAGACAAGTAACGGCTCGACTGATTGACATGTTCTGAAAACGAGTGAATTCAGAGAGAAGCTTACCTCAGCTATGACAGACGCCTAATCGGAAAGTCAAAAAACTGAGAAGGAGCAAAACTGAGACAACTAGAAACAAATGCTTCCATCCCGGTGTTTCAGCGATAGGCCGGGACCATACTCTGTGCTACCGTACCCGCATTCGCCGTGGAGCGCGTTATCGTATCATCGAGCGCCGGCGTCACAACTAAGCGCATTTCAGTGTTTTTCTTGCTTGTCTCTCTTCACTAAAAAGTCTGTGTTCTCTTAGATTGCTTGCTGGCCCACCTGTTTGTTATTTTGTGGGAGTCCATCTCGTCAGCTTCTGATTGCTAGGTCCAAGATAAAGACAGGTGTGGATGTTGAGACGAAAAATTGATATTGCTCAGCAGTAATGGTAGGCACGACCCCGGACTACTTATCACAAAATTCAAACGATGATTACCTTCCCAAAAATCTTAGTAAGTGGAACACTAGGAAAAATGAGCATGCCGAAAAAATTTCGCAGTCATGGTTTCTAATGCAGACCAAGTTTTTTTAAACAAATGTCCAGATATGGTGTTAAAGCGCAGCTGCAGACGGACGACGAAACTTGTAGGCAAATGTAGGAAGGTGAACATTCCAATCAAGCGTATGTCCATGCATTCCTTGTTGTTGTGAGAACTCGATATTCGAAGAGCACTTTCTTGTGATGAGATACCTATGCGGTCGTGAATGGGTTAATCGTAGTAAACGAATGTACGATATTTCTGACATGATGCAGTTCGTTTTCAGTCACGAAGAATTAAAAGTAGTGACGAGCGGAAAAAATCGCTACAGTGTTGACATTTTGAAAACAACTGCGTTTATATGAAAGAAGAAATTAGTCATAACTATGTGTTTATCAAGGTGTGCCGAGATATAGCACACAGATATCGTGAGAAACAGACCAGATCGGAAAGCAATCGAAAGCATAACTTCAGATAACACTCATAAACAGAAGAAAACTCTTCTAGATAAGATTAGTTATATTTATTGAGAGCGCAAACGGTGAGCGCGTCAAACACGTTATTTAAGCCTTGTTGGCGATTTAGGCGAGCAAGTCGACAACACGGGGCGAGTAGCCGTATTCGTTCTCATACCAGGAGATACCTTCTTATTATTGGAAAATCATTCGAAAAATCTGTCAATTTTCGCTATATTGCAACGAACCGATCTTACATGCAGAATATAATTCATCTTCCTCCAAAAGTTCTAAAGGAACACAGACTTTTAAGTGAAGAGAGACAAGCAAGAAGAACAAGAAGAAGCAAGAAGAATGCGTTATAAATACCTAAACATACAATGTACATGATAAATACACTCACAATCAGTTTCAGAACAAAAACACTCCCCGTGGCTGATCTCAGCCTCAAATACCACTTAGGTGTGACGCTGGCGCTCGATGATACGATAACGCGCTCCACGGCGAATGCGGTTACGGTAACACAGAATCCCTGCTGCTAAAATCCGTTTTGTTTGAGCGATGCAAACCGCAAGTAAACGTGTGAAGGACCGCTTGAGAGCGGCAAAGTGGTCCTGGCACGAAGACCCTGCACAGCGAAAGCAGTATTTGATAAACAATATATGGGGTTTAGGGTGGGAGCAACTCTGGGGTGCGTTCCAAGAACATTCCCATGATAAAAGGCTTCCATGGAAACGTAGCCACGGCCGCGTGGAAGCAATTCGCAGTTATAATTCGTGGCCAAGGGCAACAGGTTTGTCTATGGAAAGGCTATTTACCCTCCCACGGCATCATGGAAACATTCTTGGAACGCACCCCAGAACGTCGGAGGGCCGTGTGGCCGGGAATTTCCGACCAAGGGCGAGCGGCGGGGGCCGTCTTGCGAGCGGAGAGTCATCAGGCGCGAAGCGGGGGCGCCGCCAAATTTAGCTTGGTCTTGCAGGGAAAATTCGAAACGGAGGAGAACATGTTCGCTCGGTCAAATCGCATGGCACGTTGAACGCCAGAATCAAACCCGTGCCACATACGGAGCACAAATTTGTGATAAGTTCACTGCAGGCACCACTGAGAAAGTACTTACACCATCGCGCACTTCGCGGGATGGCAGTAAGGTAATTTCCCCAGTATATCGATTAGACTTGAATGGGACACCAACCATGGGGTTTGGAAAGTTTTGGAGAAGGGTATAGCACCCGCCCAGGGTGTGAGAGGGGTGGTTCCCGGAGATCGTTATACAATGAATTAATCATTCGTGCGATGACACCGCGGAGATGTTCTGCCCTGGCCCCGCGCCTTTTTGCATGGATGTCCGGGCGTCTCGCCCGTTATGAGTCATGGGGCCGGGGCGGGGACCTGTAGGGTGCCAGGCGCGCAGGGGGGCCCGCCCCGCTGAGTGGTGGGTACGGGGGCGCGGCCCTCCGACGTTCTAAGAAGGCTTTACGACAGGAATCGAATTCGAATGAGGGTGATATCGGATAACAGGTTAGGAGATAACTCCCCCTCTTCGCTGAAAATGCTCCCAGAGTTTGGGCAGTGGGTGTAAGCACGAGGTGGGAGAAATACTGACGTTTGTTAAGAACTTTGACATATTCTTAAAACTTTAGGGGGCAAGGAATTTTGAATTTAGGTTGAAGTTCGTAGTGTTGTAAAATGAGCGGGGGCGAGTTGTGCGTCCCCCGCCACACCCTGACAAGAAAGCATCTCTTCCGTTCAAGACCAACTTGCTGGCATGCTAGCAAAAGCTCTTTGATCTCCACAAGCGGGACACTGAAAATTTCATTTTGGCAGATACTGTATGCAATGCTTCGTTCTTCGGGCTACAAGGTCGGAAATTTTTCGCCAAAACTTCGTCCAGGGGGTTACGGCCCGTTGCGGTAGCCGAATTCAACAAATTTACCGTAACGATGGGAATGCCGCCGCAATCCTTCCACGAAGGAAATAATGTCGAAATCATCATAAAGTCGCCAGTAAACCTACAACGCAACATTTGGCTGCTGGGGACCCACGGGACCCTAAAGGGTGTGACCCCGTTGCAGAATCGCAATTTTTGGCCAGTGCCTCGTCCTTTCGCAACAGAGCGCTGTCTATCTTCACCGTTGCAGATCTTTACGCTTGTCATGAAGAACATGAAGGAAAGGGAACCAATGAAGGGGAGAATTCTCTGAATCATATTCATTGACACCGTATAAATACGGTTTTATCACTCCAATACTGAAAAAGGCCGTCTGGTGAGCTCATCAAGGGAGGAGCTACAGAGTCCAATCTGCTCGAAAGTTTGAATGATTGGGCGCTGTCGCTAACTGTAAAGCATCGTTGTGATACTATATATTTTGACTTCCAGGAAGCACTCGTGTATGTCATGGAAATTTAATTCATTAATATGAATTATTGGAGTTCTATCCGACAGTGGTCCAATAAATCGCAAGTTTCCTCGATGGTCGAGCATTTTAGGTCTGAGTTGGGATGTTTTTCTGAAATATATATTTCCAATCTAGAGCCCTTTGCTCAAACTTGTGTTTCCATAAATCTTGAATGTTCGGCTAGCCGACAACCGTCATACTTGTTGTGATCTTCAGTGCACTTTGGTAACTAAGTCTTCACAACTGTACTCGACGATATTACATGAAACAGTCTTCGGATTGCTTTCGAAACGGGTGTTCAAGCAGAAGAAACGGTGCGCTTTCGAGAAATACAGTAAAACACGAATCTGTCCAACGGGGTCACCCCTTCATGGTCCCGCGGGTACTCAGCAGCCAAATATTCCGTTGTAGGTTTACTGGCGACTCTCATCATAATCATCTTAAAGGCAGTGTTCACGATAAAAAACCGTATTACGGTTTTTGATGTTTTGGGGTAGGTAAGTCCACTAAGAAGGGGTTAATAGGGAAAAAACACCACAGAACAATCAGATAAAGGAGAAAAACTGTTTAAAGAAATCTCTGAAAAAAACAATTGTGCCTGTTCTCAGACATTCGGAGCGTTGAACTTTGGGGGAAAATGATGTTCGGGTTGAACTACTGAGGCTATTTTGTCGAGAAGTTGAACTGATGAGAACGATGCGTTGAACTGCTGGGCTTATCGCCGCGCTGCGTGTAGCGTCGCGCGTGCAGTGCCGACAGACGACGGCTCCGACACAACGTTGAATGCCAAAATCAAACCAGCGGTGCATACGAGCCTTCTCGAGGTGGGGTTACACTGAATCATCTCAATGTCAATGTTTGCTCCTCGGGCTCTACCTTCGAGTTGAGTGGGGATACTAGTGCCTGCACATGTATGCTCCTGCACCAACACGGGTGCTCTATCGTGGGAGCAGGCAAGAGACGGAGCAGTTGCACTTCGATTTTTGGTGAGCACAGAAAGTGCACACCTGATTAGGGCCAGGAGTGGTTCGCTATATTGAGATAACATTTCGTAAGGACCCGTAAGGTAAGGAGGAACTAGGTAAAACATGTAAGATTATGCATGCAGAAATTTTTGAAATTAAAAGGTATTTGAATATTTCATTATTTCAATCGTCTCAGGCAGTAACTCCGGCTGAGGGGGCAGGCAATACCGGCTGACTAAACATTGTACCCGGGCATGTCCCGGTATTCACTGCCCCCTCAGCCGGAGATTGGTGGAGCGCTCAGCCGGCAAGTGGTGGCCCCCTCACCCCGCATTCACTGTCCCCTCAGCCGGTAAATGGCTGCCCCTCAGCCCGTATTCACTGCCCCCTCAGCCGGTAAGTGGAGGTCCGCTCTGCCGGTATTAGTTGCTTACCACGTGAATGATATCGATCTGCAAGAGTAGATAAAGCCCCCAGTAGGCTCTCCCTATTCCCCAGCAAGTTCGAGGCTTGCGTTTCATTTCTGAAGCGGCAAGTCTTACCTTGCTTCAAAAATCATGAACTGACCCGCTGTCACGTCCCCACGGTCACAACGAACCGTAAGGGGTGAGGGGTCAATGATCCAAATCGTGTGGATGACCACCCGTTCGAATGCCAACACCCGAATCAGCTCGAAGCCCATTTCGCCCGAGCCGTACATGAGCCCGGTTCGCTTTAGTGTCTGCCCGATCAGCCGGTGATATGCTCCGTCATTGATTAATGTCCGCCCGCTGACCCGGTAAAGCCATGCCCCTCAGCCGGTAAAACGCATACTCGCCCGCTCAGCCGGTAAGACGCTCCGCCCCCAAAATAAGCCTGCCCGCTCAGCCGGCGACCCTACTTCTCCGCCCGCTCAGCCGGTGTTATTATCCGAGGTATTTGAAATGACATTTTGAAAAAAAAATTCCCGTTGAACTAACGGGGAAATTCTGCAGATTTCCAGTAAGGACATACAGTTCACTTCCGCACTGCCGTTCAGTCCGCAAAGTGTGCGCTGATTGCGAAACGTGCTGCGGCGCGGTCGCGAGTATCCTCAGACAGGCATGTGGGATCACCCGGGCGGTGGGATCATCCGGGCACCAAAGGCAAAAACCGCCCGGGTGATCCCATATGCCTGTCTGAGGATAATCGCGACCGCGCCGCAGCACGCTTTCGCAATGAGCGTGCACTTTGCGGACTGAACGGCAGTGCGGAGTTGAACTGTAAGTTCAACGGATTTTCCACGGTAGTTGAAAGTTCCGAATGTCGGAGTTCTCCAGCACTGGGAGAGGTCATCTACTGGACCTATCCGGAGGATCTAGTCTTATCAGCTGT
Organism: Aplectana chamaeleonis; assembly: GCA_029168955.1. Classification (NCBI taxonomy): domain Eukaryota; kingdom Metazoa; phylum Nematoda; class Chromadorea; order Rhabditida; family Cosmocercidae; genus Aplectana; species Aplectana chamaeleonis. Next base: position 1,644,581 of record JAPDOI010000091.1, on the reverse strand, counting down.
AGATGAATGGCATTCTCCTGGGGTGCGTTCCAAGAACATTTCCACAGGGTTGAGCAGCGTTGTGACTGGTCACAACGGGGTAGTAAAAATTTTGGAAATTTCTGAAGAAAAAATGAAAATTTTGGGAGGGGTTGTATAATTTTTGAAAAAAAAAAGAGATTTTTTCAAACCACATGGTGAGGAAAAATGAGGTAAGAGTATTCAGTCGCGTGTGAGGTGTATGCATTTTCAACAATATAAAAGCAGATTATATACAGAGCTGTTTAAAAAATGGTGGGGGGGTCGTAGCCGCGACAAAAATCGCCACAGCGGCCTGCTCAGGAAGTTGGAGCTCGCCACCCGCTGACCAAAAGTCGGGCGGCGCGCAGCACCTCGCGCGGCCCGCGAGCGGAATGGTAGCGGGTGGCGAGCACTGGCATGCTGGCGCTCGCCACCCGCTCACCACATTACGGCGGCGCGCTCGCAGCACCACGTCGGCGCGCTCGCCTAGCCCTGGTCGCCGACGGAAGGATAGCGGGTGGCGAGCTATTGAATGTGGCTTCCGCTCGAGATTGGACGGAACATGTTATGTACACCTGGAGCAGAGCTGGCATACGGTAGGTACACGATACTTACCGTACTCGTTATTGACAGTTCATGACCCGAGATGCCGTATTGACTGTTCATGACCCCACGACATTACCCTCTGCAGGAATCTCACTAGCAGGGCTGGGCACACGTCCCGGCATGGCGATTTTGAATATGCACCCCTCTTAGCTCGGTAATTTTTAGGCACCCCCTTATGGGAAATCGAAATCGGCTGTTTTCCGAATAGTTGGACAGCCATGATCTTGACTTCCTGATTTTGATAAACAAGAATATAAAAAAAGCACTGAATAGAGAAAATTCCGAAAATGGCCACAAAAAGGGTAGTGTAATTTCTGAACTTCAAAACAACACCATGAGGAAAATTTGTTAGTAAGACGGTAAGTTATTACAAAAGATAAAACATTTTTCAATACAAAACAATTGAACAATTACCAACAACAGAACTACTACTATTGCAATAATTAATGTTTCCTGTCGAATGTTTTCATAAACCTATAAAGGATTAGTTAATCTGTGTTTGATTGTTCTGATGTGGAAATCAGAACTATTTTGTGTTGTGGAACAATGTTAGGATTCATGTGATTCTTAGTGAGTAGAAAACCCGAGTTTTCGCCTCCTAGAATGCCGCTATCCCTTAAAAAATCGGCTTGCCGTGTGATACGGTGTCAGTACGCAGCTACACAGCGCACACGGGAATGGACGCGCACTCAATATTAATAAAAAATGTATTTTATTACAGACCAGGGAGGAGAAAAGGATTGAAACCAAAGGAAATGGAAGATGATGAAAGTTGTCTATTCTGGATGTACCCATTTTAGAAATTTAATGTAAATAAACAAAGTTAGAGCGGGTGTAAATATTTAGCCGTGACAAGGTTCATTCAAACGAACCTAGTTGATCAAAACTAGCATTAAACTGAGAGCAAAGGGTATTGTTAGAAAGAGGAGAATCTGGCAAACATTTTAGCATCAATGTTACCGGTTTTTAATGTGATTTGAGGACCTTAAATCTCGTCCCGGTTTTACCCCGAAAACCGGGACAAAACCGGGACGAGTTTTAAGGTCCTTAAATCACATTGAATATGAAACCTATTGCTATTAAAATGTTTGCCAGATTCTCCTCTTTCTCGCAATCGCTCCAGCCGCGAAGCGGCTGGAGAGGTTTGGTTTTGCCTGGCACTTGTGATCACTTAGATTTTGGTAAAGTAGTTAATAAAACCTGTAAAACAAATTTTCTAGAGATTTCCTTCTGGATATAAGTGAGAGAGTATAGAAGACACCCGCTGACAAAATTTGAGCCAAATCGATTGAAAATTAACAAAGTTAGATCGGCGGAAGCTTAGCTAAAATTCGCGTTTTTTCTTGTAACGCGTCCCTCGTGTCCTGTTCCTCGTCCCTCGTCCCTCGTTCCTCGTTCGCGCCACTAGCCACTGCCAGTGGTCGCAGGCTATCAGTACATAGGGCATCTGATGACGTCATCAGGGTGTCATGTAAAGTACATAGGGCATCTGATGACGTCATCAAGATGTCATGTAAAGTACATAGGGCATCTGATGACGTCATCAAGATGTCATGTAAAGTACATAGGGCATCTGATGACGTCATCAGGGTGTCATGTAAAGTACATAGGGAAATTGATGGCGTCATCAAGATGTCATGTAAAGTACATAGGGCATCTGATGACGTCATAAGGGTGTCACGTAAAGTACATAGGGCATCTGATGACGTCATCAGGGTGTCATGTAAAGTACATAGGGCATCTGATGACGTCATCAGGGTGTCATGTAAAGTACATAGGGCATCTGATGACGTCATCAGGATGTCATGTAAAGTACATAGGCATCTGATGACGTCATCAGGGTGTCATGTAAAGTACATAGGGCATCTGATGACGTCATCAGGGTGTCATGTAAAGTACATAGGGCATCTGATGACGTCATCAGGGTGTCATGTAAAGTACATAGGGCATCTGATGACGTCATCAGGGTGTCATGTAAAGTACATAGGGCATCTGATGACGTCATCAGGGTGTCATGTAAAGTACATAGGGCATCTGATGACGTCATCAGGGTGTCATGTAAAGTACATAGGGCATCTGATGACGTCATCAGGGTGTCATGTAAAGTACATAGGGCATCTGATGACGTCATTAGGATGTCATGTAAAGTACATTGGGCATCTGATGACGTCATCAGGGTGTCATGTAAAGTACATAGGGCATTTGATGACGTCATCAAGATGTCAGCGTAAAGTACATAGGGCATCTGATGACGTCATCAAGGTGTCACGTAAAGTACATAGGGCATCTGATGACGTCATCAGGTGTCATGTAAAGTACATAGGGCATCTGATGACGTCATCAGGTGTCATGTAAAGTATTATAGGGCATCTGATGACGTCATCAGGATGTCATGTAAAGTACATAGGGCATCCTGGATGACGTCATCAGGTGTCGTAAAGTACATAGGGCATCTGATGACGTCATTAGGGTGTCATGTAAAATACATAGGGCATCTGGTGACGTCATCAGGGTGCCATGTAAAGTACATTGGGCATCTGATGACGTCATCAGGTGTCATGTAAAGTACATTGGGCATCTGATGACGTCATCAGGGTGTCATGTAAAGTACATAGGGCATCTGATGACGTCATCAGGATGTCATGTAAAGTACATCGGGCATCTGATGACGTCATGAGGGTGTCATGTAAAGTACATAGGGCATCTGATGACGGCATCAGGATGTCATGTAAAGTACATTGGGCATCTGATGACGTCATCAGGTGTCATGTAAAGTACATTGGGCATCCGATGACGCCATCAGGGTGTCAGTGTAAAGTACATAGGGCATCTGATGACGTCATCAAGGTGTCATGTAAAGTACATAGGGCATCTGATGACGTCAAAAGGGTGTCATGTAAAGTACATAGGGCATCTGATGACGTCATCAGGGTGTCATGTAAAGTACATAGGGCATCTGATGACGTCATCAGGATGTCATGTAAAGTACATAGGGCATCTGATGACGTCATCAGGGTGTCATGTAAAGTACATAGGGCATCTGATGACGTCATCAGGATGTCATGTAAAGTACATAGGGCATCTGATGACGTCATCAAGGTGTCATGTAAAGTACATAGGGCATCTGATGACGTCATAAGGGTGTCATGTAAAGTACATAGGGCATCTGATGACGTCATCAGGGTGTCATGCAAAGTACATAGGGCATCTGATGACGTCATCAGGGTGTCATGCAAAGTACATAGGGCATCTGATGACGTCATCAGGGTGTCATGTAAAGTACATAGGGCATCTGATGACGTCATCAGGATGTCATGTAAAGTACATAGGGCATCTGATGGCGTCATCAGGATGCCATGTAAAGTACATAGGGCATCTGATGACGTCATCAAGGTGTCATGTAAAGTACATAGGGCATCTGATGACGTCAAAAGGGTGTCATGTAAAGTACATAGGGCATCTGATGACGTCATCAGGGTGTCATGTAAAGTACATAGGGCATCTGATGACGTCATCAGGATGTCATGTAAAGTACATAGGGCATCTGATGACGTCATCAAGGTGTCATGTAAAGTACATAGGGCATCTGATGACGTCAAAAGGGTGTCATGTAAAGTACATAGGGCATCTGATGACGTCATCAGGGTGTCATGTAAAGTACATAGGGCATCTGATGACGTCATCAGGATGTCATGTAAAGTACATAGGGCATCTGATGACGTCATCAGGATGTCATGTAAAGTACATAGGGCATCTGATGACGTCATCAGGGTGTCATGTAAAGTACATAGGGCATCTGATGACGTCATCAAGATGTCATGTAAAGTACATAGGGCATCTGATGACGTCATCAGGATGTCATGTAAAGTACATAGGGCATCTGATGACGTCATCAAGGTGTCATGTAAAGTACATAGGGCATCTGATGACGTCAAAAGGGTGTCATGTAAAGTACATAGGGCATCTGATGACGTCATCAGGGTGTCATGTAAAGTACATAGGGCATCTGATGACGTCGTGCAGGGTGTCATGTAAAGTACATAGGTCATCTGATGACGTCATCAGGGTGTCATGTAAAGTACATAGGGCATCTGATGACGTCATCAAGATGTCATGTAAAGTACATAGGGCATCTGATGACGTCATCAAGATGTCATGTAAAGTACATAGGGCATCTGATGACGTCATCAGGGTGTCATGTAAAGTACATAGGGCATCTGATGACGTCATCAAGATGTCATGTAAAGTACATAGGGCATCTGATGACGTCATCAGGGTGTCACGTAAAGTACATAGGGCATCTGATGACGTCATCAGGGTGTCATGTAAAGTACATAGGGCATCTGATGACGTCATCAGGGTGTCATGTAAAGTACATAGGGCATCTGATGACGTCATTAGGATGTCATGTAAAGTACATAGGACATCTGATGATGTCATGTGAAGTACATAGGACATCTGATGACGTCATCAGGGTGTCATGTAAAGTACATAGGGCATCTGATGACGTCATCAGGTGTCATGTAAAGTACATAGGGCATCTGATGACGTCATCAGGATGTCATGTAAAGTACATAGGCATCTGATGACGTCATCAGGTGTCATGTAAAGTACATAGGGCATCTGATGACGTCATCAGGGTGTCATGTAAAGTACATAGGGCATCTGATGACGTCATCAGGTGTCATGTAAAGTACATAGGGCATCTGATGACGTCATCAGGATGTCATGTAAAGTACATTGGGCATCTGATGACGTCATCAAGGTGTCATGCGTAAAGTACATAGGGCATCTGATGACGTCATCAAGGTGTCATGTAAAGTACATAGGGCATCTGATGACGTCATCAGGTGTCATGTAAAGTACATAGGGCATCTGATGACGTCATCAGGATGTCATGTAAAGTACATAGGGCATCTGATGACGTCATCAAGGTGTCATGTAAAGTACATAGGGCATCTGATGACGTCAAAAGGGTGTCATGTAAAGTACATAGGGCATCTGATGACGTCATCAGGGTGTCATGTAAAGTACATAGGGCATCTGATGACGTCAAAAGGGTGTCATGTAAAGTACATAGGGCATCTGATGACGTCATCAGGGTGTCATGTAAAGTACATAGGGCATCTGATGACGTCATCAAGATGTCATGTAAAGTACATAGGGCATCTGATGACGTCATCAAGATGTCATGTAAAGTACATAGGGCATCTGATGACGTCATCAGGATGTCATGTAAAGTACATTGGGCATCTGATGACGTCATCAAGGTGTCATGTAAAGTACATAGGGCATCTGATGACGTCATCAGGGTGTCATGTAAAGTACATAGGGCATCTGATGACGTCATCAGGGTGTCATGTAAAGTACATAGGGCATCTGATGACGTCATCAGGATGTCATGTAAAGTACATAGGGCATCTGATGACGTCATCAGGGTGTCATGTAAAAGTACATAGGGCATCTGATGACGTCATCAGGGTGTCATGTAAAGTACATAGGGCATCTGATGACGTCATCAGGGTGTCATGTAAAGTACATAGGGCATCTGATGACGTCATCAGGGTGTCATGTAAAGTACATAGGGCATTTTATGACGTCATCAGGGTGTCCTGTAAAGTACATAGGGCATCTGATGACGTCATCAGGGTGTCATGTAAAGTACATAGGGCATCTGATGACGTCATCAGGGTGTCATGTAAAGTACATAGGGCATCTGATGACGTCATCAAGGTGTCATGTAAAAAGTACATAGGGCATCTGGATGACGTCATCAGGGTGTCATGTAAAGCACATAGGGCATCTGATGACGTCATCAGGGTGTCATTTAAAGTCCATGGGCATCTTGATGCCGCCATGAGGGTGTCATGTAAAGTACATAGGGCATCTGATGACGTCATCAGGGTGTCATGTAAAGTACATAGGGCATCTGATGACGTCATCAGGGTGTCATGTAAAGTACATAGGGCATCTGATGACGTCATCAGGGTGTCATGTAAAGTACATAGGGCATCTGATGACGTCATCAGGATGTCATGTAAAGTACATAGGGCATCTGGAGACGTCATCAGGGTGTCATGTAAAGTACATAAGGCATCTGATGACGTCATCAGGGTGTCATGTAAAGTACATAGGGCATCTGATGACGTCATCAGGATGTCATGTAAAGTACATAGGGGATCTGATGACGTCATCAAGGTGTCATGTAAAGTACATAGGGCATCTGATGACGTCATCAGGGTTGTCATGTAAAGTACATAGGGCACTGGATGACGTCATCAGGGTGTCATGTAAAGTACATAGGGCATCTGATGACGTCATCAGGGTGGCATGCAAAGTACATAGGGCATCTGATGACGTCATCAGGGTGTCATGTAAAGCACATAGGGCATCTGATGACGTCATCAGGGTGTCATGTAAAGTACATAGGGCATCTGATGACGTCATCAGGATGTCATGTAAAGTACATAGGGCATCTGATGACGTCATCAGGATGTCATGTAAAGTACATAGTGCATCTGATGACGTCATCAGGGTGTCATGCAAAGTACATAGGGCATCTGATGACGTCATCAGGGTGGCATGCAAAGTACATAGGGCATCTGATGACGTCATCAGGGTGTCATGTAAAGTACATAGGGCATCTGATGACGTCATCAGGGTGTCATGTAAAGTACATAGTGCATCTGATGACGTCATCAGGGTGTCATGCAAAGTACATAGGGCATCTGATGACGTCATCAGGGTGTCATGTAAAGTACATAGGGCATCTGATGACGTCATCAGGCTGTCATGCAAATTACACAGGGCATCTGATGACGTCATCCGGGTGTCATGCGAAGTACATAGGGCATCTGATGACGTCATCAGGGTGTCATGTAAAGTACATAGGGCATCTGATGACGTCATCGGGGTGCCATGTAAAGTACATAGGGCATCTAATGACGTCAAAAGGGGTGTCATGTAAAGTACATAGGGCATCTGATGACGTCATCAGGGCATCATATAAAGTACATAGGGCATCGATGACGTCATCGGATGTCATGTAAAAAGTACATAGGGCATCATTGACGTCATCGAGGTGTCATGTAAAGTACATAGGGCATCTGATGACGTCATCAGGATGTCATGTAAGTACATAGGGCATCTGATGACGTCATCAAGGTGTCATGTAAAGTACATAGGGCATCTGATGACGTCATCAGGATGTCATGTAAAGTACATAGGGCATCTGATGACGTCATCAAGGTGTCATGTAAAGTACATAGGGCATCTGATGACGTCAAAGGGTGTCATGTAAAGTACATAGGGCATCTGATGACGTCATCAGGGTGTCATGTAAAGTACATAGGGCATCTGATGACGTCAGGGTGTCATGTAAAGTACATAGGGCATCTGATGACGTCATCAGGGTGTCATGTAAAGTACATAGGGCATCTGATGACGTCATCAGGATGTCATGTAAAGTACATAGGGCATCTGATGACGTCATCAAGGTGTCATGTAAAGTACATAGGGCATCTGATGACGTCAAAAGGGTGTCATGTAAAGTACATAGGGCATCTGATGACGTCATCAGGGTGTCATGTAAAGTACATAGGGCATCTGATGACGTCATCAGGATGTCATGTAAAGTACATAGGGCATCTGATGACGTCATCAAGGTGTCATGTAAAGTACATAGGGCATCTGATGACGTCAAAGGGTGTCATGTAAAGTACATAGGGCATCTGATGACGTCATCAGGGTGTCATGTAAAGTACATAGGGCATCTGATGACGTCATCAGGATGTCATGTAAAGTACATAGGGCATCTGATGACGTCATCAAGGTGTCATGGAAAGTACATAGGGCATCTGATGACGTCATCAGGATGTCATGTAAAGTACATAGGGCATATGATGACGTCATCAAGGTGTCATGTAGGCATCTGATGACGTCAAAAGGGTGTCATGTAAAGTACATAGGGCATCTGATGACGTCATCAGAGGTGTCATATAAAGTACATAGGGCATCTGATGACGTCAAAAGGGTGTCATGTAAAGTACATAGGGCATCTGATGACGTCATCAGGATGTCATGTAAAGTACATAGGGCATCTGATGACGTCATCAAGGTGTCATGTAAAGTACATAGGGCATCTGATGACGTCAAAAGGGTGTCATGTAAAGTACATAGGGCATCTGATGACGTCATCAGGGTGTCATGTAAAGTACATAGGGCATCTGATGACGTCATCAGGATGTCATGTAAAGTACATAGGGCATCTGATGGCGTCATCAGGATGCCATGTAAAGTACATAGGGCATCTGATGACGTCATCAGGGTGTCATGTAAAGTACATAGGGCATCTGATGACGTCGTCAGGATGTCACGTAAAGTACATAGGGCATCTGATGACGTCATTAGGGATGTCATGTAAAGAACATCGTGCCTCTGATGGCGTCATCATGGTGTCATGTAAAGTACATAGGGCATCTGATGCCTTCCTCAGGACGTCGTGGAAAGTGAGTAGCGCTTAATTCGTAGCGTGCGCAACAAGTTTGTTGCTTACTGATTATTATAGCAATCAATGCTATTTGAAAATATTGAAGATTTTTTCATAGATATTACTTCGTAATATCAATAAAAAGTGAACAATTCTATCAAAAGGGGTCTTCCAAGCGAAAAGAGGTTTGGTTGGCGTCAGAAACGTCCCAACAAAAGAGAACAATAGGTAAGTAGATTGAGGAGAGTCTACAAAAAGTGAACAATATTCTCTGAGAGTAATTTTTCTTGGTGAACACTTCTTAACAGCGAAAACAAACCGTTGCGGTGTTCTACACAGAAGCTTTCTGTGGTTCCAATAATGGTCTTGATTACGCAAGAACCGTTTAAACGTATGTGCATGTAAACCTAACTCTTACCATCAGAATAGAAGATGACGTCGCAAAGACTTAGACAGACTGTTAGGTCTTGCTGTAAGGAGAAGCAAAACAATAAAATAGAAATACAGCATTAAGCAAGAGTAATCCCGTAAAATCTCGCTAAACGAATAGAAGTGCTTTTTCCGAAAGACACTATACCCATCATCGTAAAATGCCACAACGGTTTGTTTCCGCTGTTAAGAAGTGTTCACCAAGAAAAATTACTCTCAGAGAATATTGTTCACTTTTTGTAGACTCTCCTCAATCTACTTACCTATTGTTCTCTTTTTGTTGGGACGTTTCTGACGCCAACCAAACCTCTTTCGCTTGGAAGACCCCTTTTTGATAGAATTCTTTAAGTGTTTGACTCAAAAAGCGGAGAAGAAGATATGACAATTCAGAAGAATAGTGCGTACTACTTTTTTCCTGAAATTCGACAGAACATGCACTTCGTTCTTTTTTTTTTCGTGTTCGGCTTAGGCACCCCCCTTTGCCCTCTCTGCAACGTCTAATATGCACCCCCCTAAGGTTACCCGGGACGCGTGCCCAGCCCTGCTCACTAGCCTGCCACTCGTTGCTGAATGACGCCGAGTCGATTGGCTCAGATGGAATTAAATCTTCCAAACGGAACCAATCTCAGAGATTTCGAAAACTCCTAGTTCAGAACTAAATAAAGGAAATCGAAGGTGCTGAATCGGATTTTTGGCACACCAAAGCTTGTAAATGCGTACTTCCTTGTCGTTTACGCAATTGCCTTAAAATTAAAGAACAAATTCTATCAAAAAGGGGTCTTCCAAGCGAAAGAGGTTTGGTTGGCGTCAGAAACGTCCCAACAAAAAGAGAACAATAGGTAAGTAGATTGAGGAGAGTCTACAAAAAGTGAACAATATTCTCTGAGAGTAATTTTTCTTGGTGAACACTTCTTAACAGCGGAAACAAACCGTTGTGGCATTTTACGATGATGGGTATAGTGTCTTTCGGAAAAAGCACTTCTATTCGTTTAGCGAGATTTTACGGGATTACTCTTGCTTAATGCTGTATTTCTATTTTATTGTTTTGCTTCTCCTTACAGCAAGACCTAACAGTCTGTCTAAGTCTTTGCGACGTCATCTTCTATTCTGATGGTAAGAGTTAGGTTTACATGCACACACGTTTAAACGGTTCTTGCGTAATCAAGACCATTATTGGAACCACAGAAAGCTTCTGTGTAGACCACTGCAACGGTTTGTTTTCGCTGTTAAGAAGTGTTCACCAAGAAAAATTACTCTCAGAGAATATTGTTCACTTTTGTAGACTCTCCTCAATCTACTTACCTATTGTTCTCTTTTTGTTGGGACGTTTCTGACGCCAACCAAACCTCTTTCGCTTGGAAGACCCTTTTTGATAGAATTGTTCACTTTTTATTGATATTGCGAACTAATATCTCTGAAAAAAATCTTCAATATTTTTCAAATAGCATTGATTGCCATAATAATCAGTAAGCAACAAACTTGTTGCGCACGCTATGAATTAAGCGCTACTCACTTTCCACGACGTCCTGATGAAGTCATCAGATGCCTATGTACTTTACATGACACCATGATGACGTCATCAGATGCACTATGTTCTTTACATGACATCCTAATGACGTCATCAGATGCCTATGTACTTTACGTGACATCCTGACGACGTCATCAGATGCCCTATGTACTTTACATGACACCCTGATGACGTCATCAGATGCCTATGTACTTTACGCGGCATCCTGATGACGCCATCAGATGCCCTATGTACTTTACATGACATCCTGATGACGTCATCAGATGCCCCTATGTACTTTACATGACACCCTGATGACGTCATCAGATGCCCTATGTACTTTACATGACACCTTTGACGTCATCAGATGCCCTATGTACTTTACATGACACGCCTGATGACGTCATCAGATGCCCTATGTACTTTACGCTGACATCCTTTGACGTCATCAGATGCCCTATGTACTTTAGATGACACTCTGATGACGTCATCAGATGCCTATGTACTTTATATGACACCCTGATGACGTCATCAGATGTCCTATGCACTTTACATGACACCCTGATGACGTCGTCAGATGCCCTATGTACTTTAGATGACACCTTGATGACGTCGTCAGATGCCTATGTACTTTATATGACACCCTGATGACGTCATCAGATGCCCTATGTACTTTACATGGCATCCTGATGACGTCATCGGATGCCCCTATGTACTTTACATGACATCCTGATGACGTCATCAGATGCCCTATGTACTTTTATATGACACCCTGATGACGTCATCAGATGCCCTATGTACTTTACATGACATCCTGATGACGTCATCAGATGCCCTATGTACTTTACATGACACCCTGATGACGTCATCAGAAGCCCTATGTACTTTACATGACATCCCGATGACGTCATCAGATGCCGTATGTACTTTACATGACACCCTGATGACGTCATCAGATGCCCTATGTACTTTACATGACACCCTGATGACGTCATCAGATGCCCTATGTACTTTACATGACACCCTGATGACGTCATCAGATGCCCTATGTACTTTACATGACATCCTGATGACGTCATCAGGATGCCCTATGTACTTTACATGGCACCCTGATGACGTCATCAGATGCCTATGTACTTTACATGACATCCTGATCACGTCATCAGATGCCCTATGTACTTTACATGACACCTTGATGACGTCATCATATGCCCTATGTACTTTACATGACACCCTGATGACGTCATCAGATGCCCTATGTACTTTACATGACACCTGATGACGTCATCAGATGCCCTATGTACTTTACATGACATCCTGATGACGTCATCAGATGCCCTATGTACTTTACATGACACCTTGATGACGTCATCAGATGCCCTATGTACTTTTACATGACATCCTGATGACGTCATCAGATGCCCTATGTACTTTACATGACACCCTGATGACGTCATCAGATGCCCTATGTACTTTACATGACACCCCGATGACGTCATCAGATGCCCTATGTACTTTACATGACGCCTGATGACGTCATCAGATGCCCTATGTACTTTACATGACATCCTGATGACGTCATCAGATGCCCTATGTACTTTACATGACACCCTGATGACGTCATCAGATGCCCTATTTACTTTACACATGACACCCTGATGACGTCATCAGATGCCCTATGTACTTTACATGACACCCTGATGACGTCATCAGATGCCCTATGTACTTTACATGGAAGCCTAATGACGACATCAGATGCCCTATGTACTTTACATGACACCCTGATGACGTCATCCAGATGCCCAATGTACTTTACATGACATCCTGATGACGTCATCAGATGCCCTATGTACTTTACATGACACCCTGATGACGTCATCCAGATGCCATATGTACTTTACATGACCTCCTGATGACGTCATCAGATGCCCTATGTACTTTACATGACACCCTGATGACGTCATCAGATGCCCTATGTACTTTACATGACACCCTGATGGCGTCATCAGATGCCCTATGTACTTTACATGACACCCTGATGACGTCATCAGATGCCCTATGTACTTTACATGACATCCTGATGACGTCATCAGATTTTACATGACACCCTGATGACGTCATCAGATGCCCTATGTACTTTACATGACACCCTGATGACGTCATCAGATGCCCTATGTACTTTACATGACACCCTGATGACGTCATCAGATGCCCTATGTACTTTACATGACACCCTGATGACGTCATCAGATGCCCTATGTACTTTACATGACACCCTGATGACGTCATCAGATGCCCTATGTACTTTACATGACACCCTGATGACGTCATCAGATGCCCTATGTACTTTACATGACACCTTGATGACGTCATCAGATGCCCTATGTACTTTACATGACATCCTGATGACGTCATCAGATGCCCTATGTACTTTACATGACACCCTGATGACGTCATCAGATGCCCTATGTACTTTACATGACACCCTTTTTGACGTCATCAGATGCCCTATGTACTTTACATGACACCCTGATGACGTCATCAGATGCCTATGTACTTTACATGACATCTGATGACGTCATCAGATGCCCTATGTACTTTACATGACATCCTGATGACGTCATCAGATGCCCTATGTACTTTACATGACACCCGCTTTGACGTCATCAGATGCCCTATGTACTTTACATGACACCTTGATGACGTCATCAGATGCCCTATGTACTTTGCATGACATCCTGATGACGTCATCAGATGCCCTATGTACTTTTACATGACACCCTGATGACGTCATCAGATGCCTATGTACTTTACATGACACCTTTTTGACGTCATCAGATGCCTATGTACTTTACATGACACCTTGATGACGTCATCAGATGCCATATGTACTTTACATGACACCCTGATGACGTCATCAGATGCTCATGTACTTCATGACACCTTGATGACGTCATCAGATGCCCTATGTACTTTACATGACATCCTGATGACGTCATCAGATGCCCTATGTACTTTACATGACACCTTGATGACGTCATCAGATGCCCTATGTACTTTACATGACATCCTGATGACGTCATCAGATGCCCTATGTACTTTACATGACACCCTTATGCCGTCATCAGATGCCCTATGTACTTTACATGACACCCTTTTGCCGTCATCAGATGCCCTATGTACTTTACATGACACCTTGATGACGTCATCAGATGCCCTATGTACTTTACATGACATCCTGATGACGTCATCAGATGCCCTATGTACTTTACATGACACCCTGATGACGTCATCAGATGCCCTATGTACTTTACATGACACCTGATGACGTCATCAGATGCCCTATGTACTTTACATGACACCCTGATGACGTCATCAGATGCCCTATGTACTTTACATGACACCCTGATGACGTCATCAGATGCCCTATGTACTTTACATGACACCCTGATGACGTCATCAGATGCCCTATGTACTTTACATGACACCCTTATGACGTCATCAGATGCCCTATGTACTTTACATGACACCTTGATGACGTCATCAGATGCCCTATGTACTTTACATGACATCCTGATGACGTCATCAGATGCCCTATGTACTTTACATGACACCCTGATGACGTCATCAGATGCCCAATGTACTTTACATGACATCCTGATGACGTCATCAGATGCCCTATGTACTTTACATGACACCCTGATGACGTCATCAGAAGCCCTATGTACTTTACATGACATCCTGATGACGTCATCAGATGCCCTATGTACTTTACATGACACCCTGATGACGTCATCAGATGCCCTATGTACTTTACATGACACCCTGATGGCGTCATCAGATGCCCTATGTACTTTACATGACACCCTGATGACGTCATCAGATGCCCAATGTACTTTACATGACATCCTGATGACGTCATCAGATGCCCTATGTACTTTACATGACACCCTGATGACGTCATCAGAAGCCCTATGTACTTTACATGACACCCTGATGACGTCATCAGATGCCCTATGTACTTTACATGACACCCTGATGACGTCATCAGATGCCCTATGTACTTTACATGACACCCTGATGACGTCATCAGATGCCCTATGTACTTTACATGACGCCCTGATGACGTCATCAGATGCCCTATGTACTTTACATGACACCCTTATGACGTCATCAGATGCCCTATGTACTTTACATGACACCTTGATGACGTCATCAGATGCCCTATGTACTTTACATGACATCCTGATGACGTCATCAGATGCCCTATGTACTTTACATGACATCCTGATGACGTCATCAGATGCCCTATGTACTTTACATGACACCCTGATGACGTCCTCAGATGCCCTATGTACTTTACATGACACCCTTTGACGTCATCAGATGCCCTATGTTCTTTACATGACACCTTGATGACCTCATCAGATGCCCTATGTACTTTACATGACATCCTGATGACGTCATCAGATGCCCTATGTACTTTACATGACACCCTGATGACGTCATCAGATGCCCTATGTACTTTTACATGACACCCTTTGACGTCATCAGATGCCCTATGTAGCTTTACATGACACCTTGATGACGTCATCAGATGCCCTATGTACTTTACATGACACCCTGATGGCGTCATCAGATGCCCTATGTACTTTACATGACACCTGATGACGTCATCAGATGCCCAATGTACTTTACATGACATCCTGATGACGTCATCAGATGCCCTATGTACTTACATGACACCTGATGACGTCATCAGATGCCCTATGTACTTTACGAAGATGACACCTGATGACGTCATCAGATGCCCTATGTACTTTACATGACACCCTGATGACGTCATCAGATGCCCTATGTACTTTACATGACACCCTGATGAGGTCATCAGATGCCCTATGTACTTTACATGACACCCTGATGACGTCATCAGATGCCCTATGTACTTTACATGACACCTGATGACGTCATCAGATGCCCTATGTACTTTACATGACACCTGATGACGTCATCATATGCCCTTTGTACTTTATATTACATCCTGATGACGTCATCAGATGCCCTATGTACTTTACATGACAGCCTGATGACGTCATCAGATGCCCTATGTACTTTACATGACACCCTGATGACGTCATCAGATGCCCTATCTACTTTACGTGACACCCTTATGACGTCATCACATGCCATATGTACTTTACATGACATCTTGATGACGTCATCAGATGCTGTATGTACTTTACATGACAGCCTGATGACGTCATCAGATGCCCTATGTACTTTACATGACACCCTGATGACGTCATCAGATGCCCTATGTACTTTACATGACACCCTGATGACGTCATCAGATGCCCTATGTACTTTACATGACACCTGATGACGTCATCAGATGCCCTATGTACTTTACATGACACCCTGATGACGTCATCAGATGCCCTATGTACTTTACATGACACCCTGATGACGTCATCAGATGCCCTATGTACTTTACATGACACCCTGATGACGTCATCAGATGCCCTATGTACTTTACATGACATCCTGATGACGTCATCAGATGCCCTATGTACTTTACATGACACCCTGATGACGTCATCAGATGCCCTATGTACTTTACATGACACCCTGATGACGTCATCAGATGCCCTATGTACTTTACGTGACACCCTTATGACGTCATCAGATGCCCTATGTACTTTACATGACATCTTGATGACGTCATCAGATGCCCTATGTACTTTACATGACACCCTGATGACGTCATCAGATGCCCTATGTACTTTACATGACATCTTGATGACGTCATCAGATGCCCTATGTACTTTACATGACATCTTGATGACGTCATCAGATGCCCTATGTACTGATAGCCTGCGACCACTGGCAGTGGCTAGTGGCGCGAACGAGGAACGAGGGACGAGGGACGAGGGACGAGGAACAGGACACGAGGGACGCGTTACAAGAAAAAACGCGAATTTTAGCTAAGCTTCCGCCGATCTAACTTTGTTAATTTTCAATCGATTTGGCTCAAATTTTGTCAGCGGGTGTCTTCTATACTCTCTCACTTATATCCAGAAGGAAATCTCTAGAAAATTTGTTTTACAGGTTTTATTAACTACTTTACCAAAATCTAAGTGATCACAAGTGCCAGGCAAAACCAAACCTCTCCAGCCGCTTCGCGGCTGGAGCGATTTCAAGAAATAGATTTTTGAGTTTTCTAAAATTCCAAGAGATACTTAACAAATATATTCAATGAATAATAATTTGTTGATTACAAGAACAGATTAGGTTTTCTATTCAAATAATATAAGAAACAGTGAAGAAAGTTATAGATACTTTCAAAAAAAATAAAAAATATGTATATCAATGAATAAGTAATTGTATACTTGGAAGACAGAATTTATTCTTTAGAACACAAATTCAACAGGGTGGTGTTCACTCAAAAAAAAACCTAAGAAGTAGTTCACCTGTTCAAATAATACATGAAATAGTGAAGAAAATTTTACGGAAACTCAGGTAACATAGGCTCCTAATAGCAAAACTTAGTTATGCATTGAAGATGAATGCTGACCTCATACTACGCTCAAGACATTGCCAATCGTAAAAGATAAAGTGCGGCAAAAATATCATGTGTGAAGTAGTATTCGCACATGCATTAGTTTCGCACTTTTGTCCTGAAGGCAAATGTGTCCCAAAAGTAGGGCGAAAAGATATCTGGGCCCATTAAAGAGAAAGAGATGAAAAGATAGATGCAGAGGAAATAGAAGTTGATAAAATTCGTTTCGCCTCTGCCCGCAGACGAATTTTACCAAACAATTCTGCCGAGGCTCCTCAGTGAGGAACAGAATTGTCGATGAGAAAGCATATTGAGAAGAAAAAATTGAGCGAGAACTGTTGGTAAAGAGCTGCATGGGATATTACGATTAAAAAGAGGCAAGAAAATGGTGGAAAAAAGAGGAAAAAGGGGTCCAAGAGTGGGGAGGGGAAGAATTAATGAGTCCAATCAAAATGGGATCGATAAAGTCAAAACATGTCAACATTCAAGCAAATGGTGGTATGGGGGAGGAATCGGAATCAAGATTAGAGTGTAGCTATCTCAAACGTTCATAAAATAGCAGAAAGAACTTTTTAAATGTTATTGTGATCATCTGGCAGAAGAAATTTATATGAAACTTTTTTGTTGCGATAGATACATTTGACTATGTTCACAGTAATGAATTCTGACGAGTACCCATTATACAGAAGTGAATTTTTCAACTCTTTTAATTTATCAATGAAAAATCCCACCTCAGAACAGACATTGGCTATCCTCAAGGTCTCCGTGTATATTGTTTGAGGCCTTGATGATGACAGAAACTGCTGAATCTGACTGCGGAAATTTCTTAACGAGAAAATCGAAGTCCTCCGTTTTATTGTATAAACTAGACAAAATTGCGTTACTATCTATTTTTATATTGATATCTAAGTAGTTGGTGTGAAAATTGTCCCTATGGGTTCTTTTAATCTCTAACAAATTATTGTAAACAACAGCTAATATGTCTTCTATATAATTGTCCGTTTTGTTATGGATGATTAATAGGTCATCCATATATCTATAAGGCTCAAACAAAACATTACGATCAAAAGACAAAGTTTTTGAAAATTTGAACTCCATCACTGATAAAACCAAGTCTGCTAGGATGGGGCTAAAATTACCGCCTTGTGGAACTCCTTGTTTCTGTTTAAAAACGACGCTACCGAATAAACAGTAGCTATTATTGAGAAGGTAGTCAATGTAGTAAATTAAGTCATGTTTAGTATAATATCTGTAACTATTGTTTCTCGATTGGTCGTCCGTGTAGAAAGATTTGAAACCATTACTTGCGATGAACTTTTTATCAGCATTTTTAAAGCATATGTTGACCAAATAACTCATACAGCCAATAATAGTAGTATGAGGTAGGTTGGTGAACATATCAGTGAAATCTGCCGAATAAAGCTTCGCATCGTTATTTTTAAATGACTTAAGTTGCTCCGCAATATTTATGCTTGCAATTGACCAGTATGTTTTTATTGTTTTGTTCCGAGATTTAACTATGTTAGCGTAATTAACAAAATGCTTCTTCAGTGTTGTGAATACTACACATAATTCCTGAGCGAGAGGTTTCAAACTGCTATTATGTGCTCCTGTTATACATCTAAATTTGATGGGATTTTTGTGTAGCTTTGGTATGGCATAAATCAATGGAAGTGAACAATCCACTACGAATTTCAACTTGTTCTTCAGGGTGAAAAACTTATGCTTAAGAATTATTGAAACTTCATTTGCATTTGGAACGGCTTCATAAACATCATTGTTATTTCCATACACTATTGTATTGTTGACTTCATCAAAAGTAATTCCCATCTCTTTCATTAAAAACATAAGATAATATTTCTTACAAATTAGTCCATAGTTATTGCTAGCCTTATCCAATGGACAAAATATGAAAGCCTTTTGCAACCTTTTGACAACTTCATATGGAAACTTCCAAGTATTTTCTTTAAGTAACTCTCCATGAAGAAGTGGTTTTAATTTTGTCCTGTATTCTGTGTCTAAAAAGGACATGACACGGTTGATTTTCTCGCCGTTTAGCTTGAACTTATTAATCAAGTGATTGACAACCTCTAGTGTGGTTTGATCAAAAATAGTTTTAATATCTTGTCTATTAGACTTATCGTTGAATCTGAACTTAGTGCCTTTGTTAAGGATGTTACGGAAAACAACATCATCAATTATATCCAAATTACCTGTAATTATATGTCGATTGCTAGAGCAGATATAATTATGATATTTATCACTATCTGTTTCACAAACACACGACATACTCAAAACATCTTTAATTTCAGTGGTAGTCAGAGTTCTCAGAAATTTATTATAATTGTAAATTCTAGCAGAAATAGGATTGCTGTAAGTAAATATTGGTCTAAAGATTTTTTCATTGTTATCTACGACCCCAATTATGTTTTTGATGGTGAGAGAATTAAACATTTTATTGAAATTCACTTTGTCAAATATTTTGTTAGCAAACGGAATCTTGATAAGATGACCTTCCAATTTACGTATTTTTGGTTTGCACATATTGATGTTATAATGCAGGCTGGTTAGCAAACAGAAGACAAGGAATCTATATTTTTGTTGAGTATTCTTCAAAAATTCTGCTGAAAGTGATGACTTCAGAAGGCTTCGAATATTTTTCTTATCCAAGGACTTCAGTAATCTATAAATTTCCATAGGTTTATCGAAATCGTTTTCATGATTAGTAAGACAATTGAGAACTTCCTTATATTTTCTCTATTTCTGGACTTTTTGTTTTTATTTTTACCTCTATTTTTTCTATCTTTGGTGATTCTGAGTGAAAAGAAGGGATGGTTATTTTTGTATGCAAGCGGATTTGTGACATCGGTGATATTACCATATCCCTTAATATTATCATTAAGACCAAACGGGTGAGCAGTCATCAACAGTTTGATCCAGAATAATTCCTTTTCGAGCAGAACGCTTTGATCTTCATTTGAGGCTAGAGCATCTAGAATATAGACAGAAAATCCTGAGCGACATTGTTGAAAATGATGGTACAAAAGCGTAGGTTTCTTGAAATTTTTAATGTTATTCAGATGCTCTCTAATTCTAATTTTGAGATTTCGCTGTGTGATTCCGACATATTGTTTTTCACAACAATTGCATTGCAAACAATAAACTACTCCTTTTGTATTACAATTACTAGTGGGAGTATGATAAGTATTTATTATGAATTTTGTAGTGTGAGAGCAGATTTGATTCTCAAACCTGATGAGACTGCAAATGCTACAGATATTTTTACACTTTTTACCTATGGTGTGGCTTCCCAAGTCTTTAACTGTATAATGCCCATTACCTACCTTATACTTAGTGAAGCTGGTAACCTGAAAGTAATTGCTCTGACTGACTTGCATGGAGTTTTTTGACTGTTAAATCCACATCACCTAGGAAGCCAAGCCTAAGTGAAGGGGGGAGTCCACCTTAAGGTTGGTGTTCCGAAAGGCTTCGGTGGGGCTGCCACCAAGGGAATGACGGGCCCTTTTTGTTCAAACGAACCAGTGTTACCGGAAGCGTGCAGAGCAGACCCCAACCACGCTACTCTACACCCCACATCAGCAACAACGCCTATTTTTAGTAAGAGGTATGGCCCTCCTTCAATGTGTGAGTTGATTGTTGCAGGGTTTCATCACAACCCATAACATGCAAGACAAAAAAAAAGAATAAAAAAATAAAAAATAAAAAAGGCGCAAATTTAGTTGAGGAAGGGAAGCTCAAACGCATAGGTAAATCATACAGTATCTCACCACTGAAACCAAAGATAAAATACTATTTTTGGGCTTTTATTCATTTTGAAGTTTCTCTCGCTCAGATGAGCCCGGGAGGAGCAAGCAGCGGAGCGATAATAGCGAAATGTAAGTGATAAGGGGATTTTACCAGGATTAGCAGGGTTAGCTCTACTTCGACCGACTCATGTGAGGGAGAAAAGCCACACGTTTTGATGAAGCTTATCTCGCCCAAACGAGTTCGGGAGGAGCAAGCAGCGGGGTGATCGCTCATGGCAAATAGAAAGGATAAGGAGATCTTAGTATGTTAAATGAAACGAGCTCTACCTTGACCGGACAAAATGGTGGAGAAAAACTTTACATTACATTCAAATCATCTTGAATTTTCCTAAGTCTAATAGACAACTCTAATAGACAACTATACCTCATGAATGTCAGATGAACTAGGCGTCGTTGAACTTTGCCCTATGTACTGATAGCCTGCGACCACTGGCAGTGGCTAGTGGCGCGAACGAGGAACGAGGGACGAGGGACGAGGGACGAGGAACAGGACACGAGGGACGCGTTACAAGAAAAAACGCGAATTTTAGCTAAGCTTCCGCCGATCTAACTTTGTTAATTTTCAATCGATTTGGCTCAAATTTTGTCAGCGGGTGTCTTCTATACTCTCTCACTTATATCCAGAAGGAAATCTCTAGAAAATTTGTTTTACAGGTTTTATTAACTACTTTACCAAAATCTAAGTGATCACAAGTGCCAGGCAAAACCAAACCTCTTCAGCCGCTTCGCGGCTGGAGCGATTTCAAGAAATAGATTTTTGAGTTTTCTAAAATTCCAAGAGATACTTAACAAATATATTCAATGAATAATAATTTGTTGATTACAAGAACAGATTAGGTTTTCTATTCAAATAATATAAGAAACAGTGAAGAAAGTTATAGATACTTTCAAAAAAAAAATAAAAAAATATGTATATCAATGAATAAGTAATTGTATACTTGGAAGACAGAATTTATTCTTTAGAACACAAATTCAACAGGGTGGTGTTCACTCAAAAAAAAACCTAAGAAGTAGTTCACCTGTTCAAATAATACATGAAATAGTGAAGAAAATTTTACGGAAACTCAGGTAACATAGGCTCCTAATAGCAAAACTTAGTTATGCATTGAAGATGAATGCTGACCTCATACTACGCTCAAGACATTGCCAATCGTAAAAGATAAAGTGCGGCAAAAATATCATGTGTGAAGTAGTATTCGCACATGCATTAGTTTCGCACTTTTGTCCTGAAGGCAAATGTGTCCCAAAAGTAGGGCGAAAAGATATCTGGGCCCATTGTCTGACACATAAATACCGTAGGAAGGAAACAGTATCTGTAGTTATGTATCCATACGCGTCTGAGAGATAAGAAACCTTTTATACCAGCAACATTGTTAATACTTTTGTCTAAACATGTTAATGATCCTGACGAATGTCTGGTGTCATATATGGTTAGGTCCGTGGCCTGTTTCCTCAAGAAAAAACGTGTAAATTCAAACCGCGGCTGGCGTGGTGGTTTAAATCTCAATCTCTGAGAAATAAACCGCCGCGCCAGCCGCGGTTTGATTTGAATTTAAACGTTTTTTCTTGAAGAAACAGGCGACGGGCCTAACTATATGTAGGTTGTAGGTGCGTTCAGGGGTGCGTTCCAAGAAGATTTCCACGGGAGGAAATTGTATTCGACAGTGATGCCAACCAATGATAGTTGAAGAGGCCGCTTGAAATGGACTTATCTTTCAGCTTATCACTCGCCATATACACATTGGACCCATTTCTCTTCCCTGGGGTGCGTTCCAAGAACGTTCCCATGGCAAAAGTTTTCCATAGAAAGGTAGGCACGGCGACGTGGAAGCAATTAGCAGTTACAATTCGTGGCCATGGGAAACAGGTTCGACCATGGAAAGGCTATTTGCCCTGCCACGGCATCATGGAAACATTCTTGGAACGCACCCCAGGGGTGAGGTCCAAGAACATTCCCATGGCAATTTTTTTTCCATGGAAACGAAGGCACGGCGACGTGGAAGCAATTATCAGTTACAATTCGTGGCCATGGGAAACAGGTTCGGCCATGGAAAGGCTATTTGCCCTGCCACGGCATCATGGAAACATTCTTGGAACGCACCCCAGGGGTGGAATTCACGAACGCGAACCATAGCCATGGTTACGTTCTCGGTCAGCCAACCACGTGGTTAGCCAAGCTACTAGCCAGCCAAACCACCGATTCTCATGTGTTTCTGTGGCGTGGTTGGCTGGCCGCGACGCCTAATGGGTGCAATTACAGACTCGAGAGCGCTACCGTAGCCCGTAAATAGCCGCAAATATCGATTTCGGAGTGTTCGCCATTCAAAATATCTCTCTACCTTCCCTCCTTTCACCTTGTGCGTTTTGATGGCTACTTTTCTGAACTAGTCCAATTATTTTCTTCATTATCCTCCCATGTTGGCCTTGTATTTATATAGTATTTCACGTCTTGTTGTAGTATATTCCTTATATAGGTATGAACGTGAACGCCGTATTGTTTTGTTTTTTTAGATTCTTTTGAGCCCCGTTTAATTTTTGTTCAGAAATGTGAAGCTGGATGGGCAATGGTGAGCACGATTTCGTTGTTGTTAAAAAAACTTTTCCATCTGCATCTCTTTCGATGTGGAATAAATGTGGTCTTGGCCCAAATCAGCTGATCAGATAAGTTTTCTCTCAGTTTCTTTACTTTCTCTAATATTTTTGCCTTTTGCTTCAAATGTTCGGTGTTATATATTATTGCTAGTATGCGTCCTCGTGCATTGTTTGCAAATGTTTTTTGTTACAGAAGTTCCTGAATTAGTGGAAAAATAACGGTTTCTCAGAACTCTTCCTTATTCTGTTTTTTTCCACTCACTTCAGAGTTTTTCATTTTTACATATTTTCGTGGCTTCTGTGGTTGCCATTTAACTATCTGAGCACCCTTTCGCTATACATAGCCCAGCTACTTTTTTTTTGAATGGCAGCAGTATTGCTGCGCGATCTCTTCCAACAAAAAAACAGTAGAGGGCCATGCCTCGAAAAAAGATGCTAAATCAGTCGAGTGTCAACAATAGACATGAAATGGGTGAAATTCGAAAAAATCATAAAATGATTAGAAAGGCTTCGAAATGAGTGAAAATAATTAAAATAAGTAGAGAGAAGATGGAGTCAACTCGTTTTTCCGCGAAATGAGCTGCTTCTGAAACAAACAAAAAAACGTTTGCAAGCAATGCATGCGTACTCGTACTAGCCATAAAATAGATCACTGAAACTTTGGTGGCATCAGACAAAAAGAACAGAAAAAGTAACGAGGTTGGAAGAAGACGTACATGATCAGCTGATTTGAGGCGAGACCTCCATATTTGTTCCATAGAAAAAATTTGAAGATGAACAAAGCTAACTAGCCACTATTACGTACATCACGCTCTTGGTTGCCCATCCAGCTTCAAATTTCTGAAAAAAATCGGAACGAGCTCAAAGTTGTTTCGGAAACAAAGCAATTCAGCGTAAATGTGCATACCTGTATAGGAGATTACAAGATCACATCAAATTCTATGTTAGTGCAAGGCTTGACGAGAAGAGAATGCAGAAAAATAATAAGTCTACATTTTAAAAATTAGGAATCCAGCGACGGAAGGAGGAAAAAAGCAATGAATCACGAATGAAAATCAAGGGAAAACGATAATGTCAGTTGAACAATACAATTGAGAGGTGGCAGAGGTAACTCGCGAGATATATTGTGCATATCAGAAAAAAAATCCGCGTTCGTACTACTTCTCAAACACTGCCAATGTTTTAGAATACCCTTTCCGTCCCTACGGACTATGTTTTTCGCGACGTCTGCTCCGCTAGCCATGGCTTGGCGGTTCTAACCACACCTTCATGCGTGGTTTGCTTGACTGTGGTTATCGTAACCATGGTTTGCGGTAGCCACGTTCGTGAATCGTTTCAGAGGCGATAACCATGGCTATCTTAGCCAGAAGTGTTGGTTAGCCGTGGTTAGCGGTTCGTGAATCCCACCCCAGGGGTGAGGTCCAAGAACATTCCCATGGCAATTTTTTTCCATGGAAACGAAGGCACGGCGACGTGGAAGCAATTATCAGTTACAATTCGTGGCCATGGGAAACAGGTTCGGCCATGGAAAGGCTATTTGCCCTCCCACGGCATCATGGAAACATCCTCGGAACGCAGCCCAGTACATTTGAAATAACGTTATAAAGGTTGGCGTCGCGGCTGCGGAGCGGCGGTTACTCCAGTAGTTCACCTCATCATTTTCCTTCGTTCATCTGTAGTACAACATACCTCCTGTAGTTCCTCCACAGCGTCGATTCCTCCCGTAGATCTCCTCTCCCAGTGCCGAAGTTTGTGTATTTCCCCGACGTCATGTTCGATGCGTTGTACGCAAGGAGATTGCGTACAACGCATCGAACAAACATGACGTCGGGAGAATGGCTTCGCGCTTCAAAATTCTTAGGTATATGACTTTGTTTTCTATTTCTTGCACCGAAAATTCCTGAAAAAATAGGAGGGGTCAGTGTACACGCTGATTTGTCGGCTGGCCCACGAGATTTTCGCCCGCTTCCCGACCGTTTTTCGTCGCACTTCCGATCTTGGTCTTCTTAGAAGGACCCAAAGCTTACGTTTCAGCCAAAAACGGGCAACTTTTACATCGTGAACACTGCCTTTAAAAAGCCTCCTTGACAATGTTTCAGCCAGACTAAAATGCTGTACGATTACCGCATAGGAATCGCGTCCTGATCTAATCTCCCGAAAAAAAACTGGAAACAGACTTCGTTTTCATGTTCACCACCTTAAAGGCACAATTCAACCTCAGAGCTGATTTTTGATATTATGGTCCAGTCGCCGACTGTAGCAACCCGGCCAAGC
Organism: Aplectana chamaeleonis; assembly: GCA_029168955.1. Taxonomy (NCBI): domain Eukaryota; kingdom Metazoa; phylum Nematoda; class Chromadorea; order Rhabditida; family Cosmocercidae; genus Aplectana; species Aplectana chamaeleonis. The sequence goes on along the minus strand of JAPDOI010000091.1, from coordinate 1,618,299 downwards.
GCGAAATCTCAATTCGCTCAAATAAGCGAGAAAAAGCTAGGAAAAAGTCGGCAACGCCCGTTGAAAGAAAAAAATGGGTTACGCCCATGGGCAGGTTTCCGACCTCAATAGGGAAGAGGCGCGCGAATGATTTTATTCAAAATCTATGTTCTTCCTCTTGTTTTCGGTCTGGCTTCATATTGTGATCTGCTTCAGAATGATTGCTGCGAATAACGAGAAAATACAGGCTCGAGACAACTCGTCCGCGAACTTCTACCAGTTCAAATTCTAAATATTTTAGGAGCCGCAACACAGTTGTTGGTGAGTTCTGAGCGATTCGGGAGACACCGTTGTGATCAGCGTGAAATTTTCTCCAAGATAGGCAGAAGAGAGAGAAATCGATCCCGAGGTTGGACTGTGTCTTTAAATAACCTGTCCTGTACAAAGTTTCGGCGAAACTTTTTTCCCGACCATTGGAGTCCGCCAAGTAATCTCCATGAAGAACAGAAATCTTAACACTCATCGCGCGTGAGTAAGCGCGCGATGCTGGTCCCTCCGTCTCCCCTGCGCTCTCTCACCGCCTTTAGTCTCCGCTCCGCACACGCACGCAAAGAAACTATGGTAATTTCTCATTTTCACAGCATGCAGGATAGTGTCAGCACGAGCTTTCCAATATCGGGTGAGAACAAAATGAGTGCTAATAATCGATAATTGAAATGTGCGGCTCACTACATGCTGAGAAGAGCGCCGGGAAATAATTCTTCTTTTTCCAACAATCAATTTTCGAACGAACTGTCCATAACGGAGCTGAATTCCCGTCCGCAGTCGCAGACTATCGTTGTTGTGCCAGTATAAAGATGATCGGGCTGGGACAAAAATCAATCCTGCCGGGACCCGCAATGAGGATCGGAATTCGGCCCAGAGAACGACAGTATGTGCAGGATGGGGGTCGGGGATGCGCGAAAGCAATTTCATCAAGAAACGAAAAATGTAGGAGAATAGATTTATTTATATATATTGTATTAATTCACAGGAGACACGTGTAAACAAGCAACAACTCAAATGGAAAATTAACTACAAACGGCAAGGAAGGATGGCTAGAGACAGCAACTTAGAAAGATTAATAACGACTACAATACATGCAACGACACCATAAAGGAATGTGTTCCTGTAAACACCGCTCTTGGGTTAACAGATTACTCTCAAGTAAATGCAGTTGGCTTCCCAACCACTACGCCTAACCGAATTAATTTGCTGAACTCAGAATCCGTCCTATTAACAAAAAAAAACTGCTGGACATTCCACCTTTTACCAACAGGGACAAATTTCAACGGCACCCTCCTGGGGCCAGATTCATCACTAAAATTTATCGCTGGTAAGAATAGAAAAAGGTGAAAAATAAACCACGCGCTCAAGGCAGGCTTTTGAAAACATCCATAATTGAACAAACAGTAGTACATCATTGCTTTTGCAGCATGTTAACATACAAACTTCAATCTTCACATATGCATATTAATTGTGGTGCGCGAGAAGCGCGCACCAGATTCGGCTTTAACTCGCCCATGCGCAACTCTGCGATTCCGAAATCAGCGTACAGAGTAACTGAGGAGATGCGGTTTTTTCTCCATTGGAAAGAGCGGAAAAAGCTGGTGTATGAACCAAAAAGTGGTTTGGAATGGTTTCTGGGCACTCGAGAAAAATGGAGAAAACTACGTGATTTTGGTCGAAAAACTGTTAATCTCCTTTTTTTCAGACGGATTTCACGATCTTAAGCTACAGTTAAATTTGAGTTAGGAAGCTAATTTTTGGCAGGAGGCTGGAAATGGATGCAGCTAGCTCCTATTCAAATTTGGAGTTGAAAGCCCAATTTTAGCGGACCCTCAAAATTGAGGGTCAAGACGGGTAAAAACATGTTAACTTGTTATTGTAAACCATCCGAAGTTCACTGAGCTTTGAAAATGAACTCATGAAAATCAACACAGCTAATGATAGGCTTCCGGCCAAGATTGTTCTCTCTTTGAGAAGGTTGGTGTAAATAGGATTTGATAAGTGCGCGGGACGCCGCAGAAGGTGCGCGGGCCAACAGTTGGAACCCGCGCACTCCCACTGGTTTCCGTACATTTTCTACGGCGTCCTACGTACTCCCATTGGGAGCCCGCACGCTTTCTACGGCGTCCTGCGCACTCCCACGGGGTTTCCGCACACCTTCTACGGTGTCCTGCGCACTCCCACTGGGAGCCCGCGCACCTTCTACGGCGTCCTGCGCACTCCCACTGGGTTACCGCACACCTTCTACGGCGTCCTGCCCACTCCCACTGGGGTCCCGTACATTTTATACGGCGTCCTGCGCACTCCCATTGAGAGCCCGCACGCTTTCTACGGCGTCCTGCGCACTCCCACTGGGTTACCGCACACCTTCTACGGCGTCCCGCGCATCCCACTGGGGTCCCGCACACTCCCTACGACAACCTACGCTTTCCCACTGGTGGCCCGCGCACTTTCTGCGGTGTCCTGCACACTTCCACTGGGGTCCCGTACATTTTCTACGGCATCCTGCGCACTCCCACTGGGGTCCCGTTCATTTTCTACGGCGTCCTGCGGACTCCCATTGGGAGCCCGCACGCTTTCTACGGCGTCCTGCGCACTCCCACAGGGTTACCGCACACCTTCTACGGTGTCCTGCGCACTCCCACTGGGAGCCCGCGCACCTTCTACGGCGTCCTGCGCACTCCCACTGGGTTACCGCACACCTTCTACGGCGTCCTGCCCACTCCCACTGGGATCCCGTACATTTTATACGGCGTCCTGCGCACTCCCATTGAGAGCCCGCACGCTTTCTACGGCGTCCTGCGCACTCCCACTGGGTTACCGCACACCTTCTACGGCGTCCCGCGCATCCCACTGGGGCCCGCACACTCCCTACGACAACCTACGCTTTCCCACTGGTGGCCCGCGCACTTTCTGCGGTGTCCTGCACACTTCCACTGGGGTCCCGTTCATTTTCTACGGCGTCCTGCGCACTCCCATTGGGAGCCCGCACGCTTTCTACGGCGTCCTGCGCACTCCCACGGGGTTACCGCACACCTTCTACGGTGTCCTGCGCACTCCCACTGGGTTACCGCACACCTTCTACGGTGTCCTGCGCACTCCCACTGGGAGCCCGCGCACCTTCTACGGCGTCCTGCGCACTCCCACTGGGTTACCGCACACCTTCTACGGCGTCCTGCCCACTCCCACTGGGATCCCGTACATTTTATACGGCGTCCTGCGCACTCCCATTGAGAGCCCGCACGCTTTCTACGGCGTCCTGCGCACTCCCACTGGGTTACCGCACACCTTCTACGGCGTCCCGCGCATCCCACTGGGGCCCGCACACTCCCTACGACAACCTACGCTTTCCCACTGGTGGCCCGCGCACTTTCTGCGGTGTCCTGCACACTTCCACTGGGGTCCCGTACATTTTCTACGGCATCCTGCGCACTCCCACTGGGGTCCCGTTCATTTTCTACGGCGTCCTGCGGACTCCCATTGGGAGCCCGCACGCTTTCTACGGCGTCCTGCGCACTCCCACTTGGTTACCGCACACCTTCTACGGCGTCCCGCGCATTCCCACTGGGGTCCCGCACACTTCCTACGACAACCTACGCTATAATGCGTTTTTTAGAATTTTCGGATATCGGATTATCCGAATCTCGGATATCGGGTCCGATATCCGAAAGGGGTGATTCGGATACTAAGTCTAATGGAAACACGCTTATAGCCGATGAGGGCGCAGACTAGAAAAATATCTTTGCACAGCCTACCAGCGATAAAATTTAGTGATGAATTCGGCCTCAGATACATACTACCGCATATTACTGATAGTCTCCTCGCCTTCAGCCGTGGACAGTCGAGTGGCCGTTGTGCGCCCCAATGCCTGTACTGAATTACGAAGAATTGACTATAAAAGTCTAAAATGTAATTCGAAAGAAAATTCTACCGACATTCTGTAATGTGGATAGAAAAATACGGGGCGAAGTTTCCTCATCTGTAATTTGAACTACGCCGTCCTGAGGGAGGCGTTGACCAAGAGAGGCGATGCCTTCACAAGCATACGAAATTCACACACACAGGAGCAGATCACCACTCCTGCAGTACGCATCTCGAAAATACTCGAAGGGAGAGGCAGCTTAGGTGTCGTTTATACCTCCGCCCTCAAGCGTTGCGGCGAAGTGCGATTCTGTGTTAACTATCGACCGTGCAGCCCCGCGTGATCAATATTACAGTAAGGGGCTGATTATGATTAGATCCGCCACTGGGAGACGCGGTAGCACGAAATGAGGGAGCATCGAGCACTCGGCGCCGCACGATCGACTCTCCTTCATTATGCACTGCCGCGCCTTTCTTCGGCGGGACCTAATCGGGTCCTGATCAGGGATCCGCGGAAGTTTTTCAAGCGGTAGAATGCTCAGGTACACTATGCTGCGCTGGGAGAATTCACTTTTTCATTTTCCGTTTTTTTCTTTCGAAGAATCATTACCGAAGAGCCAGAAAATTTTCGATCTCAAGTTGACCCATTTTCGCCAAGAAATTGGTCACGGAGAGAATTTTGATATTTCGGGTTTCTGAAAATTTTCCGCAAATCCCTGGTACTCATGCACCGTGCCGCGCCACTCGATGGCGGAAGTATAGCGAACGCCTTACGAGAGCACACGCACTCGATCAGTAAGAGTAAACTTCCCTCCAAAATAGAGCCTAAGATATCTCGGCCATTGTATATTACTAGCAAATTATCTCGACCCAGATATGCTACTACATGGAGCACTGTCGGAACGGATTGCACTGAAGCTTTTGGTCCCTTACAACACGATGGCGCAGACTTGATGAGCGTATGCTAGCTATCACATACGAGCACAAGTTCGCGCTTAAGCCATGTTTTGACTGCATCGCTGCTGTTTTTCATCGTAGCGATTTTGCACCCGCTGCTGCAGCGATGTAGCAGCGGCAGCGATTTTGTTCATAGTGCATAGCCTCATGGACGATCGAAGAAAATCAATCAATCGGTGGAAAGTAATGGCCAGTGGCCATTAATAACATGTTCCGACTCGTAAACACTGATATCGTCATGTTAATGGAGCAATGTTCACAGAAAGAAACGAGTCATTCTCTGGCAATCGCTCCATCGCTGCCATTTTGGCGATGGTCAGCGACGATTGAGAGCCGCTCCTCCAGCAGCGAAGCAGTAAAACATAGGATTTGGTCGCCGCGACCTAGCGATGTTGGACGTTATTCACGAAGCGATCACAAGAAGAGCGCCTCTCCATTAGGCGCGACGCGCCGCACCGCTTAAAAAATCGCGCCACCAGGATGTATAATCGGGCTGCGTCGAATTTACGCGGCCACGCCGCAGAATGACGTTAAAGAAGCTCTGACATAACACGAGGCCGATTGTAATGAGTGATTCCTTGTGCTGAAGAAACATCTATAATTGTTCGTACCATAACACAGCACTCGAAGGCGGATATAGTCTTTGAAAACGATTTCTCTTTAGAAAAATGATTTCAAAAGCTAAAAAAATGAACTTTTCACAACCCAGCCTACTCTAAACAACGCCCAGGACCTTGGAATGAATTTAAGAGATGAATCAGAAGAACAAAACTTATAATGTGTATGAAATAACAGCAAAAGAAGCATACTATGTCAATGCGGATCGCACGCGGCCGCCGCACCGCCTGCTTTCCTCGGGCGGCGCGGCAGCACCTAGGCGGCGGCCGCGTGCGACACCATTGGAAGATTTCGAGCAGAAAAACTCTAAACGCCTCGCGGCACCGCCAGGGGTGCCGCTTGATCGATATGGCTGTATTGCATCTCGCCGCGCCGCGGCGGAAGTATGAACGACCCCTAACGCACAATACGGAACTCAAGGTGCCAGTGCGATCTGTGCCGACAGCGTTTACATATCTTACATGAGATGCAAATAAATAGCACGCATCACATTATGGTATACGTGTTGCTCCTTGAATAATTTCTTGATCGATTCGATTTTCGACTTGAACGATTTTTCGGATATTTTATCCGGACTATGCTCGGAATTCCAATTTTTCGATTTTCGACTGAGTGAAAAAATATTATTTGAAAGGCCGACAGCGAATATCCGAGTCATATGAATGATACGATACGCGAGGCATTGTACAGTTAGGTCCGTGGATTGTTTGCTTAAGAAAAAACATCTAAATCTCACCCGCGAACGGGGCGGGCAGATTGAGTCTCACCGGCGGCTGGCGGTATGGCAAGCTGGATCATCTGCACTCTTCTCTCGGCCTGGAGCCTAGTTTTGACTGCAGGTGGTCGCTGCGGCCATGCGAGGGACAACTGTTCCTTTTTTATCGCGCGTAATGGAAAGCCGCTCCAATTGTGATCGCTTCGTGGCAAACGTCCTACATCGCTGGGTCGCGGCGACGAAATCCCATGTCTTACTACATCGCCGCTTGAAGAGGGATTCTCAATGGTCGCTGACCGTCACTCCATCGCGGCCAAAATCGCAGCGATGGAGCGATTGCCAGCGAATAACGCGTTTCGTCTAGTGAACGTTGACCCTTTCACATGACAAGGTCAGTGTTTACCGGTCGAAACGTGTTATTGATAACTACCAGCCATTAATTTCACTGATTGATTGAATTTCTTCGATCATGTGTGAGGCTATGCACTATGAAAAGAATCGCTGCCGCTGCTACATCGCTGCAGCAGCGGGTGTGAAATCGCTGAGATGAAAAACAGCAGCGATGCAGTCAAAACCAGGCTTAAATCGATGAGCCAGCCGGCGCACGCGACCACCGTACCAACCGCGTGTGAGACTTAAATCTTCTTTTCTTGAGGAAGCAAGCCACGGACCTAACTATAATAGGTTACCTTCACCTTAGATGCGAAATGTTTTATGATTTCGGAGGTACATAAACTCTGCAGTACACACGAATGGGAATGCTGAGCGTTACTGTGAAGACGCAGCTTGAAAACATTGGAATGTTCGCTCTCTGACATTGATTTGACGTGAGTAGATGCTCAGAAAGCCCAAACAACTAGCTGATTTTTCCATAGCTTCTCACATTCTTTTACTGAGCAGTGATGAAAACATTATAGTCTTCTCAAACTGGCTACTTCTCAACTTATAAAGAAGGAACGTAAGAAAAATCACTCATGGGAAGGAAAACTTGTTGTTGTAAGAAGGAATGTTTTAACGGGTATGGGAGATGTGGAGAGCCGAATGGTTGTTTTCCATGGTAAGGGCAAGCAGTAAGAACTTCTAGGACATCCCGTGACGAGCGCATGAGGAGATTGATTGAAGCGTTCGTGAGTGTTCGCATCAGACCACCCACAGAGAGTTATGGATCCTAGAGATCAGGAATTAGGTTGAAAGTAGCCCTTCAAGAGAGCAAAGTAATTTTTGTTCGTAGTCTATATCTCAAAAATGAAGGAATTATACAACACTAACAAGGAGTGAAAAATTGCATCACCAAGGGTGCATTTTTTGCAGGGAACGTTTCCGAATGCATCGACCCGCCAGAATGTTTTCGAGTAAAATGGTTTCATTGCGAGAGATAACAGTCAACAGCAATTGAAATCCGGCCAAAACAAACAGCTTTTAATTAAATGCGTGTTGCTGATGATTAAAACCTATCAATACCGGCGAGAAAGGGAACTTTAATCAATATCCTAGCAAATTTGGAAGCAAAACTAATGACTGCTTTCAAAACTACGGGATCTGCAATTTCATCCGATTTTGACAGACTGGCTTACCAATTTCTTATCTGGTAGAACGTTTCAAGTGAGAGTCGGGGATTGTTATTCCGAGGTGAAAAACATAGAAAGCGGAGTGCCACAAGGGGGTGTATTATCACCAATATTGTTTAGCATTTTCACAGCGGACATTCCCAGCATTTTTCCAGACAAAAATGTTTCTGTGAAATTTTACGCGGATGATATAAAGCTCTACAAAGTCATTTCTGAGCCATTAGGCACCCAAGTGCTGCAGGAGGCGATTAACCTGATGGTTGACTGGGCGAAGGAATGGCAGCTACCTCTAGCTCCGCAGAAAACCGTGTTTATGCGGGTTCATCTGAGTCCGGCGCCTACGGCCCATTCATATACATGTGCTGGTGTCGCGCTCACAGCGGTAGACGCGGTTCAAGATCTTGGTTTTACCTACGATAGGAAGTTGGATTTTTCTGAGCATGTCAAAATCAAATGTCAGTCGGCTCACAGGCGAATTTTTCAGATTTATAAGGGAATCTCAACTAAAAATAAACAGGTTCTGCTTCGAGCATACAAGACTTATATAAGACCCATTGTGGAATCTGGAACAGCAGTTTTCTGTCCGCACAAGAAAAAGGATACTGACGCGCTCGAAAAAGGCCAGAATAGTTTCACTCGCAAGCTGATGATTCGAATCGGTGGTTTCCTGAATTCCAAAATACCCAGGTCCCACATAAGGAACAAATATCTCGGGTTACCAACGCTGAATTCTCGGCGCAGAATATTTGACCTTTGCATGGTTCACAAACTTCTGGAAAACAGCGGTATTTTCAGGCTTGCACCCTATTTCAAACTGGTCACGTCGAAAACCAGAGGTGAAAAAATGAAAATATTCCTCAGTCGTCCAATTACCAGTGTTAGGGTTAGATCTTTTCCACATAGGGCGGGTAGCGCATACCTGAAAATCGCTAGAAGAGTCACCGGCGCTACTTCCTTGGGCCAGTTTAGGCGACTAGTATCCCAAATAATTCTGAGCTACGAGACTTAACTTTTTCATTTGTTGCTTCTTTCTTGAGATAGATCTTTGTTCATTTGACCGGTAGGGTGTATAGGGTATCAGAATTTTTTGCTCCAGTTTTTTATTTGGTTGGTTTTTGCCTTTTTCCCTGGTTTAGTTGATATAACGTTGTCTTCTCTCCATATCTTCGTTGTATTATCACGCATTTGCCTTAAGTGAGTGTAATAAACATAAACATAAACATCCGCTTGGGTCAGAGGGAGGAGTCCACGTTCTCACAAAAAAGATGAACTGCAAGTAGTAGGTCACTGTCAAACTCAGAAAACCATTTTAGTGGCCATTATGGTGTTTTCATCCTTTTTTTCGGTCTAGACCACCTGAACTACATTGCTTTGGGTACAAATTCTTGAAAAGAAGTTTTTCTCATGGCTCAACACCGTCGATTCAATTAGAAATGGAGTTTCGAGGGCCTTTTTGTTATCTAAAGAAGACATGATTCACCCTATACTTGGGCCGAATCGAATGATCGAATCATCATACGACTGAAAAAAGTCAACTGCGATTGACTTGACTTAGTCGAATATTCGGAAAGTGGGAATTCCGGCTAAATCGAAAAGTCGATCATTGGAAAAAATGTGGTTTTTGGCTAATTCAAAAAAGCAGATCTCTCCAAAAATTGAAATTTCGGCTAAAACGGAGAGTCGATGATTCGAAAACAACTGATTTTCGATTTATTCGACAAGTCGATCATTCGACAAAAGTTTCAATTTACCCAAGTATGTACATACTCTTCACACTTCATATAAATTTTGAAATTCTATAATCAGAATTTGTTAATCAGAATTTTTTTGTGCGTACATTTTGAATCTGAGAGGCAGATTGTTATGCATGTTTCTCTACAATCAGCACTCAATTTTTATCGGTTAAGAACGGAACTTTTTTATTAAATTTCTTAGTCAAGGCGTCGCTAATATGAAGGAAGGAGTTATTTTCAGAAGAATGTAGTAGAATTCGATTTTTGTATCAGTGTATGACAACGATGTCACTTCTCCTTTAACCGAGATACAAATGCTCCGAACCTGCAGACTGGAGTATTCCTGGCACATGGTAATTGTCAAGTAAGCGACTAGTATGTACTTATCCTCTATTTTGGAGCCAAATTTACTTTGTAGCTCCGCTTGCGTGTGCGGAGCTAGGATGAGAGTCTGCAAAAAAGCGCGTGTGAAAAGGAGATGCAGTATACGCCCGCGCGCACGCGATCGACGCAACTAAATTTCACTCCGAAATGCAGGATAGGTTGCTTCAAATATTGAATTGTTTTCTATCCTAGACGGGGAGGGCCATTCAAGAATTACTTGCAGAAATAAAATAAACTCTGATATCTATAGAAACACTTCGATTGATAGGTTTCTCGACCCGTCACTTATTTCATTTCAGTCTTAAATCCTGAGTGCCCCTCCCATCTGGGGTAGTTCCTTGTGCTGTACGAGGGAAGCACCTCCTATATCCATTAGATGCATAATTGAAATCCGTGGCTTAAGAGCAGACTTGATAGACGACTAACAAGGAAATCAGGCCATATACTCAAAGGCTAGGGAAAAAACTAGCTAAACTCAAGGATAACGAAGAAGTAAGCGACGGCCGTATGGCAGAGACGGACTAACAGTGGCAGCCGATAGGAACGTGAGCAAATGCAGAATAGCGCGGTGGGAGAGAGGGAGGGGGATGACTGGACTATTGACCGAGATGCACTTTGAAAGCGGAATCGATGGAAATGGATAGACAGACGGTCACAATGCTGTTTCTCCGATTTTGCTTTTATCTACGGAATGAAAATACTCAAGCACATGTGTTTCGAGCTTTTTCCGTAGCATCATCAGAGAACACTGATCTGAGGGCATCGCTTAGGGCGGTCAAAATTAGCGCAAGTTCGCCGTCCTGAAATAACGAAATGGTTGGAGTCTGGACTTCTTTGAGGATGTTAAGTAAGCAGCTAAATGATCTGTGCGTGAAGTGTCGTCACATACGTTACACACCAAGACCACGAAAAAATGGACCAAAACGGAGAAGCGGGCATCAAAGACGACTCTAGAGACCAACGTGCTTCAAAGTGCACCGCCCTGCGTTTTGGAAAACAACTAGCGCATTCGCTGCTCACTGATCTGTTTAAAGGCAGTGTTCACGATGAAAACGGTCTTCAAGTTTTCACCGGGAATTGAATCTAGCGGTATCCATAACAGCAAAAGTGGCGAAAGAACGGCAAGAAACAAGCCAGAAATAGCCCTATACGGCCCAAAAACTTGCATGCGCTACGCCCTGCCCGCCATAGGTTCGTTGGGGTGGAGACCAGGGATGTGCGGAATTTTCTGTTTTCTGTTTTCTGTTTTCTGCCCATTTTTGGCCATTTTTTCTGTTTTCTGTAAAAAATAGGCTAAATTGGACAGAAAACAGAAAAAAACGTATACCTCGATTTGCAGTAGGACTTTCCTAGGAAAAAATGGCCGGATTTATCGAAGCTAAGCCGATAGGGTGAGGGTGTACTTCACTCAGGCTCTCTGCAGTTGTACCACGACGCTATACACTTCTATCTCGCTGAAGTGGTTATCCGTAAGGGCACGTGTGGCGTGGTGGGAGGAAATGGTGCTGATCGCTATACCCTCGCCGAGGTCAACCAAACCAACCAACCTTACGGGGTTTTTCGATTGGTCACAGATTCATGTAGAGAGATGAAGGCACTCATTGGGAAGTCGGCTGCCGCTGCAAGCCACTAAAAAAGCGTGAAACCCATCCCTCTGAGAAAATTTGCAGCGTCAGTGCCGGGAAAGTACCGGGATCCTCGACTGTGCTGCGATAGTTCCGCGATAGCGCCGCAGCGGCTCCGTGATCAGGCGATTCTGCTGCCGTGTCTTGAGCCTCGACATCGCCGCGATAGTACCGCAGCGGCTCCGCGTTAGAACCGCGAGGATGCAGCAGCGAACCCGCGTGGAGTACGATGTATTGTCCTGTGTGGTAAAACGAAACTGTAGCCGGTTGATTATACCTGATTTTGAGGTACATTCCGTATTTCCTTGTGCGCAAAAGAGGCGGTAAGCTCTGTCCTTATCAGACAAAGGATGAATAGACCGCAGGTGCGAATTTCGTTCTCACAATTAGGCCCCCCCTAGTTGTCTCATATTTCTTAAATAATTTCGTATCAGACATTCTCACGGAGCCGCTGCGGCGTTACCGCAGAGCCGAAGCGGTACTGTCGGGTCCCCGCTACGGCTCCGGGGTAGTGCCGCTGCGGCTCCGCGCAAGTGCCGCTTCGGTGCCTGTACGCGCCAAAGCGGCACTACCGCTGGGCCACAGCGGCAATTTCTCTGAGCCAAGCCTCTACTAAGTACGACATCGAATGCGCTGCGCATCCCAATAGAGATTCTGGAAGCCGATTCCTTATCTTTATCTTATAGTGGATACTCTTACCCAGAGGTTTATCGTTGACGAATACCTCAAAGGTAACGCAAAGCAGTCAAATGAAAGGAAAGCTGCAATGTGGCTCTATACTAACAAGTATAAGCCATAATACCCCACTATTCATACCCGCTTCCCAGCGTACCCGCTTTGGTGGAGCGCGGTAATGTTTGCGCCAACTGTGCCATGCACGCTAAACTCTGAATACGTGCTTTAACTCACTGCAACGCAGATGGCACAAAACTCAGTTGAGAGTTAGAGAGATTCTTGGCGAAGTGAAGCGCCTTCGGAAGTGACTTGAAGTCACCTTCAAGGATCAGCCTCGAAGTGCCGAGTGAGCACTCATTGCGAAGGAGCGCCTTTTATACCATTCGGTTAGTTTTTTTCTGAGCATGAGACTGATACCAGAAAAGAACTCGCCATTGATTGATACGTTTAATTGTAAAATTTGAGCGGGCGGATCGCTGGCTATCAAAGTACTGGCAGGCGGATCGCTGGCTGGTTGCGGGCGGATCGCTGCATGTCATAGCTTAGCGGGCGGATCGCTGGCTATCAAAGCCCTTGCGAGCGGATCGCTGGTAGGTTGCGAGCGGCTCACCGCTATAGAGCTCGCCGGCAATCCACCCGCTAGCGTGATCAACTTTCCCAGGTGCCGCTATTCGCCCGCCAAAACGCAGCGATCCGCCCGCGGAGACAATGAGAGGCAGCGATCCGCCCGGCGAGGCCACGATAAGCAGCGATCCGCCCGCAACTTGCTGCCGTACCGCCCGCAGAGGCCTTGATTGCCAGCGGTCAGTCCGCAACTATTGTCTGAGTATACTCTAGCGGCACAGGTGCGCGGTACGGGCGTGACTTTAAAGGCAGCATACACGCTCACAAACAAGGCTGAGATAACAGCATAAATAGGACCGCCTGGCCCCTACCATGTCGTCAACGGCGTTTGAAGCGCTGAAAACCATCCAGGTTGACAGAATTCGAGCATTCCCGTCTCGAAAGCCTGTGGAACCCCACCCCTACGAATAACAGAATGAAGAGTGAGGCATGTGCAAGCATTTGATAATTTAGCGTGATAGCACCATCAAATGAGAGTCTACGAGAGAAACAGCTTGATTTATCTGATTATAACTTGTTTACATACCGATTAATTTCCATCCACTTTCAAGGATGCCGCTCTATTTTGGCTGGCTTATAAAATGGAGCATTTCATCGGTAAACAGACATGTTATATTCAGGTGAATCAAGCCGTTTCTCTCGTAGACTCTCATTTGATACTGCTATCACTCTAAGTTATCTAATGCTTTCACATGCTCCACTCTTCATTCTGTTATTCGTAGGGGTGGGGTTCCACAGGCTTTTGAGACGGGAATGCTCGAATTCTGTCAACCTGGATGCTTTTCAGCGCTTCAAACGCCGTTGACGACATGGTAGGGGCCAGGCGGTCTTATTTATGCTGTTATCTCAGCCATGTTTGTGAGCGTGTACGCTGCCTTTAAGCTCTGTGGAGTAGTACAGTGTTCAAACCAGCAGTTATCCCACAATCAGTGTCAAAATATGTACACTAAGGAACGGAAAGCTCGCTCCGACTGTACTACGTACTCCTTGCACCGACATATATATGTATTGAGCTTCTAATAGAGTAATCGAGTTTTTTTTTGCCTTTGAAAAGGAAGATTCGATGAACATTTGTCATCTCACTTATAATCTGCATTTCTTAAACGTCTATACTTTTTGCTCTGGCCAACTGTAAGGTTTTGAAAATTCAATGAAAGAAGCATAGATCACTCAAAAAATGTTAAAAAAATTGAATGTTTTGAAAAATTTCGTTTAGTGTACGCTGAACACCCTTTATTGATTTTTGGAAATTTTCTGTTTTTTGTTTTCTGCCCTTTTTTGGAGATTTTTTTCTGTTTTCTGTTTTCTGTCAAACTAGATTTTCTGTTTTCTGTTTCCAAAAATATTTTTTCCGCACATCCCTGGTGGAGACAGCGGTCCGAGAGGTGAAGGTTGTTTAGGATACCTGAGTGGGGAATGGTGAAGGTTCCCTATAGACTTGCAACTTCAAAATTTGACATTTCCTTAATCCTCTTTTTCTTGCATTCAAGATATTTTTATTTTTAATCATTAATTTTGAAACATTTTTTCTCGTTATATGACCTCCTTTTGAATTTTACTAATCTTAAAGGCAGCAGACACGCTCAAAAAATTGGTATCGATTTCATGACATAAATCAAAGACTTGGAGCTGACTGTATTGGGAACTGACGAAAAAACGAACAAAAACTGTGTGCAAATAGACGTTTTGACGGTTATTTTGTCATCAGGTGAAAGTGGACGAGTTTTACGGTGCGCGGTTGAAACAGCGAATATTAACAACAAAACGGTTCAGATATAGAAGCCGATATACTCTTACAGCCTGTACTGGAACGTTCACCTCGTTCAAAGCATCAAAAACCAGCCAAAGTGACCGTATTAGTACTACCAATCTGGACGAGTTTGTATTTTGGGGCGGGATTGCAGAGGCTCAGGGGCGGGGTTGCAAAAATTTTTCGATTTGCATTGCTAAAATTTGATAGTTTTGACTCGTTTTTGACGCTTCCAACGGCGTGAGCAGTCTACTGGGAGTCATGCGACTTCAGAAACGTAGTTATCTCAACAACTTTTTTGAGCGTGTCTGCTGCCTTTAATGAAATGATCTGCCTAGGTCATGGAAACTTTCCTTTGAGCTGTCTTGGAGTCAAAAATTTTCGGAAAATTTTTCCAAGCGATTTTTGAAAACCTACCCGTTCTTCACTCATAAAATTTTTGTCAATTCAGACGAATCTTTGAACGGAGGTGTTTTCAAAGTCTCCATGAAAATTTGCGTCGATTAATGTTTTCAATTTGAGGAAAATACTTTCCCAATCTCTCAGCCGATCTCAATTTATTAAGTAACGTTTCTTTCACCAAAAGCAATCAGTTTTTCGTCCATAACTTTTTTACCCTAAGAGATAGCCCTTTGGTGAAAACTGTTTTCGGAATTCCCATAAAATTCTGCATCGAATAGCGTTTTCAGTTTTGAAAAATACGTTCCCCTTCTACCAGCCGATTTCAGTTTATAGAGTGCATTTTTTTCGCCTAAAAATTATCGGTTTTTCGTCCATAACTTTTTGTGCGTGGAGATAGACCTCCGGTGAAGGTTGTTTTCGGGATCTTGATGGAATTCTGCGTCGACAAGTGTTTGAAGTTTGGAAAAATATTTTCTCGACCCTTCAGCCAAATTCATTTTACGAAACACCGGTTTTTCGCCTATAGCTCTTCAACCGTTAGAGATAGGGTTTTGGTGAAGGTTGGTTTTGAAATTTATGTAAAATTCTGCGTCAAATGATATATGAGCTTCCCAATTTTGCTTGCTCCAAAAGCCAGCCGGGTCGGTGGAGCCGAGCCCCGATGTAGGCTCCAGGAGAACTCTGCGTCTCCTACTTACACCATAGAGGGGAGAGCACCCTATGGAGATAACTATGGAGCTCGGCTCCACCGAGCTGGCGGGCTTATGGAGCAAGCAAAGTTAGGAACCCGATATGTCATTCGACGCAGAATTTCACGTAGATTTCAAAAACAACTATCTCTAACGGTTGAAGAGTTAGAGGCGAAAAACCGGTGTTTCGTAAAATGAATTAGGCTGAAGAATCGAGAAAATACTTTTCCAAACTGGAAACACTAGTCGACGCAGAATTCTATGTGGATTCCGAAAACAACCTTTACCAAAGGTCTATCTCCAAGCACAAAAATGTTATGGACGAAAAACCGATAATTTCAGGCGAAAAAAAAGCTTTTTTTTAAACTGAAATCGGCTGGAAGAAGGGGAACGTATTTTTCGAAACTGAAAACGCTTCTCAATGCAGAATTTTATGGGGATTTCGAAAACAACCTTCACCAAAGATCTATCTCTAAGCACAAAAAAGTTATGGACGAAAAACCGGCAATGACACCCATCAAATCTTGAAACTGACTTGCATCAGTGTTGGGTCACTTTCATTCTTTTTCCGGGCGTTTCACCAGTTGTCACCCGTTTTCCCAATGGTGAAGGTTCCTCCCTTCACCTGCCCAGGGGTGAAGGTTGGTGGAGTACATGGCTCCACCCAACGAAGCTATGCTGCCCGCCCATATCCTTGTTGACCGTGAAGGGAGTGAGCGGAACGGGTATAACACAACCAAGTTTCAGGGTCGTAAAGGGCTATCTATGGCCATTCTTTGGCCATTATTGTTGCAATGGACCCCGACACATTCTGTTTGCGGTGAAAACTCGAAGACAGTTTTTTTTGTGAAAGGCGCCTTTAATGTGTGCGTTAAGGTTCTTCAAAAACTCATTAGGATCACATTTGTTTCAGGTCAGGTTGGCTAAGTGATTGGTAATGATATTGTTGGTATATTGTCAACCTTGGAATGTCGATTGACACTTGCGGTATTCGGTGGTCTCGCTTCAACCACCGAAACCACAAGTTTTGGTAAATGGTTTACAAATTCTACCAGCTCGTAGAATACAGCCAAAAATGAGAGTCATGAAAGCAAAGGAAACTCATTAGCCTTTCTATTTAGTTAAGATGTGACTTGCTTCCTTTCTCAACTTCGAGTCCTCTACCTTCACTCAAAACTCCCAAAACCAGTTTCATCTCTTATGGACTCATGAACGCTTTTATGGGCATTCCAAAATGCGTCCGTGGTTGTCTTCAAATAGCCAGTTGTAAAAAATGTTACTAGCACAGTCTTTAGGTTGGCTGCAGTAGATTATCTCGAGTAAGCATTATTTGTAATTGGGGCGAGAAGCAAAGGTACATAGTATAGTTGTACAATTTTGAAAAAAATGTCGAACGAACGGAAATCGAAAATTTTTCGTTCGAAATGATTTCGAACGAACGAAAAATGGAAAAATTCCGTTCGAAAAAATTTCAAACGAAAAAAATTTCAAAAAATCTTTCGAAATTTTTTCGAAAAGTTCGTTCGTGTACAACCATAGTACACAGAGATTGCGCAATCATTTTAGTCTGATGAATGGACGGGGTCTCGAACAGTCGGGGCTTAGTACGTCGGCACAACACCGTTAGTACGCCGGCACAAAGGGATCGGCAGCACCTGTGCGGTAGCTGCTGCTAACAGCAGGATATGCTGGCAACGATCAGGAGCTCCTGCTGCTTGTGCTGGCGTACCAACGCTTTGTTTATCGTGGCACGCGTGCTATTGCCAGCCCCTCTCTCCTAGTGTCTGCTGCCACTCTCCTCAATTGATTTGTCTGATACGAATGAAAACTGCAGCATCCACTTGTACGACGGCGGCGGCTATATAATGCAGCCAGTCTCGCTGAGGGGGCAGTTGGCCGTTCAAGGCCAGTCCGAGGAGGTGACCTTGTGTCACTTTTCGGACGTTAATTCTGAAAGCTGAGTGTATCATCCCCATGACCCATCGAGAGGAAAGCCTCTTCGTTGTGTACCGTGGCCAAGATGATGCCTTGGTTGCGGACCGCGGCGAGGATGGCCTCCTTACTGCTGGCCGTGACAAGAATTATATCCAACACCGGAATGGAGGGTGGCAGTCCAAATTCTGTCGATAATGAGCGTTAGTACGCCAGTATACGTTGGCAGGATATGCTGCTGCAACCAGCAGCTCCTGCACACAAGGAGCGTTAGTACGCCAGGTTTGCCCTGGCGTACTAACGGTATTGTGCCGACATACTAAGCCCCGACTGTCTGAGGTTGCAACGGTAGATCACCCCGCGCGAATTGAAACCCCATTCTCCAAAAAGGCCGTCAACCCCGCACGACCAGCCGCCTGGTCTATGCGTCAGACTTAATCCAAAACGGAAACTATATGTATTCTGGCATTCGCTCGCGTGGTGCCCCGGAGGGCGTGGCCAATTTCGCGTCCTTTTTCGTCGGCGCTAGACGTTACACATAATCGCGCTGCGAGAGTCGAGTGCCCACAAAAAAGATTGTGGGCAATGCCCACAAAATCTTTGTGAGCACTGTGTGGATTGTCACGCCCCAGCTAGCGCCGGCGCGGAGGAGGCCTGGCAGGTGGTGTGTGCGGTCGCAGCGCGTGCGTTCGCGTCTTGTCGTTCTCTCCTGGTCTTCTCCTTATTTTTCCCTTCTTTTCCACTTCCTTTTTATAAACCCTCGCCTATTGAGGATCACAAGGGAACTACTTTTAGTCAGCCTGGCCATTACGGATGAAGTACTTTTCTAAAACCGTTTTTGACGTAGAATCCGATTATTGTCTTTGCATCTACCTGGAACCACACTGAAAAGAAGTTATAGACGTTTTTCGCCGAATTTGCTTACCTTTTGTACTTTCCAAAGAGCGCACTAGTCATTGAAGAATTCTAAAAAGAAGTATTTTCCGAAGTTTTTGACTTGACTCGTTCAAAGCTTTATTTAGGGAAAATTTGATAATAAATCGCGACTTTCGACGATTTACGGAGTGCTACGATAGATATGGCTCGCATTGCTCCTCGGGCAGTTATTTGGAGTGCTGAGTACGAACCTAACGTCCGTTTATCGATTTTTTACAGATTACGGTAAATTATGGTGGCATATGGTAGTTTGGTCGCAGTCTCACATATGACTCAAAATGCGTATACGGGGGTAATTCGGGTTTTTTTTATACAGATTTAACGTCCATTTGTCGATTTTCGGAATGCTAAGGTAGGTTTTGCGCCCTAAATGGCAGGGTACCTACTGTAACCTACAGCTAACCTCTGAATTTCGACAAACGGACTCCAGATTCGTGTTCAGCACCGGAGATTGCACCCGACCGCCATTTTTGAGCCGGAATTTTTTTTTTTCAAAAATAATTCAACAATTTCATGAGAGTAGGTACTTCGAGCGAATCGAATGATTCGTAAATTGATCATTTCATTGAAAGAGTCGACTTTGAATCATTCGAAAAGCCGAGTATTCGAAAAGTGCCGTTTCCCGAATTATTCATGATTGTCTTCTGGTCTTATGAGAAATATCTAGAAGTGATGTGGTTTGCTCCGCGGCAGCAGGGTGTCCCAGCAAAGCTCATTGATTGGGTCAAGATTCTTTACGCCGATCCAAAAAGTCGTGTTTAAGCAGCAACCGGAAAGAAGGCTGTTTTCTATCTCTGTTGTATTGGAATGCATAAAAAGTCTGCTCTGTTCCCGCTTATTTTTGTGATTGTGATGGACACAATAACACGAGACTTGCAGAAACCAGTGCCATGGTCACAGTTGCACGCTGATAACGTGATGCTAGCATCTGAAGACCTTGAGCGACAGTTTCACTCATGGAGTAGTCGGCTGTCTCGGTTTGGATTACGTCTCAACGTCAAGAAAACGGAATATCTGGCCACGAACAGTGATGAACAAGAATCAATAAAGGTCGACGATTGATCTGCCGCGTACTGAAGTCTTCAAATACCTTGGATCGACGATCGCATCTGATTGCAGCCCAAGTTTCGAAGTTCACTCTTGTTGGGATCAGCGTGGTCAAAGGGGCGTTCGATGTCTGGGGTGCTCTGCAATAAAGAAATGCCTGATCGCTTGAAGCCGGAGATTTATCGGACCGCTGTCCGACCTGTCGCGCTGTACACCGCAGAGCACTGGTTTGCAACGAAGGACGTCGAACGTTAACTCGATGTAATGGAGACGAAAATGTTACGCTGAACTGCCAGCTAGATCACATCACGAACGATGACATTCGATAGCGTTTCGGAGTCGCTCCAATTGCTGAAAACTCCACGAAGTTCCAGTGCGGTGGTATGGGTACATTCTGCGAGCCGGAGACGATACCGTTTGCAAGACGAGTTTGAATCTGGATCTGACAGGAAAACGACCCAGAGGACGACCAAAGCAACGCTGGCTTGACACTTTACATTCTGATTTGAAGGGTGCCGGTAAGCATCCTGATCAGGCTCTTGACAAGGGAATGTGGCGCCAGCGCATCAGAATAGCGGACATCGCTTCAAAGCGATACAAATTATACTTGTTCCGAATCGAATAATCGGATGAGTATCCGACTGTTTCAGTCGGATAAAAAAGTCGACTTTTTATTCGAAAAGTCGGATATTCGAAAAAGTGCTATATCCGACTATAGTCGAAAAGTCGAATATTCGAAAAAGTCCGATATCCGACTACAGTCGAAAAGTCGAATATTCGAAAAAGTGCGATATCCGACTACAGTCGAAAAGTCGAATATTCGAAAAAGTGCGATATCCGACTACAGTCGAAAACTCTAATATTCGAAAAAGTGCGATATCCGACTACTGTCGAAAAGTCGAATATTCGAAAAAGTCCGATATCCGACTACAGTCGAAAAGTCGAATATTCGAAAAAGTGCGATATCCGACTACAGTCGAAAAGTAGAATATTCGAAAAAGTGCGATATCCGACTACAGTCGAAAAGTCGAATATTCGAAAAAGTGCGATATCCGACTACAGTCGAAAAGTCGAATATTCGAAAAAGGGCGATATCCGACTACAGTCGAAAAGTCGAATATTCGAAAAAGTGCGATATCCGACTATAGTCGAAAAGTCGAATATTCGAAAAAGTGCGATATCCGACTACAGTCGAAAAGTCGAATATTCGAAAATGTGCGATATCCGACTATAGTCGAAAAGTCGAATATTCGAAAAAGTACGATATCCGACTATAGTCGAAAAGTCGAATATTCGAAAAAGGGCGATATCCGACTACAGTCGAAAAGTCGAATATTCGAAAAAGTACGATATCCGACTATAGTCGAAAAGTCGAATATTCGAAAAAGGGCGATATCCGACTATAGTCGAAAAGTCGAATATTCGAAAAAGTACGATATCCGACTATAGTCGAAAAGTCGAATATTCGAAAAAGGGCGATATCCGACTATAGTCGAAAAGTCGGATATTCGAAATGAATTTCATTTGGAACAAGTATAATACAAATGTTTAGGGCATCGTTTGCGCTGAAAACCTATTTCCGTTTTTAGGGCTCAATTCCATGAATGAGCCCGATACACCACACCGGTGAGCTTCGGCGCGTTAAAAGCGCAGGGTTATGAGGTGGGAAAGGGTTGAAGACAAGGATCCGCCACCAGTTCTCACCAGTCATCTAGCACTTCATAGAATGTTGATGCAACCGTCAAACAACATGAAAAAAAAAACAGTTGCGGCACAAGCCTCACGTGCGCAAAATCTTCGAAATTGGCAGTGACGAAGCCTCAAACGCAGAAAAACTTTGAAACCCATTTTGGCGCGAAATTCAAATTCATATTTACAATGTGTTCCGATAAATTTTTCTTAACAAGTGAAGATTTTTCATGGGCCCCTTCGACATCTTCGTTCACTAGAGAGTCCAAGCTACACAAAAACGTGAAAAAAATACTATAGGGTTTCTTGCGCGTACGATGCCTTTAAAGAATAAGAAGAAGAAGAAAGGTTTGAGAAGAGAAAGGTGCCTAGAGGATGGACGGAATCCATGATTAAACAATGCATTGGGGTCCGAACGACTAAATGATATTTCCGAGCGAATGCCAGAGTATGTATGCACCCAGCGAGGATTCCCTCGCTACGGGAAGGGATAACCTAGAATGTCCTTTGCCTAAACCTATATCTTGAGAAGTTATCACCTCGAAGTTGTAGATCACAAAAGTGAATTGAAAATTTGAAGCGCAGGACCCGAATACCTCTGATTCGGGTTCAGCGCTTAAAGTTGTCTACATGCACGAAGTTTGAGCGGAAAATATATATTTTGATTTACAGACCCCCAAACATCGGATTGAGCTATCTGTCCCTCATGGGGCTCCGAGGGTGTGTTTCATTTTCGGCCAAGCTTCGATCGGGAGGGTTTTTAGAGAACTTTAAAGGCAGCGTTCACAATGAATATCACACTCGAGTCCGACCCAAAAATGGGATTGTTTGGTCTTGAGGTAACTAATAGTGAAGAAACAGTGAAGAAAAACGTTCAGAATAAGCTAAAATAACGGTTTCTAACGTTCAATGCGTGAATAAGGACCATGGGCCCTAAAATACGCACTAATCACGAAATGTGCCGATCAGGCTGGACGTGGCGGAGTTTCTTGGCAATTCACCGCCGAACACGTACGCGGCGCCACAAGTTCGTACTGATGTGGGGCGGACCGGGATAGGTAGGCGCACTGGAATAACCTTCAAAGCCGTTTCATCGACTTTTGGCCCGATTTTGCTGCCTTCTTCGACCCTATCATCTCCAGCGTCTGCCTACTTAGTGTTTCACACTGAAACCTCGAGAACGAGATTTGAGGTGAGCACTGTCTTTAACACGAATATGAGGTCAGCTTTCTTTCCCACTCGTTTACGGTAGGTTACGGTTGTTACAGTGCAATTGTAACCACCTTAACACATTGTAGTTTCCTAGAAAACTGAAAACGGGTCTCGCAAACGTATGCAGCTCACCACAAAACCCCTCCTGAGCTCGCTAAAAAGTTTTGAACCGTAAAAACTGAAAATTGGCGAATGCGCGCTTGCATAGCGAAGTATGCTGCCAGAGCCATACTTCGCTAAATGAGCCGCAACGCGAAGGCTGACATATCGATTTTGATTGTTAGTTTAGCGTCACCGATCGCGTAAGTCATCTTTCTTGCCGTAGACTATCCTCGGCCATAAATGTTGTCAAAATTTTCATAGTTGCCAGGAAACTGTTTGTTGAGAAATACAATACTCAACCTCATATTTTAGTTCCCTGACCACGAGATCTTACCGCACAGTAAAATGGAAAAATGAATGTCGGGATGTAACTTTGGAGTCAAATGTGGAAATCCAAAGTTTGCCAAAAGTTTCTGGCCTCGGGGATCCAGACCTTAGTGTCATTTTTTCTACAGATCTAGAGCACTGCCGCTGCGTCACAGAGTTCCACCTGGTGGCTCGGCTCCACATAAAGCAGGCGAAGGCCCCTAGCAGCTGAGGGCCTCCCGCTCATACCTTCTTGCTTGTAAGCTCCTTGAAAACTCATTGAAATTTCGTCCAGGGAACGGTTGCGGCGCTACTCATGAATATACGGTCCGTTTCGGGAACTTGCGGCAGCTCAAACGTGAATTTGCTTCTGCAGCCCCCAGTTTCGAGCTTATGACTTTTCGGGCTGTGGCCTTTGGCAAGAGACACTCACATGTAATACAACTCATAGCAATGGCGTCCGCGCAAAATACTTCCTTTTGCTCAACTTGCACGACGCTTCTTGATACGGCTCAATTGTAGTCATCAACTCTAAACTGCTGCACTACTGCCATCCTTGGACTTGCGACTACAGCAGTCTTTTTTTATTCAACAAAAAAATCTTCAAGCATTCTGCCTGACAAAGATATCTACGATCACACCAAGATTTTCAGCGACCATCTGTCATGTAGGAGTGAAATCTTTTCAGGAACTCTGAAGGAACGTTTTGGGATTTCGTTCCGACATTCAGCTAAGAAGTGTAGAAAGGCTATGTTTTCAGGTAGAATCGTGTCTCCGCGTATTCGTGAAAGGAAAACGAATTCTAGAATCACCTGTTTTGGGATGTTTTTCTGCATTTTTTCATCACTTTCATAAATGTTACATGAGAGAGATGATTTTCTGAAAAGAAACTTGCTGATGAAAAAATGAGCGCCTCGTGGTATTCTCTTTGCAATTGTTTTCGTTGTGAACAGAGGCGCGTTATCAAGATTATACCGCTCAAAGGAATTGGTCAGTGAGCGCGCGGGGACGCGCTTTCGCGTCTTTAGCGGCTTTTTTTTAAATCTCAAATCAAACTAATTTTTCTAGATCTAGAATTTTTTTAAAATTTCTATATAATAATGATTTCTGAGGCTTAGGCTTGAACAAATGAGTTGGGTTGGAAACTTCAGTGTGCCATACAGTATACTAACACAATGTGCGGCTGCACAGCGCTACATATGTGTAAGGCCTGGATCATACTTCCAGCGACGAGTGACGCGACGCAACGTTTACCATTCATAAGGTGTATGGTATACTTTGTCGCTGTATTGAGCGACAGGCATGCAATCTAACACAAATCGCGGCGGTACCCGCATCGAAGCAACCGCAACGGCCGTCGTAGGAACAGATGTCGCGTGTGGGTCGCAGCGATATGTCGCGGAGGGCTGGCATACTGCAAATGTGCCATAGCCTGCCGCTACTGTCGCTGTCGCTGTGCAATGCAGTGCGACAACGGCAGATTTAAAGTTCGGGAGGCGGTCGCTGTCGCTGTGCAGAGCGACGCGACCGTGTGTCGCGAAAGTATACCATACCCCTAACGACCGAAAATCGATATTCCTGATGTGCAATGTCGCTGTCGCTGATCGCGGGAAGTATTATCCTGGCATAATGTAAAACGGTTTGGATATCACACTACGAACTTTTTAATCCAAACTTAAACCGTAGCAAACAATACATTGTTGAATATATCTCCGATCATAAAGAAGTTTCTAGAGCTGAAAAAAGTTGATTTTGAAGACTGTGACTAGAAAAGGACGCTAAAACGCGAAAACGCGAGCCCGTGCTTTTTCTGACCAAACCCTACGCGCGGGAGTGTATCTTCTTCAGCATTGTCTACTCTGATGTTTCACATGTGAATCCTCTGCTCAAGGATATCTCTTTGATTCTCTAAATCTATTCTTGCAGTTGCTGGTTCTCCATTATGAAGACTCTCATTTGACTTGTTTTGTTCGGAACTGCCACAACACTTCCTTATCCTTTCCTACAGTACGGGCGTTTACGACGACCCTCTGCTGTTAGGGTGCTCTAATCCGGCCCACTCGAGTTGGCCCTAAAATGTTCTGAGTTTCGACTATGATTTTGTTATATGTATCTTGACCGCCGGTTAAGCTGTTTCGTACTTTCACTCCAGGCAGATCGTCAACTGCTGACCCCTTACTAGGGACAGCTTTGAACTTTCCGTGGAGATTTGGAAAACCATGTTGTCGTTGCTGTAGTTCTGTGACAGTACATAAATAATCCGTGCTTGAAATTCCCTCAATGCCTGTGGGGATTCCAAAAAATGGCATTTTCATTGCTTAAAGAAAAGGTAAGGGAATTTTTGGGGTGTTGGGAGAAAACTTTTTGGATTTGGCTCAAAACTTGCATCCGGAGGTCATTTTGAGCGCTGAACATGAATCTGGGATCTATTCCTCGCCTGACTTAGGGTTACGGTAGGTTACGGTAGGCAAAATGCCTTTCAACTTACTTCCCTCTAAATTTCGAAAATCGAGAAATGGACCTCAAATTCGTGGTCAGCGTTCCAAATAACAGCCACAGTGAAATTTCGTGTCAAATCTGAGACTTCGACCGAGCTACTGTATACCCACCGTAATCGATCGTTATCTATCGAAAATCGATAAACGGGTTGCAGATCCGTGCTAGGCAGACCGAATACCCTCTATGTACAACTTTTGAGGCGACTTGATCGTAGCATTCTCGAAATCGTCAGAAGTGGCATTTTTCCAGCAAAATTTCCCCATTTTGAAGCTTCGGACCAAATTAGATGGAATTTTTACGAATATTGACAAATGGGCCTCAGATTCGTGATCAGCATCCAAAACAACCCCTAGAAACAAGTTTTCAGCCCAATCCGAGACAACTTTTTCGAACATCCTGAAAATTGCCATTCGTGTACCCCTTCTATCTACGCAACTACGCAAAGCTATGGGAGTCCCCACTTTTGGAAATCTCCTGTAAGTCTCTGAGGCATTTAGGGGATTTGGAAAACGGATTATCAATGCTGTGTCTCATACCCACAACTATCAGCACATGGTTTTATAAAAGCCCACCGGAAATGTAAGGCAAGCCCTAGTGAGACCGGATTCGTTAATCATTATACCGCGAGTGTAAGGGCGAACCAGGGTATAATCTTCCGCATTCCCCAGGAAAGGGCGGATGATTATACACTTCACCTCCGCACTGCCGTTCAGTCCGCAAAGTGCACCCTGATTGCGAAATCGTGCTGCGGCGCGATTGCGAGTATCCTCAGACAAGGATGTGGAATCACCCGGGCGCTTTTGGCCCTTGGTGCCCGGGTGAGCCCACCGCCCGGGTGATCCCACATCCTTGTCTGAGGATACTCGCGACCGCGCCGCAGCACGATTTCGCGATCGGCGCGCACTTTGCGGACTGAACGGCAGTGCGGAAGTGAAGTGTACCTTGCTGCGCCCTTACACCCGGGGTATAATCGTTGCAGAATCCGGTCTCTGAAGAAGGGCAGTGTGTGACTGAAGACACAATGCTCTCCATTTCTTCTATACCCTACCCTTAATCAATTGGGTATCATCAATTTTGTTTACGAGAGCCAAATGGGATTGAGGGCTGTATAAAATTATCCCTGCCGTCCGGGCACTCTTTACCGACAGCGTTTTGTTGCTCATGTCGTGGCGTGATGGGAGTGCATGCAGAGGGTACCATCAACAGAGAAGAGAAGTCCCTAGTTGTCATTCTATCTGAGATAGTCCCAATTGTGTAATAATATTGCAATGTTTCTTATTTGAAGTGTGTCCAATTGAAACTGTCCGCGCATATAGTCAGCGAGAGTGTCGAGCGGCTTTTCTTGGACGAGTCCTCCCAAGCGAAGGCCCAACAATGAGAAGCAACAAAAATGTTCAAACATACTCAGATATTTGTGAGGAAGTTCCCGAGAACGACAGCAGAACTTTCGTCGAAACAACTGGGGAACTTCCCCCGAATTGGGGGGAGGCGAAGGGGACGTCTCGACAGCAGAGTAATGGGGGAAGTTCCCACAGCAGGAGTTCTTCTGTTCTCCCGACTGCAAGTCTTCCCGCGACCTTCCGACTGCTGATCTTCCCGTTGTTCAATGATTGATCAAAAATCAGCTTGCTAGAACTCGCCGTTTTCGACAGTCTCCTGTTCCTGAAAAGCTGCGATCGGTCCAAAAATATTCACCTCTGACTAAAGGTTATAGAGAAACTTATTAGCTCCTCTGAAAACCAGACAGAGATGCCTTACGTAGTCCTTGAGTGGCAGATCTACCCCCTCAACTTGCGAAGTGCGAGACCACCCCGCGACTAGCCCGTCTGCTTCACCGTATACGCTGCGGCTTTGTTTTCGCGTTCATCATGTTCGGGGGGAGGGAGGCCATGGGAACAACCGTGAAGCGAACTTCCCTTGTTCTCCCCCGGAGTTGACTGTTTTGAACGCCTTAACGTGTGTATAATTCGAGGGGAGAGGGGCGAGACGTCCCCCTCCGGGAGGACGTCTCGCTCCTCTCCCCTCGACCGAGTGATAACGACCAAATCAGGTTTATTGTCCTCGGGAACTTCCCTACGAATATCTGAGTATTAGCTCGTATCGTTTTACGACGAAAAACAAAGCGAAACCAAAGTACGAAGAACAAAAATTTCACCTTCCCTCCATCCACTAAAATGAGCTCAACTACACCCATGGATACCGAAATCTTGCGAGTAATTAACCAGTGCACTCTGTAACAGGAACTAATCTCAAACTTCGGAAAAGAAAGTGGGAGAATGCAATCACAGAAACAGTACCAGGTTGTTCAATAAGTTTTGTCGTTCGATAAGAGAGGGCGTTGCTACTAGCCCAAAAATTTTTTGATTTGATGGTGCACTCTTCATATGAAAGTCTGTGAAGTTTCATTTCAATCTGTCAATTCATTCTTTGTTTACAAGCCATTTTGTGTCGCCGTATCACAGCAATGGAGAAAATTGAATGTCGTGCAGTGATAAAATTCTTATTTTTGGAAGGTGTAGCACCAAAAGAAATTCACGAACAAATGTGAAAAGTGTATAATGATTGACCACCTACAATTAGAACAGTAGAACGATGGGTTGCTGGATATAAACGTGGTTGTAAAGTGTGTCCGAATGAGAATGGCGGCCCAAGCGGCCATCGTGCTTGGCAGGCGGCCGTCGCGTTCGCCGCTCTTGGACGAGCATGCGAAACGTCCAGTGAGCCATCGACTACGAACGGGGCCGGCACCGGCTGGCAGCAGACATTGCGCCGATCAATCAGCTCTGCGGAAGGGTGGGGGGAATAGCCGCCGTAAAAATCCAACACTCGTCCGAGAGCGGCGAACTCAGATACGGACAGCTTACTTCCCGCACTACCACTAGCCGACGTCCCGTAATCCGTTCTGCGAGAGGCCAATAGTTCGGTTGCGGGGAGTCGGCAGCGCCGTTTCGTTTACTGCCCGTATACGGTGAACAAGCACTCTGCGGCCCTTCTGCTATCGCGTTACGGCTAATCTGATGACTGACTGAAGACAATCCAAAAACAGTTTGCGGCACACTTGAAAATCACCCTTTAGATAAGGTCTGTGGGAACAAAATCTCAGAAATCCCCTTCTGGGCCCTTCGTCTTCAGCTGCTTCTGACAAGTAAGGAGTAAGCTTACACAGGGTTGCTTACTACACTAACTTGCCCTCGAAGTCTTTTTATCCGCAGATGCCATCGACTGACAATGGCTCACCTGCCCAATGTCCCTTCGCACACAGCGCGGGTTTCGGAGAGAGTCTCAACACAGCGTTCTCTGCTCAGCAATCGTTCATTGGCTCCACTCTAGTAGGTGGTGCAATGATGATATCAAAGTGAGAATCGATGATTTAGTGTTCGATGACCCCCAGGAATAGTCGACTGCCCGCCGACACTCCGCGGGAAGGCTGGAAAATCTCTCTCTCCGCGAGAAGTGGTGCGCTGTGCAACGCCCACAAAATTGGGGCCGCGCGAAGTCGACTACCCCGACTTGGCCGGCGGGAAGTGGGCTGTTTTAATGTGAGAACGCGACGGTCGCCTAATCACGCCGGCTGCGTGGGCCGCCATTCTCATTCGGACACACTTTATGAGCCTTGGAGTCGATCTATGTGAAAGAAGTCCAAAAAGCGCATCAACACCAGAAATCATAGCCAAAATACAGGATATGGTTATGATAGATCGTTGATTGACTGAGAGAGATATAGTGGAGGCTCTACACATCTCATTAGGCAGTGTGAGCCATATTTTAAGTGAAGTTTCGGGTTTTAGAAAGCTGTGTGCACAGTGGGTGCCGCATCTGCTAACATCGGAACAAAACACATTCGAATTAGGGATGTGCGGAAATTTTTTTCAAAAAAAATTTCAGAAAACAGAAATCAGAAAACAGAATGGCAAAAACGGCCAAAAAACAGAAATCAGACAATGTTCAGAAAGATAGTCACTGCTTTTAAACTTTTTTTCAAGTGAAGATAGGATGTAATTCTGAATACCTTTGTCATACTTGAAATATAATATCTACGGAACTGCACGGATGACCTATAAGGCATTGATAGTAGCAATGACGCGTCAATGACGGATACAAGATCATTAGACACGCTGAGAGTCTTGGCCGAGAAATAGCCCACCAGGCTCAACAACTGATCCTGTCGAGCAAATTCTCGAGTATTTCTCGATTATTCCATGGCTGCTAGGTGACTGCGACCATGTTGTTCGCGAAATAACCGAGGAATAACCGAGAGAACATGGGTAGTTGAGCCGGCGGCGGTGTTGACATCCAAATCTGCCTCAACAACGCGTCTTACACTCCCCTTTGAGAGCATTCTTTCGCGGCTGTTTATCGACAACCATTATTTGACGCCTATTTCGCGGCAACCAGCTATGCCAAAGTACTACCTTACGAGTGCGTTAGCAGGGTTCGCGATAACAACGATTGTTGGATTTTCTTTGTAAGAACGCAGGTTTGGTCATCACAAAAGTAAAAATAAGTGAAAAGTTGCATGGAAATCGCACAAAAACATGTCAAAACGTCTAACTGGTGGGTGTACGTCAGGGCTGTGCGTAATTACGAATTACGGTTTACGATTCACAAATAACGGGCTTTTCGGGCAATGTTTTTACGATTTACGAGTTACGAAATTTGGGCCCAAAATCGTAGCGAATCGTAACAAATCGTAATGACTTACTTGACTTAATCGCTTGGCTTTCGCCTGACGCAGTCCCGCATCTTCACCGAGGTGTGCCGTCCTAGTAGCTAGCCGTGTCCATTTTTCACGGTCTTCAGCCACAATTTGAACACATTCCATCCAGCTGTCACTATTCTATTTCCTGCTAAACGAAACATCGCGCCTGAACTGTCTTTCGAGGCCGAGTGACTTCAAATCCTCTTTAACCACATCCGTCCAGAACTTTCGCCTACGCCCAGGTGGCCGTTTCCAGACACGATTTGGAAGCCATCTTAGAGCGTGTTGTACGAGACGATCCGGCGTTCTTCTTAGTATATGCCCAAGCAGTCGAAGTTGACTTTCCATTGCTGCTTGAGATGGAGTTGGGAGATGGTGGTACCCGACCCTCGTGTCAAGCGTTGATGTACTGCGTCGATTTCCTTGTAAAGATCTTCGTTATGGCATGAACGCGGCCAGAAATATCAAAGCAATCGCTAAAAAAGCTTCCTTTCCGTGCAATTCAACCTTTCCATCTGCGTCTTCGGTGCTGCCCACGTCTCCGATCCGTACATCATGATAGGGCGAATAGCGGATAAGTAGACGCGCGACTAACCTGCCTTCGCGATGGGGGTAGACCACAAACACTTGGTTAGAGAATTAAATGCAGACGTAGCTTTCGCACATCGTTGTCGAATATCCGCTGCATAACTACCAACGTTCCTCAGCAAACAGCCCAAATAACAGAAATCGTCCACCAGTACAATACGTTCTCCGTCCACACAAACTCCCGTTGAAGGCCTCTGAGAGACCCACATCTGCTTGCATTTGTCGGGACGAAGACGAAGTCCCTAGGCTGCGGCATACTTCGAAACGAGGTTCACAATCCTTTGCAGTTTTGCGTTATTTTTAGCGAATGACGCAATGTCGTCGGCGTACTCCAGGTCGACAAGGGAGCGTCCTGATGGTGTTAGGATCACATCCGCAGGAAACTGTTCTGCAACTCTACGCATGATGTCATCAACGGCGAAGTTGAATAGAAAAGGTCCTGCTACAGCTCCTTGCCTTACTCCTGTTTTCACCTCGAACGCTGACGTAAATCCCACAGGTGTACGGACTGCTGCTGTTGTTCCTTTGTTCATGTCCTCGATTAACCGAACATACTTTTCCGGGACTCCATCTGCTCGCAGAGCATTGAGCAATCGATCACGATGAGGAGAGTCGAACGCGGCTTTAAAGTTCAAAAAAGCAAGCTGTTATGGCTTCGAATACCGCTGCCAAGATTCAATTACTTTTCTTACGCCGAAGACTTGGTCGATGGTCGATCTTCCAGGTCAAAAACCGGCTTGCTCATCTCTGGTCGTTCTTTCACGATGTTTGGTAAGTCGCTCGAGAAGGATACGTTCTAAAACCTTGTACATGACACGAAGTAGAGAGATTCCTCTGTAGTTCTTAGGATCCGTGACGGATAGCTTCTTGTGAAGAGGAACGATGATCGCATGCCTCCACGAATCGGGTATCCTTTTGCTCATCCATATGGTACGGACAGTGTTGGTCATTTCACGAATCCCAGACAGAGGGAGAGCTTTTAGCATTTCAGCAGTGACGTTGTCATCTCCACCTGCCTTTCCATTCTTCATTTTCCGGACACAATCCAAAACTTCAGACTCAGTCGGCGGTTCCTCACTGACATCGTAATGTGCTCTCTGAACATGCGGGAGCTCAGGTACTGATGGCGCTGGACGATTCAGTAGTGAACTGAAGTAATCCTTCCATATTGGCAGCGTCGCATCACCAACTGCAACTCCATTGGTAGTGTTCAAGACAGGAGAACATCTTTTCATCTTCCCGCTCTACTGTCGCATCAACGTGTAGGCTTTCCTCGGATTCTTCTCCTCCCAAGCCTTCTCGAACTCCTTAGCTCTACACGTCCACTCTCGTTCGCGGTCGCTTTGAAGCTGCCGACGCAACTTCCTCCTCAGACGCTTCTCCTCCACGAAGTTTCCTGCGGTTCGGAGAGCACATACTCTGTTTTATGTAGATGTTGTTTCCTCTGAAACGTAAGCGAGCTTCTTCTTGAACTGTACAACCGCGAATGCCTCTTTCGAAGCGTCCTGGATGCACTTGACGGAAGAGTCCACGTCGCAAAGTTTCTTCTTAGTCCGTACTCCGATGTGAATAGAAACGCGTTGTCGAAAATTCCTTCTGCACTCTTCATCTCTGAGACTTGTCATGTCAATCCTCTTGAGAGGCTGAGCCCCTCGCTTCCTCTTATGAATCCTCGCAGTGAAGTTCAACAGAACAGGACGGTGATCCGAATCGAATGCGACATCCCACACAGCTCTAGATCTTCGAATGTCCGATACTGGAATATTCCTCGTCAGGACATAGTCAAGCTGTAGTTTCAAAGTTGTCATCTTCTGCTTCCGCTGCTCTTCTGGAGATAGCTGGGTTGGTTCCTGCCACGTTAGCTGATGGCGGCGATGATTCCTCTTGAATGTCGATGCAATAATCAGACCACTGCGTTCACAAAAGTCGACAAGGCGTTAGTCATTGTCCCATGTTTGCTCCACTGGGTAGAACCATTCACCGAGTACTTCGGATTCCTGATCAAGTCCCATCTTCGCGTTTGCGTCGATTCCCACGACAACAGCATGTTGACAAGGTATCCTGGTCAGCAACGTATTGAGTTCCTCATTAAACGCATCCTTCGAATTGTCTTCGGCGGTTTCGGGGGGCGCATGAGCACTCACTATCCACAGATTGAATCCTCTGTGATCCCGCAGTCGTTCGAATGCATTCCGGCACGACGTTGAGCCAAACTCCTTGACCATACCATTGAAATCCTTCCTTACAGCTATTGCACAGCCTCCCACTCTCCTATCGTCAGCGTTACCGCAGTAGATGGTGTACTCTCCGACGCTGATGACGGGTCTATCCTTGAGGCGGGTTTCCCGCAAAGCAGCAAACGGTGCATGGAAATAGCTCAGAAGCCTGGATAGCGCAGTTTTTTGGATATCACTCGACAGCGATCGACAGTTCAGGGTGGCGAAATTGTGGCTTGTGGCCAAAGACTCCATGACTCCCTAGGTACGGATCCTAAGGTGTTATGGACCAGAGGCCTTAGTGTGCCGGACAGCGACACCTTTATGCAATGTATGGGATACTTTCGCGATATAGTTGTGCACGCTATATCGCTTGACGCTATATCGCTCGAACGTTCCCTGTGTACACTCAAACGTCTGCTGGGTTCAGTAGAAGCAGGGGCACCAACGAGCAAGTACAAACAGACTTGTATACACACCCCCAACAAATCGTAATAAAATGTGAAAACGCGGTTTAATGAGCAATGCGAATCTGCGGTCTAGTACAAATATAAATTTAACACTTTCAATACAACACAACTTCAACACTTTTAAATTTAACACACTCCTAATATTTGATTACTCTTCAAAATTTCCATTTTCGGTGAACCCGTACCCATGCATTCCCGGCCGGTCAATGTCAGCAGTAGGTCAGCCATGAAGAAATACAATTGTTGATAACGAGCTTAAGGTATGATTATGACTATGACCCGACTATGACCCCTTCCCCTTTTCACTCTGACGGACCCAAACCTATTATTTGGTTTCAACCTTTCCTTGCCCCAAGCCGAGCCAGGTCGGTAGCTTCACAGCTATTTACTTCCATGGAATCAGGGATGAGCGGAATTCCGATTTCCGGTTTTCGATGTTTTTTGGCCTTCCGATTCCCGATTTCCGAAAAAAAGCCTAAAAATGCGGAAAAAATCGGAAATAACGGAAATTAGATTTTTGAACCCTTTTCCATGCCAAATTCTTAGGGATATCTGGGGCGCTGAATTCAAATTCGAGGTTCGTCTTCACTTTTCAGAAAGCTAAGGTTGAGTGCATCTACAGGAAAATTATTTAATAACTATCCTACTATCTACATATATTTGCCTAACTCTGTGTGTGTGTCTGTGTGTGTTTGTGAGAATGAACGGCGATTCGGTCGTTTTTTTTTTTCAAAAATGAAGCGATTCGGTTTGTTGTTATTATGGTGTGATGGCGTGCACTGATAACACGATATAATCAGCTCCCTATATGAAAGCTTGCTGAAGGGGTTCATGAACGGTTGCATGTGAAAGGGTGCGGGACTCCACAGGTAAGGAATTTCTGACAGAGTTACATGCGAATTAAGGGCTCTAGAAATGTTGTCGGCAACCTGTCTTTACAACTTTAAGATACATTTGACCTTAAACATTGGACATTGGTTCCACGGTGCGAGTTGAGTTACACGTGACATAAAGCACTGGCGTGTACAGTTCACCTCCGCACTGCTGTTCAGTCCGCAAAGTGCACGCTGATTGCGAAATCGTGGTGCGGCGCGGTTGCAAGTATCCTCAGACAGAGATGTGGGATCACCCGGGCGATGGGATCACCCGGGCACCAAAGGCAAAAACCGCCCGGGTGATCCCACATCCCTGTCTGAGGATACTCGAAACCGCGCCGCAGCACGATTTCGCAATACACGTGCACTTTGCGGACTGAACGGCAGTGCGGAGCTGAACTGTAACTTAAACGTATTATTTTATCGTACATGTAACCTATCTAATCGGCTTACAGTTTCCTTAAGAGGTATACGATGTACTCTGGAGGAAGGATTGAAATGCAGGCAGCGTCGTCCATCCAGTTACCCAAGTTTTGAGGTACTTGGCCCCGCACAACGACCGGAGGCCCCGCCTGACAGACCGCTGCCGGCCCAGTCGTGCTCGCCGAGCAGGCCGTGTCGTGTGACGATGAGCTGGCCTCGTCACTTGTCAATGTGCCGTCCACGTCTCGTATACTTGTCAAGTAGCATGTACCAACAGTGCAAGTTACTCGCAATGTTGTGTATGTGTATTAGTGAATTGTGCTTTGATCAAAAATCTCGTCAAATTGCACGTAACATCGCTTCAAGTCACTTGTGAACTCAAAGTAAGTTGCGTGAGGCCATCATGCAACTTGCGTTGAAGTCTCAGATAATTCGCTCATGCTCAAAAATTTCTGAGGGGAAGTGCGTCAAGCTCCAAAACAGTGCACTGGGCTTCACTTGAAGTGCGCCAAGCGCTGGAAAAAGTGTGCTGGACCCTACTGGGAGTGCGCCAAGCGCTGGAGGAACTGTCTGTGTTGCATTCAACTTGGAGTGCGTCGAGCTCCGGGGGGACTGTGTTGGGCACAACTTGAAGGGCACCAAGCACCGGCGAAAACGCGTGGCACCCCAACTAGGAGTGCGTGAAGCGCCGAGAAAAGTGTGATGCACCCAACTAGAAGTGCGCCAAGTACCGGGAAGAAAAGTTTGCGGGACTCTACTGGGAGTGTGCCGATCGCCGGGGAAACGTGTTGAACCGCCTTGAAGTGCTGCAGGCGCCTGGAAAAGTGTGTGGAACCTAACTGATTCTGTAATAACTCTAAGCGTCACGATACAAGCCTACAAGTACGCGTGGGTGTACACCTTGTTCAATAAAGTAGGATGAGCCCAAGTTTTTTGGCAGCATTAATCACCAGGGGAGTTAAAAATTTTGCGGATAATTTTTGATTTCCGAATTCCGATTTCCGATGGTTTTTGGCGTTCCGATTTCCGAATTTGAGAAGGTCGTACCGATTTCCGCAATTCAGAAAAAAAATTCCGTTCATCCCTGCATGGAATGCTCTGGTCACATGGTGTACACCAGATACGCAGACCTTTGGCGGAGCTGCAGTCTATATCGGACCAAAATTTCTTCGCAGTTGCAGACAACCGCTGTTGCCACACGTACTGCAAACAGAATCATGCTGTGACAGCGAGGTCCTGAAATGATTGATATTCGTCCCAGCACCACTACCTTCTAGCTTTCTGTAAACTTCCAAAGCGGTCGTCTGTAACTGCGGGCAGCAATTCCATTTCGATATAAATAGACAGTAAATATGGGGCTCGGGTTTGAGGACCTGGCTGGCTCATGGAGCAAATAAAAATTGGAACCCAATATACGCTTCGTTGCAGAATTTTGCGGAGATTTCAAAAACGACCTTCCCCACGCATTCATCTTTAGCGGGTAAGAAGATTCAAGCGAAAAAGTGGAACTTCGTGAATTCAAATCTGCTGGAGAATCGGGAAATTATTTTTTTAACCTGAAAACATTATTCGACGAAGATTTTAACGGGGACTCCCAAAATAAGCTTTGATGTCTATCTCCAGAGGCTACGAGAGGAGAGGTGGTAATTTCAAAATTTGGCCTGAAACATTTCCGAAAAATTATGGCTGCAGAGTCTCCTACTTCTTCAAAGAAGTTTATAAATCTTTTGATAATGAGGAGCAAATTCTGAACGCAAAAGAAAAGAAGATGAAGAACCTAATTTTTGACAGCACAGATTTTGAGGGAGCCCTAACCATTTTGCATTTCAAAACCCTAATCAACCTTCACCACTCACTTTGCCGTCTCCACCACAACAAACCTACGCTCATGTGGAGGAACGCTTCTAACTCCGTTCAGAGCAACGCTTTAGAAATTAGAGAGCAGACTAGTTTTCCGCGTCAAGAAGTGGTTTTGTAAATCTATATCCCCTTTGGGATGGCCACCTTATCCAAGCTTCCTTCCTTAAAAGGTTAAGGCTAAAACTATCCAACCGTAAATTTTTCCTCATCACAGTGTTGCCCTCCTTGGCTTCAACTGAAGTGTGTTCGGTAGAGCGAAGAATCCCTATGCTTTCGAATTCAAAAGTTGGGCGAAACTTGGCACAGGTGTGGTTTCTTAGAGTTTCCATTTTGTCTATTAAAGTCGTTCCTATCCCACGTACTGTGCTTCTCTGGGCCGAATTCCGGTCCGCAATTGCGTCTCGACACGCTTCGCGGCAGCGTGCATTCGAGTCGGAAGACTTTACAGCGCCGCAGCCGCCGATCTGTTGACTCTAGGTTGGTTTAAGAAGCTGAAAAGTAAACAAAGTTGAAGAAAACTGTATAAAAAAGCCATATCGAGTCGGCTTTGGCGTTGGAAACTCGACTGACTCGAGAGCGTGCGGCCGCAAAGCGTGTTGAGACGCAATTGCGGACCGGAATTTGGCCCAGATAAGCACAGTATGTGAACTGAATATTTATTCAATTGCTGCTCTAAAAATGGCACTTTGAAACCCAATCTCCAACTTCCATATGGAAATACCTCATCACTGAAATGCTACGGTGTTTCCATATCGAATGAGGTTTGGGTCATGTGTGGGCTTATTATTCATTATCAGTTACGATTTACGAATTACGAGGAATTTCAAAAATTACGATTTACGATTTACGAAATTACAAAATTCAGTTACGCACACCCCCAACTAACAGGTTTTTTATAAATGTGTATTTTCAGCATTCTATTTTGCCGCTAAAAAAGTGAGTAGTCTCTCGGTGTCTAGCAACTGTTCTAAAGGCATCGTACGCGCAGAAAACCGTACATTATTTATTTCATGTTTTTGTGTAGCTTGGCCTCTCTAGTGAACGAAAATGTCGAAGGGGCCCATGAAAACCTTCATTTGTAAAGAAAAGTCAATCGAAACATATTGTAAATACAAATTTAAATTTCGCGCAAAAATCCTTTTTGAAGTTTTTCTGCTTTTGGAGGCCTCGTCACTGTCATTTTCGGTTTTTTTCTGCATGCGGAGATCGTGCCGTAACTATTTTTCATGTTGTCTTACGGTCGCATCAACATTCTAGGAAAAAGTGCTAGATGACTGGTGAGATTTGGTGGCGGATCTTCATCTTTGACGCCTTCCAATCTCATTGCCCCACATTTTTGACGCGCCAAAGTTTACCAGAGTCGTCTGCCGGGCTCACTCATGAAATCGAACCTGAAAAATGAAAATTGATTTCCAGCGCGAACGATGCCTTTAAATGCAGAATTAAAGACGAAAAAACAAGCAATTGCAGAAATCTAGTTAATTAGGGGTGGCTGAGACCCAGCAATAGCTTGTTTTCGAGCGTTTTTTCCCCGACTCTCCACTTATTTTCACTTTTGTGATGACCAGGCTACCTTCTCAGAAGAATACCACAATTAACTTTTTTGTCGCGAACCCTACCCTTAACAGCTATCGCACATTGAACACAAATAATACCTCGTAAAGGACTAAATAAGCTGCGCTGTTCCACAGATCCGGATTTCGTTCATTTTTTCTGATTTCTTTCTGTTTTTTGCAGATTTTCCAGAAAACGGAAATCAAAAAACAGAAAAGCTAAAACGGCTATAAAACAGTAAACAAAAATCAGAAAACAGAAATTTCCGCACACCCCTGATTCGAATGCGACTTTCTCAGCAACTTTTGGAGCGTTTTCAAAAGGATAAAACGGATTTTGTGCGTCGATTCATCAGTATTGATGAGACTTGGGTCTATCACCATGATCCTGAATCAAAACAAGAGGCTAAAGAGTGGTGTGAACCTGGTTGTTCGGCTTCGAAACGAGTTCGTGTCCGGAAATCGGCCAAGAAGGTTATGGCATCAGTTTTTTTGGGATTCGAAAGGAATTTCGCTTGTGGATTACTTGCAAACTGGTAAAACAATCAATTCTAAATACTATTGCAACTTTTTGAACCAGTTGAAGGAAAAAATTCGTGAAAAAAGACCCGGTTTGCAGAAGAAAAAAATCCTTTCTCATCAGGACAATGCACCGTGTCACAAGATCATTTTGACAATGGCTAAAATCCATGAATTAAAGTTTGAATTGTTGGAGCATCCACCGTAGTCATCAGATTCGGCCCCCAGCGACTTCCATTTGTTTCCAGAACTCTAAAAATTTATGCGTGGCAAGCGTTTTTCAACAAATAAAGATGTCATAACGGCTGTTGAAGCGTATTTTGCAGACCTTCCGGACTCTCACTTCAGGGATGGGATCCACAGGTTGGAGGATCTTTGGAGCAAGTGTATTAATGTTCAGGGAGATTATACTGAATACTAAAGTGTATTATGAATCATAAATTGGTGTTTTTCTTATCGAACGACAAAACTTATTGAACAACCTGGCACCCGCGCTGTTTTGTAAAAACGGGGAGCATTTGCCAAACTTGGCGAAAAACGTCCGATGTATGCAACTTTTTTGAACGAAGACGTTTTTAGATTCTGGAAACGTTATCATAATCATAGAGCGAACTCCTACCTATTATTGTGCTCTCTGAACCGAAGTTCCAAAAAATCGCTTTGTTTTTTAGTGAATTTGTTTCACAAAGGAAACATAGACCAAAGTGGTTTTAAGGAAATTTGACCCTCGAAGCACATTGTTATGTAGTTAGAAATTTGAGCTGTGAATATGACAGTGTTTTCATAGTTCAAAAATGTTCTCGTTCAAAAAAGTTTCATGCAACAGATTTTTTTGCCAAGTGTTTCAAATGCTCCCCGTTTTTTCAAAGCAGCGCGGGTATTGTAGTTACAGCTGCTGTCAGCTGTTTGGATTTCGTACAAAAACGCCCAAAGTAGCAGCCGTTCAACTTGTTGACCGCGTGGGCGGACATTAGCATTCGGAAGCACTTGATATTGTGCTGGTCTTGGTGGAAGCGCTCCTGGTGGGTTTTGGTGCAGGAGGTGTTGCCTCTCTGCAGTGTTTTGCGCGAGTCGATACCGTCTTAGGGCGAAGATGCGCTTGACCGTGTAGGTTGCGTAACGTGTTTTCCACTTTCAGGTCTCTGAAAACGGCGCTGTGCCGAAACGTTGACCAATAAAGCGTGACCACCTAACAAACCTGGTTGGCAGAATTAAGAAATTTACTGTGCACTTGATATTCACGGCGTTTGGAATGACTGCATATAGAATAAGTATCTGCTGAAAGCTATGGATAGAGTTCAAAACGGGTTTGACCCCTATATGTATAAGCCTTTCGCCAATTTGAGTTGAGTGAATGAACGGGGTAACGGAGGTAGATGGTCGCTCGCGATCAGTGACGAGCGGAATTCCGATTTCCGTTTTCCGAATTCCGATTTCCGCAGCTTTTTCGGCCGCGGAATTCCGCTTCCGATTTCTGAAAAATGGGTGCGGAAATCGGAAAAAAATGCGGAAATAATCTAAACCTGCATCCACTGAGAAGATCTTACGTGTTGAGACTCGCCAACTTGGTCAAGACCTGTCAAAGAGACTTGTTTTCAATGGGATCCAGGGAAATGCATAATTGGAACTCCGTAATTCGTTAGTCCTTCAACAAGCCAATACCCTCGTTAATCGATGGACCTTAATCGTTAGTCCTTAGAAATCCAAACTTTGTCAATAGACACTGTTGAAGCCGAAAAAATAAGTGTGGAAAAGAAAGGAGGCGTGGATAGATGCATGTATCACTAAAATTTCATATACGTATTCGATAGAGAACAAACATTAAATCTTGGATTTACACGTAATTCAGGGCTTCACTAAGAGCCGACTGTCCAGGGGTGTGCGTTTTTCGGTTTTTTTCCCTCTGGCAAAAGTACTCATGATTGACAAAAACTGAGAAAATGTAGGATTTTTCGATTTTTCAAGCTTCAAAAAGCGAGCGATCAGCCGAATGATTATTGTGATGTGCAGGCAGTGATCTGCATTGAAAAGCTCATTGCGAACTTCACAAAACGTAATGCGTAGTGTACGCTTTTTTTTGATGTGGATGCAGTTCAGGCGACTTCTTAGACACTTCGATCCGTTACAGAGCGACTCAGACCTAACGCCGCTTAAGGGGTCGTTTATACTCTCGCCGCCGAGCGGCGCGGCACAGTGCAATTCTGTAATATTGATCACGCGGCGCGGCACGATCGATATTCTAGGATTGTACTGCGCCGCGCAGCTCGGCGGTGGAATTGTGAACGAAGCCTAACGCCCAGCTGGAACGTCGGCGTCGTCAGCGGGATAGTGGCCGTGATGCCCAAAAATCAAAGTTTCACCTCTCGCAGTAGTGACTGTCCGGGTATCGCAGCTACTTAGAGGCAGCATACACGCTCGCAAGCATAGTTGAGATAACAGCATAGATAGGTCCGCACGGCCCGTACTATGTCGTCAACGACGTTTGAAGCGCTGAAAACTGTCCAGGATGACAATATTTGACAATGTTTGAGCAATCTTGCCTTCCACGCCCGTATTTTCACACCCCTTCGAGTAACAGAATGAGAATCGATACTTGAGAAAACATGTGATAACTTAGAATGATAGCACTATAAAAAGGGAGTGCAGTAGAGAAAAAACTCAATTTACCTCAATATAACATGTTTGTGCACTGATAAAATCCTCCATTTCAAGAGGTCAGCCAATGCAGAGCGGCATTCTCGAAAGTGGACGAGAGTCAATAGGTATGCAGACATGTTATACTCAAGTAAACCAAGATATTTCTCTCGTGCACTCCCATTCGATAGTGCTATCACTCTCAATTTTCACACGTTTTCACAAGTATCGATTCTCATTCTGTTACTCAAAGGGGTGTGAAAATACGGGCGTTGAAGGCAAAGGTTGCTCAAACATTGTGTCAAATATTGTCATCCTGGACAGTTTTCAGCGCTTCAAACGTCGTTGACGACATAGTACGGGCCGTGCGGACCTATCTATGCTGTTATCTCAACTATGCTTGCGAGCGTGTATGCTGCCTTTAAAGGCACAGTACACCCTTAGATATGAATTTTGAGATTTTCGGGTAATTGTGTAGAAGACCTCTCCTGTATAACAGGTGCCAAATACGAGATCTCAATTCCTTCAAATGAGCGAGAAATAGGCGACCACCATAGGCCCGACCTCCTTCACTCACCACCATAGGCCCGGCCCCCTACCAGATTAACGAACTCGATAGCAGCCAAATGGATGGATGAATTCTCAACTGGTCGTTGTTCTCCAGTCCATTGCCGGTCTATCTCTTCATCTTGTGTAGCCCTCGTGCAGCTATTGCAAATGAAGAGAAATACAGGCGTGAGACAACTCGTCCACGAAATTTTTGCCCTCAAAATTCAGGCATTTCCAAGGAGCCATATCTCCGTTCGTAAGGGTCTCGGACGATTGCAAAGATACCATTGTGATCAGAGAGTGGCTCCCTACAAGATAAGCATGAAATATGAAAAATAATTTTTTGGATGTCCTGTGCCTTTAAAGGCATGCATGGTTCGCAATAATAACGTTTGTTGTGCTATCCTCATGAGAATGTAGATCTTGCCATCACAGATGCGAAAATAAGTAAAAAGTTGCAGACAAAACGTTTTGGAACAAGTTATTGCTTGGTGTCCGCCCGCCTCCAATCATCGGGGATTTCTGTAAATGCCTGTCTTGCCAACTCTTATTTTGCTTCTAAAGTGATTTCTGAGCATTTGTGGAGACTACTGACTATTTTCTAGCAAAACAAAAGACGGCTAAACAAGCATTGAAAGCACAGGACACCCAGAGAATTATTTTCCAGATTTCATGCTTATCATGGAGAGAGCCACTCTCTGATCACAATGATATCTTTGAAATCGTCCATGACCCTCTACGAACGGAGATATGGCTCCCTGAAAATGCCTGCATTTTTAGGGCAAAAAATCATTGACGAGTTGTCTCAGGCCTGTGTTTCTCGTCATTCGCAATCGCTGCACAAGAGCAAAACAGGATGAGGAGGTAGACCGGCAATGGACTGAAGAACGACGACATGTTGAGAATTCATCCACCATTTTAGCCGCTATCTACTAGTTCGTAAATCTGGTAGGGTGTGGTCGTCGCTTATATCTCGCTCATTTGAAGGAATTGAGATTTCGCAATTGGCAAGTGTTATATAAGAGGGGTCTGCTGCACAATTAAATAAAAATAATCAAATTCATGTCCGAGGGTGTACTGTCCCTTTAAAGGGAATCTCGTTAATTATGAGGCCGGCCGACGCCAGTAACTATCCGGTATTCCTTATTTTTGAGCGTTTTCCGCGCGATACTCCGGTTTTTTTTACTGATTTTTACTTTTGTGATGACCAAATCTACTCTTCTCATGAAAAAAAGCTCGAAGATCGATTTTATCGTGATCCCTGCCTTTAAAGACAGTATACACTCTCGTAAACGTGGTTGAGATAGCTACGGAAATAGAATGGTATGCACAGAAATGCCTCAGTTTGAATGCTTAGTTCGCACGCGTTAGGTCAATGTTATAATTCGTCGTTGTCATAAGCGACAGTCATGACATTTAGCACAAATCGTGGCGGGACCAGCATAGGAACAACGGCACTGGCCGTCGTAGAAACAGTTGTCGCGTGTACGTCGCAGCGACGTGTCGCGGAGAGCTGACATACTGCAAATCTGCCAACGCTTGTCGTTGCCACTTTCGCAGTCGCTGTGCAGCGCACTGCGACCGCGACAGATTTGCAGGGCGGGAGCACCTCGACAGTCGGTCGCGGTCCTGTGCAGAGCGGCTGCAACGCTACTCTTTGTATTGGCATGGTGCGTATAGTGAATATGGATTTTCTAACGAACTTTCCCTTGTAACTGTTCTTTATTAGCTAGCCGTTTGATGTACCACCAAAAAAGCCCGTTAGTTGTTGAAGTCGTTAATCGTTAGTCGCAATCACGCACATCCCTGATGGGATCCCCATGGGATCAGGTATCTAACTCATAACGGTTTAGTGCCATGGATGGATATGTAAGTATCTGCGAAATGATGATTCGATGATGACGACGCTTTTAGACCGGAGGTTCGAGGACATACTTTCCGATGCCAGCAGCGAGTGTACCTTGTTCCGTTTTCCGATTTCTGATTTTCGCAGATTTTGGGCTTCGGGATTCCGCTTTCCGATTTCCGAAACTTTGAAACTTGTTTCGATTTCCGATTTTCGAAATTTTAATTTTGTTTCGATTTCCGAAATCTTAATTTTGTTCCGGTTTCTGAAATTCTAAATTCTATTACGCTCATCCCTGCTCGCGATCAAAATCCTGCCGGCTGGTCACATCGCGCGTCACACGGCCGACGAAATGATCCCGTCTGGATCATTTGCTCGACTACATTTGGCGAAAGGCGCACGTATCAAATTACACTTTACTAAAGAGAAAGCAACTTTTTGAAAAAGTTGCACATTACGAGACAACATTCTCCTTGGGTAAGCATGTGTATTAACAACGTCGACGGGGAGGCTCTTGCTCAAAAGTCCATGCAAGACTTCATGTGACAATATATAACGGAATTTTTCTGAAACCTGCAACATGTGTGTTTCTCTGTCCCTGTAGTTGTAAGATGACCAGAGTCCAAACATTTTCGGTATATTCAGCATCAGTTACGAGGTGTTGACTTTCAATTGACTCGTTCTCGGCACAACTGCAATAATATGTACTTCATAAAATGGGATAAATATGGATAATACGATTCTTCTCAGAGTTTGAGTCATGTCTATGAAGCGCCCCAGATCTACAGGGTGGCGTAAAATGATAGCCTCACAAAAAATGCGTCGTCGCCTCTAGAAGCAAGTCTCAACAACGTATGATAAATGAGTGTGACCCAATGAAGATTCCGCTCATCATGACCATCGACATCGAACTTTCTCGATCCGTTTTCGAAGCCATTATTTCGAGAATT
Source organism: Aplectana chamaeleonis (assembly GCA_029168955.1). Taxonomy (NCBI): domain Eukaryota; kingdom Metazoa; phylum Nematoda; class Chromadorea; order Rhabditida; family Cosmocercidae; genus Aplectana; species Aplectana chamaeleonis. The sequence continues at coordinate 1,573,766 of JAPDOI010000091.1, read as the reverse complement.
GGGGCATCATGATATTATTGCTTGTCCAATCATTCTCACATCAGTCACACATTACCCACCAACTTAATTGATCTTATAGATTTCATTCAATCTAGTATAGGCACTAGTGTTCATGAGTGTTCCATTTCGGCACTTCCGGTGATTTTCAGGCTACTCCGTTCGTTTCCGGGTTTCTCACCTCGGAAACGGAACAAAAGAGTGCTGCACTTCTAGTTGTAACGCGAGTGACGCTTTCTAGGCAAAGCTGCGTTTCACTTGAAGGTATTCCACCCTCTGGAATCATCCTTTTTCCGTGTTTGGTCAAACGTCTAGGCCTAGCTGAAATCGTCCAAATATGAACGTCGGGATCCTAGAGTGGCGTCCCCATAAAGTGATTGTATGAAATAGGAGCTTAAAATTTTTAATGCCACTTGAGGGGATTTCGAAGAGTTTCTTCTCCGACAATGCAGGATCTCGTTGGATCTTCAAGCTACAGTCGGCATGATTACTAGAGATACTTTGCGTTAACCATTGTAATTCTCTGAGTCTTTTTCTTAATTTTTGAAGAGCGATTAATTCAAATCACTGGATACCAATTTTGTTTAATGGCAGTGTTCACGATAATCTTCGATTTTGAGATTAATCGCTCAACCGATTGTTTGGCCCCCGAGTAGAAACAAAATGACGAAGAAACCGAGAAAAACGCACCAGAAGAGCACGAAGTCCTTTTCTCTCACCCCGCTTCTTTACTCTCAGTGGAACTGTTGGTTGTGACAATGAAATCGTTTGTGGACCCATTCTTTGCAATTCTCTACTTTCTACTGATCCGCTCTTTCCTTCGGACCCTAACTAATACTGTTTTACCTTAAATACTCTTCCATTTTTGATAAGCCCCACTTTTTACCGGTGACAACCACTGTGAACATGTTCATCCAGTCGGACAACTAGTCCAGGTCAGAGAATAATATCGTTGAAATGAGACGATTTAGTGCGTTTCTCGCCGTCTTCGTAATTTTTGGTAACCCTTTGTTGCCAACGCATTGTTTTGAGTGGAAAACTCGGGAACGGAAATCATCGTGAACACTGCCTTTAAATAGCTTTTATTTTAATGATTGAGATCGCACTTTCTATGTATAAGGCCTCCTGTATGCGATGAGTAGTGAAGGCACGTATTATTGAAGCATCCCATGAATTTTCTAGTTCTATTCCGTTTCCGTCTCCAGAAATCCTGCAAAAAGTTTTTCTCGCGTTCCTGGTCATGTGATTCACCCAATCGTTCTTTCCTGAAGCGGAATTTCGGTGTAGTAAATGCTCGCTGTACAAGAGTCACAAAAAAAGTTCTGAGTAATGCGCAAGTGATTTGGAATGAGTGATTTCAGGCCGAAAATTCGCCGCGTGCGTTCTCTGACTTCTATTATCGCCGATTGAGGTCAGCGGTTCACAGTCGCGGGCGATTGCGTTCCATTCATCCGGAGGAGACTACCCATCTCTCTGTTACTAGCTGGGACATCACCATGGCCACTGAATTGACCGCAGCGCTCCGTCCTCGATTCACTTGTCTTTCAAAACTAGTTTTTTGTCAGCACAAAAAAATAGTTTCTAATCAATCAGCTGGGTCAGTGCGTCTTAAGAGTAGCGATCATCTTTGAAACGTTATTGTCAGTTGTTGCGGTCGCTTATGGATACTATCTGGTTTTGGAAATTATTGATCCTCTAATACAAAATTACTCAGCTACTCTTTTTATGTAGTACATCTCATCCCTTCTGTACCTGGATGTCGCCTTTCGTGAAGCCTTTCGTGAACAATTTGAATGTGCAATTCTACGGCGTCTTGATGTTGAAATATCAAAGTACGAAGTACGGCTATTAATGTGTACGTAAAATACCGGTCGTACTTTCTGCGTTTTAAACAAAAAAAAACAATAAGAAAGAACGTTTTTTTGTGCTCTTCAGTCATAACTGTTCAGATTGGTGCATTTGTGAACTTAAAGAGAAATTTATCATGCACACTGCGAGCTATTTTTTTAGGATATTCCATGATTTACTTCTTAATATAAGGTATGTATGTAACAAAACTAGGCGTAGCACCATCAACATGACGAAGGTTCGAAATAAGGGGAGGCTTAAATGTTAGTATGTCACCACGCCTATATATAGTCTATATTTCGGAGCAAAATTTACTAGGGTCCATTGCGTGCGTATGCGCTTGTATAGCGCTTCACCTTCTCCTTGACGCTCTCGCATTGTCTTTCCGCTCGCTCCGCAAACGCACATCAAGGAACAAAGTAAATTTCACTAGAAAATAGAGGGTAAGTATTTATGTTTTGCCCAAATGTGAACCACTTACCATTTCTCAAGTAATAGTCCTCTATGTTGGATCTAAATATCTTCTTAGATTTTCAAATGAATAATTTCTAACAGTGGTATGAGAAAAGAGCAAAAAAATCGCCTATTGTTTCTATTCTACTAAGAAACCCGAGAAATGTTACTGGTGCTGTAGGTTCTTACGATCGCCTTTTCCCTTTCTTGATGTGCGCGGGAACATACCAGTGATTGAACTTGTTATTGTTTTTCGTACTGAAGGCAGTGTTCATATTGAAGACATATGAAGGCCTTTTCAGATTCCACCGGAAAAAATTCCAGGGTCCATTGCAACAATAATGAAGAAACACAGACTAACGAACTTGGTTATGCTATACCCGCCACGCCCACGTCCTCTGGGGCCGTTGAGGAAGTGGGAGTGCCAAGTACGCCACTTTAAATTTTAGAGTCCTACAGGACTACTTCGAGCCTGTTTCTAGCCGTTTCCTAGACAAGATTGTTGCAATTGACCCGGATACTTGCGATTCCGTATGAAAACTCAAAGACCGTTTTAACCTTGAACACTGCTTTCTAAGTGTTGGAATCGGATTAATAGTTGCATTCTATCCCACTACTCGATGGAATTTTTAGTTCTCTAGATTTGATTTTATGGGCTCGATGAGCAGATCAAGGACAGTCGTGGCATTGGTTGACTAGAAGACTTTTGTTGCTGAGATTTGTTAATCGTTCAAAATGCGCAAGGCGGTGAAAAGAAAAGTTGTTGAAATCGGATTAGCAATTTCGTTCTATCCCAATACTCGCGCAGGCAGACTATAAAGTCCAGGCCAAGGTCGAGCCTCATTTTTTGATCTAGCTCCATCACACTTCATTTCTAGGAGTCTGATTCAGGAGGGACAATTTTGTGTTTGTATCCGGCATTCGCCCGGTTATTCGCTTATGCTTTTAAACTGCACTCGATTTTGATTCGATTTCTGACACTTTTACTTCACATGTATACGATCGTCCTGTGACTGAACTCCCCTCCGATTCAATCATGTGCAATTGAAAGAGGCGCATATTTTAATGAAAAGAATATGCTTGGTGTGCAATTTGACCCACTAATGGAAAACTCAGTTAATAGTTGAGCATATGGTTTGGGATGATTTTGCAAACACCCCAAGTTTTCCTTCCTTGTCCTTTCGAATTCAAGTGTTTCTAGGCCAAGTAGTGTAAACGATTTGTTCTCTTGTTTCCCGCCGCTCTTCCAATTATCGTTTGCATCCATTGTGGTCACCGACTTGGGTAAACATTGCGATCACTTGGGAAGCTGAAGCAAAAAAAACGTGAACCAGAGAAAGAGCAGTACATTTTTTATTATCTTCCTCCTATGAGCGGAGATGAAGGTGATTTTTTCCTGTAACACAAGTTAACCCTCGAGACCTGACGAAACCTCTTCTTTATGCATGGGCCACCGGATGATCTCCAACTGAGCACAACCTCTCTGGTTTTTCACCAAAAAGTGCTATACTCGGATGCAGAACATGTCTCACACGCTTATAAAATCCAGGATATAAAAAGTTCTCGATGTGGGTAAAGAAACGTTAAACTGTACAGAGTTTGTCCTGATGCGAGTGTCCGCCCATCATAGCGCTCCTTGAAACTATTCTCGATCGCGTCTATTTTTCGATTATTCGAACTGTCGATTCTTGAATACATTTGAAGTTCTGTTTTTCCTTTTTCTAACTATCAAACATGCTCCAAAATTGTACTTTTCGGTTGTTCAAAAAGTGTTCAAAATTGCTGATTTAAAAGCATCGATTCAAAGACTCTTGGGTGGATGGCTGGAGCCGTTCTGGGTAAGAAGATTTTCACTGATTGTTCTCTTTCTCATTATTTTTTGTGCACGAATTAGTTATTATTTTATTTGTATTTGGATTGACTGCTAGATCAATTGAATGGAGGAGCGGTTTCTTCTTGCAGCAAAGGATTTTAAGGGCTCGGTTCGCAACGTCTGGAAGAATTCAGGAAGCAAAACAATGTTGTTTCTGCAAGTGCAGGGTTTCAGAGGGTATGTACCTGCACTCTGTTTTGGTACTAGGGTCGACTTGAAACTCCTGACCGATGATGAAAAATTCTCTTTCGAATTGACTCCTCGAGAGGTTCTAGACGTTTTATGAATGCGTCTTTCTTATGTTGTTTTATTTACGAAAATTACCACAAAAAGCAGAAGTCTCTCGAAGGAGTTTTGAAAGAACTTTATAAATGAATGAACTTGAAGGTGCTCCACCAAAATTAGTCCAGCGAATGGACAAGACGCAATCATTGCTGCGGGCAGTGCGGCCTTCGCGACACCGCCGTCCAGCGGGGTTTTCATCGCGAGCGACGATCTACCGCAGCAGCACCGCCCCTCCCCTAGACTAGCTTGTGCGAAGATATTTACCATACCTGGAAAAATAACAAATATCAGGATTAGCAGAAGAGCACTGAAAATAGTCACAGCCGTAGTAAGTTATTTTCCGTCGCACACCAAAAGCGATGGCCATACTCTCACTGAATGGGCGATATTCTGCATTGAGACAGACTTCTTTTGTATATACAGTTGATCCCGAAACACTGCCTATGAAATACTCTCGATAAGAAGCAAGATACGGTCAAGTTTAGAAACTTTTGAAATAGAGTCAAATATGTCGATCTGGAAGCTTTCTAGGCTATGGGTGGTATGTTTGACCAAAAGGATCATTATAGTCAGGGCAGACAGCATTCACAATATTATACTTTGCGGAAACTTGCAGATTTATATACAGTCGGCACGGGTCGCAGTGTCGGTTGTGGTTCCCTCTTGTCGTCGTGAAATTCGCTGGCGCAAACTTGGTGCACGCAGGACATTTTACACGCACCAAGTGTGTGCGAAAATTGCGCCATGGGGACCGCGACCGACCTTGCGATCAGGGATGTGCGGCAAACGATTTTCAAAAATCGGCAAACGACAATCGACAAAAATCGCTCAAAAATGGCCGGCAAACGGCAATCGACAAACGGCAAAATTAAAAACCTCGTACAAAAAAGGACACGAATGTTCGAAAAGTGACTGTAGAAAGATGTTTGATTTTTTCATGCACCATTCGTATTGAAAATGTCAAAGTAACAAATCGTTTCCAATAACACCACGTGGAGTTGAGCTTTTCAGTGCAATACCTGATATGAAAAAAAAACAGTTTCGGTATGACTATCCCATTGAAAACTGGTAATCAGAATATTTTGGTGTTAGGGTAGCAGTTTTTCGAGGTTCTCTGGTGCCAACCATTTTCTGAGGGCCGAAGCCATAACTACAGCGATACTAAGATCGCAACTGATTGGTTTACGAGTAAAAAAGTCGCGCTTGTTGATAGAAGAATTTTCAACAATTTTTGAAACCCCAGGATTAGTTTGATATTAAACTCATACCGTTAGAACTACACCGCATTTTTGAATCCTTCTGTTATTTGTTCCAGCACCACCACAACACTGTAGTCGTTTATTTGTTTGTAAAACAAAGATTTATCTTGGCTTTACAAACAATCGTTCAACGTTTTTGTTGTTCAACAACGTCTTTTTTCATATCAGGTATTGCACTGAAAATTTAGTTCCCCGTCGTGTTATTGGAAACAATTTTCGTTTGAATCTTCGCTCAATTGATGAAGGAGCGAATCAGATGTGGAAAACGTGCTGTTATTGTCTTCATCGACATCAAAGCGGCATTTGATCGCATACATTGGCCTCAACAAAACTCTCTCTGAATTCAGAGTAGTAGATCCCATATGTAAAACCGCGGGAAAAACGCCAATTCGAGTGATATCAACAGCCTCAACGTTGCATGCTTTTGAACGTGGACGATCCACTCCACATGATCGACATCGCTGATTTGCAGTGTCGAGATCATTAGCTGGATCAAAATAACGGTTGAAGAAATGATGAGAGGCTGGTGAACCGGCCCGTTAGTATATTCTCATTCTCTCGTCTTGGCCAACTATACTATCCTGCTCATTTCCATGAACTGTTTTACTATTCAACTTCATCTTCATTTCTGGCCGTGGCCGTCGATAAAATTACACTCTACACAGCACGGGGCTTGAACGGTTTGGGCGGAGTTGTGCACATTTGCATTCGGGTCCTAAAACTCTGATTCTGACACGTTTTTCGGCGGACAACCTTCACGGTTTGAAGCTGTTTTCGAATCAAACTGCTTTTTATGGTTTTCTCAGCAACTTTTTCCACCACAACCACTCCCTTTAAACCACCTAGGTTGGAGTTTTTATTGTATAGCCTGCCGATCTCTTTTTGGGCCGGTAGCAGTAAGGTTTACCGCGCTTTCCATGGGACCGCTGCGCAGCATGTTTCGGAAGAACTAGTAAGAGCGAGAAAGCCTTCAGGCCTATTTTCCCTTCGAGTGGGAGCGTCGTTACCGTAGTGGAGCGTGGACACAAAGACGTTCGAATCGCAAACTGTTTTTTGAATGGTTCAATTTTAAGAACACAAGGGTTCTATCCAAAAGACGAGAGAGCTGGGTCATCATTCGAAAAAAAGGGCGCGGTTCGTTCACTATGGGCCATGCCTCCAAATCGCGACGGTTATCTATTACTCACTTTTTGCCGACTTTTGTCGAAAAAGGGTAGGAAAACGGCAAACGACAATCGACAAAAATCGTCCAAAAACGGCCGGCAAACGGCAACCGGCAAACGGCAATTGCCGCACATCCCTGCTTGCGATCCGTATCAACTATAGTTACATGTATACATTTTAAATGTATACATTTAAAACGGCATTAACTGTTTCTGTAGCTTCATGGCACCATCGCGCCATGTAGATCATCTCCCGCCCGCTGACGAAATTTTTACAGTAATCGTGGACGATCCTTTTCTATTTTCTGGATGCAAGGGTCCGTTAGCTAGAACATCTATAAAGGCAGCACACACGCTCGAAAAAGTTTTCGAGATAACTACGTTTCTGAAGTCGCATGGCTCCCAGTACACTGCTCACGCCGTTGGAAGCGTCAAAACGAGTCAAAACTATTAAATTTCAGCAATGCAAATTGAAAATTTTCTGCAACCCCGCCCCTAAGCTTCTGCAACCCCGCCTCAAAATACAAACTCGTCCAGATTGATAGTACTAATACGGTCACTTTGGCTGGTTTTTGATGCTTCCAACGAGGTGAACGTTCCAGTACAGGCTGTAGGAGTATATCGGCATCTCTATCTCAAACGTTTTCTTGTTAATCTTCGCTGTTTCAACCGCGTACCGTAAAACTCGTCCACTTTCACCTGATGACAAAATAACCGTTAAAACGTCTATTTGCACACAGTTTTCGTTCGTTTTTTCGTCAGTTCCCAATACAATCAACTCCAAAACTTTGATTTACGTCATAAAATCGATACCATTTTTGAGCGTGTCTGCTGCCTTTAAGAAGTGAAACAACCTAATGAAGAAAGTTTCTTCGATTTTCGTATATTTCCTGAGACCAATTGTGGTCTGTGCATTAACTCAGCAAAAAGTGTGAATTTCCAAGTGCTAGTCTTACCCTGTTGGTTTTTTTTCTGTAAGCTAGGCACCGGCGGTTTTTTGACAAAAAAACTTCGTCAGGAAATTTTATCGTGAACGTGTCTTCAGATCCTTTAACGACGACTTCTTCTTTCCAGAAAACTTCAAGAGTGCTCCAATAAGTTCGTATGAGGGTGTGTGTGGTTGGAGCAGGAGTCTCCGGACTCCCTGCAATCAAAGCCTGCCTAGAAGAGGGTTTTGACGTGGTCTGCTATGAGAAGACGGCCGATCTTGGTGGTTTATGGAACTACCGCCCTGGTCAAAAAAATGTATGCAACGATTTCACAATAAAATTTTTTTCGAATCCTCAATCCAGAAAAAATTCGGCCTCGATCAATACTTTGTAGATTGGTGGAACCGTAATGGATACAACTGTAGTCAACACATCTAAGGAAATGATGGCCTATTCAGACTTTCCACCGCCGGAGGATTGGCCTAACTTCATGCATCATTCTAAGGTTTGATCTCAACCTGAGTTCTAGTATCATCTTTTTAGCATATTGACTTGTTCAGGTTAATGATTATCTGCACATGTACGCGGAACATTTCCATCTGATGGAACACATAAAATTCAACACCGAAGTGAAAAATGTAGGTCATGCTACATGTCTTTAACACCTAACACATTTTATTCGCCTTTGAAGGTTTTGAAGAAGTATTGGGTTTAAGATTGCCGCTTTTCTTAGAATTCTTAGCTCTGGACCATTTGTTTAAAGTGAGTGAAGTAAAAGCTTCGAAAAGGTGGCAGAATGAGGGTAAAGTCGCCCACAACGGCTTGCACATGAAAATCTTTCGCCAACAAAGAAAATAGGGAACAGAAATCTCAAAAAACAGTCAAAAAGGAGCCATAAATAGCCCTGCACGGCCGCAAAACTTGAATAAGGCACACCCGCCACGCCCACTTTTTCGGTGGCGGTTAAGGAAGTGGGCGTGGCTGGCATGCCACTTCCGAGTTTAAGGCCATATGACTCTATTGACGGCTCGTTGTAACATTAATGAGACTGCTGTCATCGTGAATATTGTCTCTAACCTAATGTGAAGCTCCAGACATGTAAAACTTCAGATCTCCTGCAATGGTGATAGGTTCCGCGTGGAACTTACGAATGGTGAGATGAATCAGTTCGAGAAAGTCATGCTGTGCACAGGACATCATGCTGAACCGCTGCACCCACAGCTCAGAGGTGGGAAATTCCCATGTGATATGTGGAAGCTAGATCAAATACCTTCTTCAGATATCGACAAATTCAAAGGGCGAGTAATGCACGCTTATGACTATACAGATACGAAGGGATACGAAGACAAAAACGTCTTCTTGCTTGGTATAGGAAATTCTGCACTTGATATTGCTGTAGATCTTGCAAAAATAGCTAAATCGGTGAGAAAGAATGTTTCTTCAGGGGATTGTTGGAAATTTTAAAATTGATTTCTAGGTGACGGTGTCTACAAGGCGCGGCACCTGGATTTTCAATAAGGTTGCAAATGGAGGAATGCCCTACGACACCCTCTACATGACAAGGTTTGCTGGCAAGTTTGTCCTCAAAGGCATCGTTTGCGCTGGGAATCAATTTAAAATTTTCAGGCTCAATTTCATAATTGAGCCCGGTAGACCACCCTGGTAAACTTTGGCGCGTCAAAAACTTTGGACAATAAGGTTGGAAGGCGTGAAAGATAAAGATCCGCCACCAATTCTCACCAGTCATCTAGCACTTTTTCATAGAACATTGATGAGACGTAAGACACGTAAAAATAGTTACTGCACGAACTCCAATTGTAGAAAAACTCCGAAAATGACAGTGAAGAGGCCTCCAAAAGCAGAAAAACTCCAAAAAGGATTTTTGCGCGAAATTTAAATTCGTATTTACAATGTGTTCCGATTGACTTTTCTTCAAAAATGAAGATTTTGCATGGGCGCTTTCGACATTTTCGTTCACTAGAGAGGCCAAGCTACAAAAAAAACATGAAAAATATACGGTTTTCTGCGCGTACGATGCCTTCAAAGGCAGCATAGACGCTCGTAAACGTGGTTGGGATAACAATGTGAATCAAACCGTATGGCTTACAACATAGTGCCTACGCATTTTGAAGCGTCAAAAACGGCCCACAATGCCATTACAGGAGTAGCAAATTTGGCCCCGCCCGTATTTTCACGCCTCCTGTATTTGCCCTTTTCCTCCAACGCAGGGTCGCTGGGTCATCTTCGCCGTCAGTGACGTGTGTGGTTCACTTTTTAGGCTATCCACCAATAGTACCGACGGTGAAGATGTCCCAGCAACCCTGCGTTGGAGGAAAAGGGCAAATACAGGGGGCGTGAAAATACGGGCGGGGCCAAGCTTGCTACTCCTGTAGCGGCATTGTGGGTCGTTTTGACGCTTCAAAATGCGTAGGCGTTGTAATCTGAGCCTCACCATTCTGTTTCCATAGTTATCTCAATCACGTTTACGAGCGTGTATGCTGCCTTTGAAGGCAGTGTTCACGATAAAAGTTGTTTTTCTGTTTTTCCGCCTATCTTGAAAACGGTCCCATGCTGATTTCAATGATGTCCCTGGAATCGCACAAGACCCCCCCCCTAGAAACGATGTTATGGCCCCTCAGAATTCAGCTAGGGAAGCATTGTGGACGAGTTGTCCAAGGCTTGTAACTTCCGTTTTCTGCAGCCGGTGTGTGCGAGCTGACCTGAGTAAACAGAGAAGTTGAGAATGAAGGGAAGAACGGGTTTTTGATCAGAAATCATCGCTCATCTAACCACAAGTTCAGTGTTGTAGGACGTGGGCGGACTGGCCCAATGGGTTGGCTGGCCCACGAGATTTTCATCCACTTGCCTACCGTTTTTCGTCGCTTTTCTTTTCTTAATCTTCTTAGGGGGACCCAAAGCTTACGTTTTAGCCAAAAAAAACGTGCAACTTTTTCTTCTTGAACACTGCCTTTAAACGTGAACCTGTAGGATTTAGGTCAAGGCAGAACTGACAAGGAAAGTGTTTAGAGTGGTAAGCTCATCTGCGAAAACGACCAGTATCTCTTCTGGCTCAATAGTGAAAATGCGCAGTATCCCGCCCCGAGCTGCAGGTTCGAACAAGTTATGAGCATTTTTCAAGCTTCGCGAAAAGGCAAGGGTACATCAGGCATTTTTTTGGGAGTTTCAAATTTTTTTCGGATTCAGCCCAAAATTTGCTGGTATGGGTAATCTAGGATAGTGAACGCGAATCTGAAGTCCATTTATCGAAATTTCGAGGTTTACTGTAGGTTACGGTAGGTAACATGTCATTTAGGGGGCAAAACCCACCTTAGTATTTAGAAAATCGACAAAAGGACGCTAAATTCGTATTCTCCACCCCGAATGACCCCCGTATACAAATTTTGAGTAGAATCTGAGATTTTGTCCAAACTACCGTATACCCACCGTAATCTACCGTAATTTGCAGAAAAGCGATAAACGGACTCCAGAGTGGTGTTCAGCACTCCAAATAACCCCCAGAGCGACAATTTGAACAATACCTACCGTAGCACCCCGAAAATCTCGAAAGTGGCTTTTTCCCTCGAAATTGGGAAGCTTCGAACGAAATTAGCAGAAAACTTCGGAAAATCGACTAATAAACTACAGACTCGTGATCAGCGCCCCGAAAAACCTACCTGTGAGAATTTTAGGTCAAATCTGGAACATTTTTCTAAAACGCTTCCAGAGCCCTCCAATCGGTATAAACAAACGCCCAACCGAAAATCCGTACAAGCGGTATAAATAAACGCCCAACCGAAAATCCGCGTACAAGTCCAAAACGCTGTCAGTGTGGACAAAGTATGGAAAATGCGCCTTCACTAAAACTTCGCTTAGGTGGGTACTTTTGGGCGCTGAACACATTTATGAGGTCCGTTACCGAGTTTTCGGAAGATTAATGCCCTTCTTAGAGGGTACAAAAAGCACAAAAAAACGACCTTCTTAGGCTTGTAATTTCTTGGAATACTCGCGATACTGCGCATTTTTACTATTGAGCCACTAGAGATAATAACAATACTAGTCGTTTTGGCAGATGCGTTTGCCACTCTAAACACTTCCCTTGTGAGTTGAAAGACCGTCTCCAGCTTGTTGGACTGTTCAGGATTCCAACAAGATTCTCCATTATATGAAGGATAGTTGGGACTACTGAAAAATTGTTGTTATGATTTCAACTTTCTACACCCTTGTAGTTATCCTTTTTTGAAGCCATTGTCCGCGATGATAATCGCTCGAAAGTTGTTAGAAAAAAAAGTAAAGATTGAGGTGATAACCGTAAGACACTGTTGAAATTATAGAGAAGTTTTCCTGCTTTGTTTTACATAAAGGGTGCCTGAATAGGAATGTCCGCCCACGCTGTCGGTGGGTGTGTTGATCGGCTGCCGAGAAGGTATTCTTGGGACTGTGAATCGATTAGCAGGAATATCAGACGAATACTGAATAATATCCCAGTCAGATGTATTTCAGTCGTGGGCAGACTCGTCCGAAAATATGTTCGTGAAGGTCGCTCGACACGCACGCCGACCGCGTGGGCGGACATTTGTGCAAACTTTAGCGCTTTGCTAAGCGAGAAGGGGGGCGGTAATACAATGAAATAGGGAGCGAGAAAAGAGAGAGAAAAGAATACGTTTGCCGATTTTGGAATGCACGATGTAAAGCTCGCTCCGAAAAGTAATGTTCAGTGAGAACGGAATGCACAGGCACTTTTGGTTTCGCATTTATGGCGTTGTTTATCGTTGGCACAAAGTCGATGCATATTTTGTCTTTCTCGGAGCAAAATTCCACTCCGCAGTTGCGGAGAGCCGGTGTTAGAGTACTCAGCACGACGGTAATTGTGCTGGGACCATGGGGCATCATCGCGCTTAGTGCTGCAACAGCTGCACTGAGGAACTGCATTCCGCTAAAAACAGTATGTTACTGCTGTTATTATAACATAGGCGCACTGAACTTGCACCAGTGTAGAGAACGCCGTCAATGCGGTAGCAAAAGTGGCAGTGCGATCCGTACCGACTGTACGATTTCCGTATTATATCAAGGGCAGTGTTCACGATGAAAATCGCACTCGAGTTCGACTCAAAAAAATTAACAAAAATTAGATTGTTTGGTCGTGAGGTAACTAATAGTCAAGATACAGCTAAGAAAAACGTCCAGAATAAGGTAAAATAACGGTTTCTAACGTCCAGGGCGTGGACGAGAATCATGGGCCCTGCTGATTTCCGCAAGCGCGCGCTAATCGCGGAATCTGAGCGAATCGATCAGGCTGGACGCGGCAGAGTTGCTTGGCAATTCGCCTTCGAAACGTGTGCGGCGCCACAAGCTCGTCCGAATGGGGGGGAGGCGGAACCGGAAAGGTAGGCGTACCGGGATAACTTTCGAAGCCATTTTTATAGATTTCTGGCCCATTTTCGTTGCTTTTTTCGATCCTATCCTCTCCAGCATCTGCCAACTTAATGTTTCACACTGATACCTCGAAAACGAGATTAATCGTGGGCACTGCCTTTAGGTCTGGCGCATGGACCAGGCGGCTGGCCGTGCGATGTTGGCGGCGGTTTCGATCACGCTCAGCGATCAACCGTCGCAGCCCCGTCCATTCACCAGACTAGATTGATTACATGGACTCTAACGTCAGCATGGATTTTGAAGAGACTTCGAGTTAACTGTTGAAGGTTGGCGCAAACTGCAGTTCTCCCGTCGCGACGCCGCGAGTCTGTCGCGCGCGGAGGATGGGCGTAGAAAGCAAAGTTCTACAGCAGTCAGGGCGTTACAAACGGAGCACGTCAGCGTGCGCCTGTAAATTTTGACGAAAATTTCAATTCACATAAGGTGCTGAGTTAATCGCGAAACCCTTGGCTCCGGGCGAGATTGAACCAGCATATTCTCTTTCCGGAGGAGCGCCTTGTCGCTTTGCACCACCGAAGCCCCAGCGCCGCTCTCACTCAACTGCTCGGTGAATCTTCACCGAAGCCATCATCCTTTCACCCGCATAAGGGGATGAAACAGGTATACCGTCAGAGACTATCTAACAGTCGTAGACCTGTCAAGATGATCCCCTAGTTAAGACTTACACGATTTTTGGATGTTTTTTGCCGTAACTGCAGTTCAACGTCGCAGTGCACATTATGGTATGTTTACACGAGGTGCTGAGTTGATCGCAAAACGCTTCGCTCCGGGCGAGATTGAACCAGCATACTCCCTTTCCGGAGGAGCGCCTTATCGCTTTGCACCACCGAAGTCCCAGCGCCGCTCTCACTCAACTGCTCGGTAAATCTTCACCGAAATATAGTTTTCATTCACGTATGAATTGGCTGTGATCCTCTTGAAAAGTTTCAAAACTGTCCAGTTGGTCTTAGTAATAATGTCCGTGAGGGAATAACTATCGTAAGGAGAAGATTTTCGTAAAACGCATACTTATTCCTCCTATCGACAATAGTGCGACGTTGAGCTGCAGTTACGGCAAAAAACATCCAAAAATCGTTTAAAAAAATTTCAAGGTTTTTTAAAATCAATTTCTACTAGTTCTTTTCGTAATCAGTCCCACTATGATCGATAGGAGAAATAAGTATGTGTTATACGAAAATCTTCTCCTACGATAGTTATTCCCTCACGGACGTTATTACTAAGACCAACTGGACAGTTTTAAGACTCCTCAAGAGGATCACACCAAATTCATACTTTAATGAAAACTTTTGTAGGATTGGTTTGGCTAGAAAAGAATTCCAGTGGTTTGGCTTGGAGAAAACCAGAGCGGTTTTCTTTAAAAATAGTCCGATTTGTTGAGAATGTAGAGGAGCATGCGAGGAGGAGGAAGGCGAAATTAATACCAAAGCAGTGAATGAGATAAATTATAAATGGGTCGAGAAAAGAATGAGCAATACAGCGCGCGATAAAAGGCCTCAATTGTTTTATTCACGACAAGGGAAACTCGTCCGACTCTCGCAGCGGCGCGACGAGCCTGGCCCTTATTCGGAGAACTGCTGGTCTCCCCGCACGCAAACTCGGTGCCATGTGCTATAACATAGGTGCACCGAGTTCGCGCCAACCTCCAATGGGGACGCAATGCATCTTCAGTATCCATGCCGTACAACAATACAACTTAGGCAGGAGCCCTGACTAACGAAGTACTGGTACATTAGCAAGAAAAGACTGCTTTACGTAACATACCCTCCGCTTACAATAAATGCAATATCTGAAAGATTTATTGCTGTGTGAGGCTGCGAAAAGGGGAGAAAATCCAAATGTTGTCCAAAACTATGCAAAAGATTGGAAACTCTGAAAAACTCCTTTCTTCTGGTGACGTTTCGGTGCTTAGCACCTTCTTTGGACCTGTGCAGCGCTCATCTATTAGAGCTGGGCCGTTTTAACCACCGTCGCACTTGGTCTAGCTCTAATAGCTGAGCGCTGCACAGGTCCGACGAAGATGCTAAGCACCGAAACGTCACCAGAAGAACAGAAGAAGGGAGTTTTTCAGAAGTTTCCAATCTTTTGCACAATTCTGGACAACATTTGGATTTTTTCTCCCCTAATTGCAGCCTCACACAGCAATGAATCTCTCGAACCACCATGAGGCTGACGGACAGAAGCATTATGCAATATCTGAACTTAGTCCCCAGACAAAAACGTCTCTAACGCCTATTATCAGCCTCGAATTCGACCCGTGTTAGAGTTTCTTGCTACGATAACGCGCTTCGCGGCTAATGAATGCGGTGGCTACGGTAACAATCAACCTCCGCTGTTGCTTTCCATTGTGTATCAAGTCCATCGATGGAGAACCTGAGAACAGGTAGAAAATTTTCCTCTGCGTCTCTGCGCGAGCAATCTATTCAGTGCAAAAAATCGTTCCTCATCGGGCTCTCCGTCAGTAGATTCGATTGGAATAGAGTACAGTAACCGAAGACAATGTGTTAAGTGTTGCGAGAGTTTTTTTATTCCAGATCTGTAGATTTTTCGCTTGGTTTGGGAGAGCGGCTGGCAACCACGCATGGTTCCTAGTCAATATTAGATTCCATCTCTAGGTACTACAACTGGATAATGGACACTATTCCCTGGACAGTTGCTAACGACTATATGGAACATATGGTGCAACAAAGAATGGATCACGACACTTACGGACTACGGCCGAATCACAGGTGAAAAAGCTAACCTGGTAGAATCACTCATTAATTGAACGTGTCGGCATTTCATTTTCGATTGAATTATTAGTGAAAAATGCTTTGAGGGCAGAGTGAATATGTATAGGTATATAGGTTATCACAAGATTACTAAACTGCACGCAAAACTGTTAACCCCGGCAACCTACACCCACCAAAGTATTTTAAATTTTATTGCTTGATTTTTAAAGGCAGCATACACGCTCGTAAACGTGGTTGAGATAACTAGGTGAATCGAACCGTATGGCTTACAACATAATGCTTACGCATTTCGAAGTGTTAAAAACGAACCGCAATGCCGCTACATGAGTTAGAAGTTGGCTCCGCCCTGTATTTTCACGCCCCCTGTATTTGTCCTTTTCCTCCAACGCAGGGTTGCTCGACCATCTTCGACGTCAGTGACGTGTGTGGTTCACTTGTAAGGCAATCAACCAACAGTACCGACGGTGAATATGACCCAGCAACCTTGCGTTGCAGGAAAAGGGCAAATATAGGGGGCGTGAAAATACAGGGCGGGGCCAACTTCTAACTCATGTATCGGCGCTGTGGGTCGTTTTTAACACTTCAAAATGCGTAGGCGTTGTAATCTTGACCATGCCATTCTATTTCCGTAGTTATCTCAATCACGTTTACGGGCGTGTATGCTGCTTTTAAGGGAGCATAATCCCACTTACACCACCAGTGTAAATGACAACTGTGTGTAGGGCAAGAACGGCAATTTCGATTGAGAAGTTATAATGTCTATGCTGTGCACTTGAATGCTTCCTTCCTCTGTCAATAGGAAAAAAAGATGAAATTACTGTTTCTTCACCACATTCCATATTGTCCCAAGAACTTCAGAGAATGTTTAGCTTCCCCTCTGTTTGCTACACTGATGTTGAGCTTTCGTCTCGTCAATTCGTTAGACAGTAAACAGTGAGTATATAGGAAAGTTTATAGTTATTTTATGAGAGAGAGTATCAAATAGCCTCAAGCAGGGATTTTCGGAAATTTTTGCAGGGTTTTCGGAAACAGAAATGTAACAAAAATGGTTTAAAAAGCACCGGAAACGGAAATTCGCAAACGAAAACGGAAGGGGACCAAGGAATAAAATAAGTTCAAAAATAAACTCAATAAATAGTTCAATAGTAGTGATGAATATGTAAAAATTCAATAAATAATTTTTTGAAAAAAAAACCCCGTCATTATTGTCGATTCAGGCATACAATGTTTATGCCGAAGGACACAATTCATTACCGCCACGGGTCCTCTACTGGCCCTCTATTACGGTATTCGACACACTTTCGGCTGACCGCGGTACGCATGGGCGACCCCTATCGATACATCACTGCCGCCACTCACCCACCAACCACGTCACTCCGCCGTTCATTCGGTGAGCCCGCAGCGGTGACAGTGACGTATCGATCGCTAATGGAGTCACCGATACATGTCGGGGTCGGCAGAAAACGCATCGAATACCGTAGTAGAGGATCAGTTGAGGACCATGATTTGTGTACTCCTGTACAGAGTATAACAATGTCCTAATTGAAAAATAAAAGCAGTCGAACAAGAATTAGATCACAGACATAATTTGAAAGTCAGTAGCCCGGAATCGTAAAAAATTCAGATTGACAGAAATGCGCATTACCGAGAAATTGAAAATTTATCAATTGAAGAGCATCTGCGCACGCTATACTTATTCATAGTCTATTGATACCGCGATGTTTACCAAAAGTAGCGTTTCGTAATTCCCATCCTATTAATTGATCATGCTCATTTGGATGATTAGAGACTTTCTGATGGAGACTTTCTGATAATCGTGCTGGAAGAAAGGTGAATCGTGCTGGGACCACTTGGTCCCGGCACGATTCACCTCTCTCCCAGCACGATACCTCGTGTCGCGTGATGTAACAGCCGTAGTCCGCAATTGTGGATCCGAATTTGGCTCCGAGAACGACATTACATACATATAGTCTCAATCTAATCTAACATATGTTGTGTTCAACTCAAAAAACTTCATTGTCTAGTTCTAGGTTTTTTCAACAGCATCCGACAGTAAATGACATGCTCGCACACCTCATCTGCACTGGTTACATTACAATCGCTGTACGTTAAGCATTTTCTCATTTCATCCCAATGAGTGTGTTTGACTCACGGGGCTCACGAAAATGTCGATATAATAGTCTTCTACATACATATGAAGCACTGAATTTCAGGACGACGTCGACACCTTCACAGAGAACAAAGTGATTGTGAAAAATGGCCGCAGCTACGACTGCGATGTTTTTATTACCTGCACTGGATATACTTTTGGCTTCCCCTACTTGGACAAGGATATCTTTTCCGTCGAGGTTTGCCATTCGGTTGAATTTCCTTTCTAATCTATTAAGAAGTGCTTTAGCGACACGAAGTACCACTCTACAAGTTCGTCTTTCCTCCAGGCAATAAGGATCTGGCAGTGATTGGAATGATCCAACCGATTGGCAGTATTATACCTATTGCTGAAATACAGGTTGACCTTTTCGGATTCACTGTCCAAATATGTATGTATAACACCAAAAAAAGGTTTCTGTTCAGGCTCGTTGGGTAGTACAAGTGTTCCTCGATAAAATCAAGCTCCCTTCAAAAGTTGAAATGTTTGACGACATCGCAATGAAGCGAAGAGCGATGCAGAGGAGATATTTCCAGAGCGAAAAGCACACCATACAGGTAGGCTCACAGAATGAAACAGCAAGAGAGCGTCAATGATGCAACCTTTGTTCTTTGTAGGTAGACTATGTGAAGTACATGGATGAAATTGCTTCAATGCTTGGCTGCAAGCCTGATCTGTGGAAGGTAAGGCCTGTCTGTGACTTATGGTGACTTGAAGGCACTGGTCATGATAAAGTCGGTTGTGGAGACTCTCCGATAAATCAAATGCTCACAAATCATGTGAAGGCAGTTATTTGGAAAACGGGGAAAACGACTGAAATGCACGCTTTTATCGCGTCGACCTCAGATTCAGAGTAGCTGCTTGGATAAAGCGAGTCAGTTTGATTGCCCATCTTTTTAATCGAACTCATTAATCGTTATTCTGGCTCCACATTCCCATCTAATTTCGGCTTACCCTCATTAGTCATCGAGCCATACTGGGTCCGTCCACCTCGACGTAGTCTGTTCCGTTGAGTCTGTCCGCCCAAGCGGTCAGCGGGCGTGTTGTTCGGCAGTCACGAATGCATTTTTCAGACCTGTGAGCTGATTATCAGAAATATCAGACTAGTAGCGAATAATATCCTAATCACTTGTACCTCAGTAGTGCGAAGGAATCGTCTGAAAAATGTTTTCGTGGCGGCCGCGCGTGGGCGGACATTCTCAGTTGGACAGACTTTAGTAGCTCACAGCATCAATGTACGTAATAGGTTATATCAAAAGTTTGTAGCGCTTTTTTGATTGGAGATTGATTATCGAAAATTCGGCTCCATGTTACAGGCTGTGTGGAATAGAATTGTGTATTGTAAAACAGTGACTTAAGTTTTTTTTTCATCGATTTGTTTTAGGCCGAGTTTTAATGTTTTGTGAGGAAAAAGCACTCCGCTTTTTCAGAGGCAAATCCAGTTTGTTCCTTTCCGCGCGTGTGCGGAACTAAGGGAGAGAAGGCGAGAAAGTGCGGGGGAGAAGGAGGCGCAGTAAACGCTCGCACACGCACGCGATCGATACCAGTAAATTGCAATCCGAAATAGAGGATAACGCGTTTTTTAAGAGGAAATCGTGCGTCGAATATTGGAAGCTCTGGTGACACGTTATAGGTCCTTCGGAACAGATTGCATTCTGCCTCGTTCATTAGTTCCCTCTGTTTCTTCACTTGTCGTACACGATGGCATGATTGATTCATCTCAAAGATTTTTTCGATTTTCCGGATCGATAAATTGGGAGAGGGTCAACATGAGGCCCTTCTTTATTGGCTCGAAAATCAATAATCGAGATTCACAATTAAAGCAAATCATAATACCGGGGGTGTGTATACAAGTCTGTTGGTACCTGCTCGTTGGTGCCCCTGCTTCTACTGAACCCAGCAGACGTTTGAGTGTACACAGGGAACGTTCGAGCGATATAGCGTGCACAACTATATCGCGAAAGTCTCCCGCACATTGCATAAAGGTGTCGCCGTCCGGCACACTAAGGTCTCTGGTCCATAACACTTTAGGATCCGTACCTAGGGAGTCATGGAGTCTTTGGCCACAAGCCACAATTTCGCCACCCTGAACTGTCGATCGCTGTCGAGTGATATCCAAAAACTGCGCTATCCAGACTTCTGAGCTATTTCCATGCACCGTTTGCTGCTTTGCAGGAAACCCGCCTCAGGATAGACCCGTCATCAGCGTCGGAGAGTACACCATCTACTGCGGTAACGCTGACGATAGGAGAGTGGGAGGCTGTGCAATAGCTGTAAGGAAGGATTTCAATGGTATGGTCAAGCGAGTTCGGCTCAACGTCGTGTCGGAATGCATTCGTACGACTGCGGGATCACAGAGGATTCAATCTGTGGATAGTGAGTGCTCATGCGCCCACTGAAACCGCCGAAGACAATTCGAAGGATGCGTTTTATGAGGAACTCAATACGTTGCTGGCCAGGATACCTTGTCAACATGCTGTTGTCGTGGGATTGACGCAAATGCGAAGATGGGACTTGATCAGGAATCCGAAGTACTCGGTAAATGGTTCTACCCAGTGGAGCAAACATCGGACAATGGCTACCGCCTTGTCGACTTTGTGAACGCAGTGGTCTGATTATTGCATCGACATTCAAGAGGAATCATCGCCGCCATCAGCTTACGTGGCAGGGACCAACCCGGCTATTTCCAGAAGAGCAGCGGAAGCGGAAGATGACAACTTTGAAACTACAGCTTGACTATGTCCTGACGAGGAATATTCCAGTATCGGACATTCGAAGATCTAGAGCTGTGTGGGATGTCGCATTCGATTCGGATCACCGTCCTGTTCTGTTGAACTTCACTGCGAGGATTCATAAGAGGAAGCGAGGGGCTCAGCCTCTCCAGAGGATTGACATGACAAGTCTCAGAGATGAAGAGTGCAGAAGGAATTTCCGACAACGCGTTTCTATTCACATCGGAGTACGGACTAAGAAGAAACTTTGCGACGCGGATTCTTTTGTCAAGTGCATCCAGGACGCTTCGAAAGAGGCACTCCCGGTTGTACAGCCTAAGAAGAAGTTCGCCTACGTCTCAGAAGAAACAACATCTACCTACAACAGAGTATGTGCTCTCCGAACTGCAGGAAACTTCGTGGAGGAGAAGCGTCTGAGGAGGAAGTTGCGTCGGCAGCTTCAAAGTGACCGCGAACGAGAGTGGACGTGTAGAGCTAAGGAGTTCGAGAAGGCTTGGGAGGAGAAGAATCCGAAGAAAGCCTACACGTTGCTGCGACAGTATAGCGGGAAGATGAAGAGATGTTCTCCTGTCTTGAACACTACCAATGGAGTTGCAGTTGGTGATGCGACGCTGCCAATATGGAAGGATTACTTCAGTTCACTACTGAATCGTCCAGCGCCATCAGTACCTGAGCTCCCGCATGTTCAGAGAGCACATTACGATGCCAGTGAGGAACCGCCGACGGAGTCTGAAGTTTTGGATTGTGTCCGGAAAATGAAGAATGGAAAGGCAGGTGGAGATGACAACATCACTGCTGAAATGCTGAAAGCTCTTCCTCCGTCTGGGATTCGTGAAATGACCAACACCATCCGTGCCATATGGATGAGCGAAAGGATACCCGATTCGTGGAGACATGCGATCATCGTACCTCTTCACAAGAAGCTATCCGTCACGGATCCTAAGAACTACAGAGGAATCTCTCTACTTCGTGTCATGTACAAGGTTTTAGAACGTATCATTCTCGAGCGACTTATCAAACATCGTGAAGGAACGACCAGAGATGAGCAAGCCGGTTTTCGACCTGGAAGATCGACCATCGACCAAGTGTTCGTCGTGAAAAGAGTAATTGAATCGTGGCAGCGGTTTTCGAAGCCATTACAGCTTGCTTTTTTGGACTTTGAAGCCGCGTTCGACTCTCCTCATCGTGATCGATTGCTCAATGCTCTGCGAGCAGATGGAGTCCCGGAAAAGTATGTTCGGTTAATCGAGGACATGAACAAAGGAACAACAGCAGCAGTTCGTACACCTGTCGGATTTACGTCAGCTTTCGAGGTGAAAACAGGAGTAAGGCAAGGAGCCGTTGCAGGACCTTTTCTTTCA
The DNA here is from genome assembly GCA_029168955.1 of Aplectana chamaeleonis. Classification (NCBI taxonomy): domain Eukaryota; kingdom Metazoa; phylum Nematoda; class Chromadorea; order Rhabditida; family Cosmocercidae; genus Aplectana; species Aplectana chamaeleonis. Next base: position 1,551,555 of record JAPDOI010000091.1, on the reverse strand, counting down.
ACTTCGCCGTTGATGACATCATGCGTAGAGTTGCAGAACAGTTTCCTGCGGATGTGATCCTAACACCATCAGGACGCTCCCTTGTCGACCTGGAGTACGCCGACGACATTGTGTTATTCGCTGAAAACAACGCAAAACTGCAAAGGATTGTGAACCTCGTTTCTGAAGTATGCCGCAGCCTATGGACTTCGTCTTCGTCCCGACAAATGCAAGCAGATGTGGGTCTCTCAGAGGCCTTCAACTGGAGTTTGTGTGGACGGACAACGTATCGAACTGGTGGACGATTTCTGTTATTTGGGCTGTTTGCTGAAGAACGATGGTAGTTATGCAGCGGATATTCGACAACGATGTGCGAAAGCTACGTCTGCATTCAATTCTCTAACCAAGTGTTTGTGGTCTACCACCATCGCGAAGGAAGTCAAGTTGCGCGTCTACCTATCCGCTATTCGCCCTATCATGATGTACGGATCGGAGACGTGGGCAGCACCGAAAACGCAGATGGAAAGGTTGGATTGCACGGAGAGGAAGCTTTTAGGCGTTTGCTTGGATATTTCTTGCCGCGTGTATGCCATAACGAAGACCTTTACAAGGAAATCGACGCAGTACACCAACGCTTGACACGAGGGAGGTGCCAGCATCTCCTAACGCCATCTCAAGCAGCAATGGAAAGTCGACTTCGACTGCTCGGGCATATACTAAGAAGAACGCCGGATCGTCTCGTACAACACGCTTTAAAAATGCTTCCAAATCCTGTCTGGAAACGGCCACCTGGGCGTAGGCGAAAGTTCTGGACGGATGTGGTTAAAGAGGATTTAAAGTCACTCGGCATCGAAAGACAGTTCAGGCGCGATGTTTCGTTTCGCAGGAAATGGAATAGTGACAGCTGGATGGAATGTGTTCAAATTGTGGCTGAAGACCGTGAAAAATGGACACGGCTGACTACTAGGACGGCACACCTCGGTGAAGATGCGGAATGACCGCGTCAGGCGAAAGCCAACCGATTAAGTCAAGTCAAGTCAAGTCATAATACCGTGGAGGTAGAAAATTATCCTTCAAATACCCTACAGCAAGACGCCGAAATTTTTTTTTTTAATTTCCCAAACTCTTCAGAAAGGCGCGGGTATCCATTCTACGACAATGAGAAGGAGAATGAGTCCTCGTGATTTCAGGAATGGACATTCATTCATTAAAACAACAGTTGCAACAACAATTCGATCATCCAAATATTCTGTTTTTCACACCCGTTCACTGCTTTCTATCTACCCTCTATAAAACGTCGTAATTCTCACCATTCGAGGCGCGAGCGGCGCGCTCGATGCTGCAGCCTCCGTCTGCACTCTGCTCTCTCACTGTCTCTAACCTCCGTTCCGCACCAGCGCGCACAGGAACCATGTGAATTTTGCCGTTTTAATCCTGTGCGCACCGAATACATCTCCCTAAAACTTGCTCGGCCGGATTCTGAAAAAGTACGGGATCCAGGCTTAAAAGTGGTCGCCGTCGGTTTGAAAGAATTAAAAACACTGGCGTCATGTTATGAGTGAACCAGAAGAGTACTTTCTTTTCTCCTCACGAAACGGAGTCTCTTTTTTACCATCTACTTTATCGATCATAAGGTACATAAAGCTTCAGGAAAAAGCCTGATACAGCGTCTTGTGAAGAGAGTAGCTCTCTTCCGTCTCTAACATATCGCTGAAGTCCCCAGTGTTATTCTACGCGGAAAACTCAAAAACTGCATTCTTCGTGACCATTGTCTTTTCTACTCCAACATTTTCTCAAATAACAACTTCCGTGGTTACACAAAGTGGGCATTTCTTAAGATTATGTTCTCCGATCCGCGATTTGCATTACGCCTATTCTTGGGTGCTAATGTGCCCTATGTCTATCGCCTCGCTGGACCGCATTCATGGGCTGGAGCAGAGGAGGCTATTCGAACTGTTCCATACCGAGTGAAGAAACCTCTGAAAGCTAGAGAATGCAGGATGCGAAGACACAAACGACGTGGAATGATTGTAAGTTTATTTTCACCTCTGTATTTTGTTATGAAATTAATTTATTAGTGTGTACTATACTTGTTATCCGATGAAAATTTTTCGGATAATGGAGTGATTCGGATAATGCTGATTTTAAATTTTCCGGATAATGAATCGATTCAGATAAGGCCATTTTTCCAATGAATCGAATACGGATATCCGGTCGGGTAATTTCGGATATTTTCGGAACAAAGTTGAGGCAAAGCGGTTAAAAATAAACAATGTACTAAGGCAAGCCTTTGAAAATATCCATAATTGAACAAACAGTAGTACTCCATTGCATTTGCAGCATGTTCACATACTTCAATCTTCAATCTTCATGTATGCATATTAATAAAAATATGAAAACAAAACTTTAATTACTCTATCGTCGTTGGGGGGCACAGTATCATCCATACACAGGTTTTCTAGGAGAACTAGCAAGTAAAAAGTGCGCAAAGCAACTATACAAAAACTTCTACACGGAATAACTAGCCACTTGGTCATCTCACTTGACCACGCCCATTGTTCAGCGCCGCAACGACTCTTCCGATTTCGGAAGGAGAAGGAAAATCCTGGGTTGATGTACTAAATAGAAGGCGGTACGAAAAATGATTTTATCCGATTTTATCTAAAAATTATACGATTTTATCCGGAAATTAGCCGATCTTATCCGAGGTTTATCCGAATTTTATCCGATTTTATTCGATTTTTTGACCCTTCGGATAATGATTCGATTCAGCTTATGCATTTTTTTTTGAATTTCCGGGTATCGGATTATCCGAGTATCGGATAATCCGATCGGATATTCGAAAAGGAGTGATTCGGATACTAGGTATAGTGTATACCCCTATCATGGATGAGCGGAGTTCCGCATTTCCGAAACTCGCAGTTCCACTTGTTCGTTGACATTCCGCGTTCCGCAATCCGAAACCGTACAAAGGCTGCGCAACGCGAAAATATCGGGTCATCTGCGACGGACAAGAAACAGATGATTTCTGACTTATTCCGCGTTTCGAAAACCGCCTATCCGCGAATTTTCGGCGTTCCGCGCCTGATTTCCGAAACCTTTAAACCGATTTCCAAATTTTCATGTTTTTATCTCCTCCCATCCCTGATCGCTATTGATCGCAGAACACGCGTGACAAATGGGCCGATTCTAATTCTCAGATCCAGCGTGTCAAGCGCGTCGGTTGTTGTCTTAGTGCACAAAAGTAGAAGAGTTGACCCGTTTTTTGCCCCTGGAAACATCGAGCTATTCCATTCGAGCATAGTGGTCCCGAGTGGAATTCGAACTGCAAAAGGCGCGAAAACTTCTCCATTTTTGGGTACTAACGCTATTAACCCCGCGCGTCACGCTACACCATGGCGTCGTCCACTGAAGTATTCATAGTTTTCGCACGAGAAAAACGAGCGTAGAAAATATCCACTCTTGAACGCTACGACTGCGCGTCACATAGAACGTAGCCAACACCTGATTCCATTCAGTCTGCATTGTACCGTCGTTCTCTAGGCGACAGGCAGCGGCGTCGAACCGTAGTCGCGCGTGTGGGTTGGCGCCGTCATGAAAAAAAAAAACTATCGATATGGCGCAACGATTCACTTGCCCGTGGCAAGCATTCCTTCCTCATTTTTCTTTTCCCTTTCTTTACTTTCCATCGTTTTCCTCATCTTTTTATATGCTTATATTCGCATTAAAAACAGGAGTCACAAAATTTTCGCCGCTTCTGCGCTTTTCTGAAGTTAAAAACATCCAGCTCTGGAGATAAACACAAATAAGCTGCGAAATAGGCAAAATTTAACACGAGCAACTTTTAGAAAGTTTTACGGCATTTAGGAAGATGAGGAAAGAGGATGGAAAGCAAGGAAAGGGAAGAGACAGATAAGGAAGAAGTGCTTGTCATGGGGAAAATGAAACGCTGGGCCATGTCGGTCGTTTTTTCCATGACGGCGCCACCCCATACGCTCAGCGCGCGCAAAACCTAATTCGACGCGGCCGCCCGCCGTCTAAAGAACGAAGATACTAGGGGCTTAGTTTTTCATATCGTGTTTCCTGAATGTGGTCCTTCTAGGACGAGTATTTCCGATATGTGAGCATGAAGTGGATTGCCGGCTGGTCCACAGTCATCTTCATGGCCGGCCTGACTGCCTTTTGTTCGGGCACCGCTGGAATGTCAATCCTCGCCTACTGCTTTTACGTTGCCTTGTTTTTCGCCATTTTCTCATTCATGTTGCTATGGTTCGATTTACAATATGATATGACCACCATACTTTGAAGGGTGTCTCTCTAAAATTGTATTAGCTATATTTATTTTGGAAATATTTCTATGGTGATTGCTAGCATTTCCGAATAAACGTGACAGCTAAGAATCGCACACGAATATCTTCAACCAGAAGCACTTGTCCAGGCGCACTGAACTGACCGATAAGAGATAAGAATGTTGAAAATTATTGATTACAACAATGCGACTCTCACTTCTAGCAACAGTTTTTATTTGTAAGTCTCTATCTTTAGTATTTCAGAGCATTCCTTATGCCGATTATTCAACGATTTTCTCGCATTTCAGCTCTAGGCATCCATTATTCGATAGTGATAGGTCTGGAACCGAATCTATGTGACACAAAAGGCACTTTGCAATGTGACAACTACCAGACTTGCTGCCTATTTGCTGATGGTCAACACGGTACTCTTCCCTTATCGTTAGGCATTTCTTCTGCAATTTTCGCATTAGTTTGTGATTTCCCATCATAACCAGCTGTTTGTCCTCTATTTGGTCTGAAACGCCTATCAGAAAAACCGTGACACTTCAGGGTGCTGCCCCTTCACAGCAGCCAATTGCTGTCCTTCTGCGAGCTCTTGCTGCCCAGCTGGATTCAAATGTGGAAACAGCAGCTGTGTACGAATTCAAGCATAACAGGAGTGGAACACAAATCACTGGAACCAGCATTTCAATGAAACTAAAATTAATCTACTCCACTTGATGCTTCGTACTAAACATCTGCCCACTGTTACTCTTACTAGGGCTTACCTCACCTTTGCTGAGGGCTCTTGAAAAACCGTGTTTTGATAGTTGTAGGTATGGGACACAGCATTGATAGTCCGTTTTCCTAATCCCCTGAACGCCTCAGAGATTTACAGGAGATTTCCAGAAGTGGGCATTTTTACAGCTTTGCGAAGGGAAAAGGGGCACACGAATGGCAATTTTTAGCGCGTTCAAAAAATTGTCTGGAATTGGGCTTAAAACTCTTTCCTGGGAGGTTATTTCGGATGCCGATTAAGAATCTGAAGCCCATTTGTCAAGAATTGAAAAATTCAGTCTGATTGGGTCCGAAGCTTCACAATGGGGAAAATTTAGCCAAACGCGACTTTGACGCTTTCGGCGATGCTACGATGAAATCGTCTCAAAACTTCTACGTATGGGTTATTTGGGCTGCCTAAGGCCTCCTTCAGAGCTCGATCGCTGTGCGACGCGATAGGATGATAAACACGAACATCGATAGAGATCGCGTGGCACGTCGATCTGCATTCAAAACATGCCATCGCGGCGATCAGCGATCGCACTCTGAAAGAAGCCTAACACAAATATATGGTCGGTTAATCGATTTGGTTTACGGAATGTGACGGTGGGAATACGGTAGCTAGGTCGACGTCTCAGATTTGACTCTAATCTACGTGGGTGTTATTTGGGGCGCTCAACACGGATTTGAAGTCCCCTTTTTGATATTTCAAGGTAAGCAACGCAGTTAAGAGGCACTATGCCTACTGTGACCTACAGTAACCCTAGGTCGAGCGACGATTCGCGTTCAGCGCCTTCAGTTGAAAGTTTTGAGCCGAACCCGAATTTTTTTTCTGAACGCCCCGAAAATTCCCTGATGCGGGTACCCTTACTTTTTCGTGAAGCAATAAAAATGCCCATTTCTGGAATCCTCGGAGGTATATAGGGAACTCCAAGCAAGGCTCATTTATGTAGTGTAACAGACCTACACCAACGAAAAAATGGTTTTCCAAATCGTTGCGGTGTGGGCAAGACAGTCCCTACGCTGAGAGAATGTTTCGCGCTAGTACCGTGATGCTCCCGTGATCCGCGATAGTACCCTGTTCGTCTCCCCCTATTTCCGCGATCCGCGTTCGTTCTGCGATAGTTACCCAATTGACTCATCCGTTGGCATTTTCGTTCTCGTACCGTGATGGTACCGCGATAGTTATCAAGTTCACCGCGCTAGTACCGTGGTGCACTCGCGATCCGCGATGGCACCGTGATCGTTTCCCCTGGTCCCGCGTTCTCATGATGTGCAGATTTGTAAAGCAGAGCGAAATACGGCAAGGGCAATACCTTGTAGCTTTGTGTTGATCTGATAGGCAACACTTGCTCGGGTGAAACATCGAGAGACCATCAAGAGGCTGGCAGAATCTCGCGACCGTCCAGCGATAGTTCCGGGCTCGGTTCATCGCGGATCCACGATTTAATGCCCCGGATACATCAATGTACAAACGCGATTCGCCCTCAGGTTGAAACTGGTAGGATCTCGCGATCGTTCCGTGATAGGCCCAGGCTCAATTCCTCGCGGTTCCGCTATGGAGCATCGTGGGAGCATCGATGAACGAACGCGATACGCTCTCGGTTTGAGACTGACAGAATTTCGCGATCGTTCCGCGATAGTCCCACGCTAGTATTCTCTCGGCCCCTACCAGAAACCGTGAGGATTCTATCCGTGAACGATCGCGGGGAATTCCCTCAGAGTAGCTACTGTTACACCACATATACAGTACAGAATTTAATAGCTACAACAACAGCACTCAGGATGGCGCTGAAGTGCGAATTAAAATGCTTTTTATGAAGGTCTCTTCTCGAGTCCTTGAGTCGATTGAGTGATATGGTCACTTTGCTAGGGAACATCAGGCAGTTAAAGGCATCGCACGCGCTGAAAACCACCCACCGTTTCTTTTAGTTCGGATGGTTTTCTGGGCCCACCTAAGAACGTAGTGAAAGTTTGTTCGGTTGAAAACGCCTTATTGTGAAGATACCTGGTTGTCCAATAATTCTTGTCCGAAAATTTCATCATTTTGAATTTTCTTTCAAATTTATTAAAAAACAAGTCTAATCAACAATATAATCACCACAGTTATCCACAACAGTGGTCCATCGATTGGGCAGGTCGCCTATGCCCTTCGCCCAGAACTCCTGGTGCTGCGACTCGAAGAAGTCCGCGATGTCGAATTTGAGGTTGTCGTAGTTGGTAAATTTTCTTCCGGCCAAATGGTGCTTCAGCGGGCGTAACAAGTGGTAGTCGGAGGGGGCGAGGTCCGGGGAATACGGCGGATGGTCAACCGTCTCCCAGCCGAGCGTCGCCAACTTCTGCTGGGTCTCCTTCGCCACGTGGGGGCGCGCGTTGTCGTGCAGCAGGTGGACCGAGACTCGTCGGGGACGCTTTTCTGGGATGGCGGCGGCTAGTTTCTTGAGCTGATCGGTGTAGATGGAGGCGGTGACCGTCCTGCCTTGCGGGAGCAGCTCGAAGTACAGCATGCCCTTGGTGTTCCACCAACAGCAGAGCATGATCTTCAGCGGGTGCAGGTCGGCTTTCGGCGTCGTCGAAGTCTCTTTTCCGCGCGGGATCCAGACGGCACGGCGGGCGACGTTGTCGTAGAGGACGGTCCCCAGTGACCAGGTCCTCGAGAAACTTCTTGCGATGCGAACGAAGGAGGAGGGACTGGCAGACGGGTCGATTGTGGATGGTGGACTTGCTGCAGCCGAGCGTCGTCGCCAGTTCACGGGTGGTGGCTTCCGGCTTCTCCTTGATACAGCGACGGACTTCGTCATCATCCACCCTAGAAGGCCTCCCGCTGTGCTCCCTGTCCTCGAGCCTCGTGTCGCCGCTCTCGAAACGATTGAACCAGCGGCTGACTGTGCGTTGAGACACTGCATCCTCCTTGCACGCTCTGCAGATGTTGGCGACCGCGGTGCCCGTGTCGTTGCCCAGCAGCCACTCGTAGTACACGAACGTACGAATTCGACCTTGGTCCATTTTAGTTTGTACTGGTAGCTAGACGCGGCGACTGCGCCTTATATACCCCTAGCGTAGAACTTTGGGGAACCTTCTAGAAGGTTCTTACACTTGCCTGATATGATAACACTTCTAAGGAAAATTATAGAATTTTGAAAATTTTCGGACAAGAATTATTGGGCGGCCTGGTAAATGAGGGTGAATGTCTCAAACTCCGTCAAAAGAGGCACAATTTGCTGTCAGCCATCATATATGTAAATGATCCACATTTGATACAGAATAACTGAGGGGAACTTGATGGAATATACTAGACGACTACGTGAAGAAAGTCTTTTCTACACACTTCGATTGACCTTTCTTCCTCCAAAAATCACCTAAAAGAATGACAAATTTCATTTGATCGTGAGATCATTGGTTAAAACAACGATCGCTAACAATCGACTCTTCCTTTCTCAAGAGTCGATTGAGATATTTTCGGTCCGAAAAAGGTGTTTTCAATAATTTTTTTGCACATTTTTCATCGTAGCTGTTATGTAGAGTGCTAGAGCTCTCATTATAATATGTAAAACTCGAGAACGAAATCCACCTTGAACGATGCCTTTAACGAACATGAACAATGCTGCAGTCTAACAGCATCGCCGAATTATTCTCGAGTGCATAACTTACTGGAAGTGTTTCCTCTATGTTCACATTACATTCACAGATAAGAGCTACCCAGTTGAACGTTTAGGGACAACTTTCCAGGTCTAAACGGTTCTTCAGGCCGGCTGAAATGAACAGAGGAACTTGAGCCCATTTTTCATTGACTGTCGATCAACTGCGCCGAGAGTAGTGGTACTCAGATAGAGACATCACACTTCCCGCGGTACCACTAGCCGACGTCCCGTAACCCCTCCCGCGGAAGGCCAGTAGATCGGTGGCGGGCAGTCGGCAGCGCCGTTTCGTTGACTGCCAGTACACAGTGAACAAGCACTCTGCGGCCCTTCTGCCACCGCCTCACGGCTAATCTGATGACTGACAGAAGACAGTCCTAGAACAGTTCGCTGCACGTTAAAAAATCACCCTTAAAAATAAAGGTCTGTTAAAACAAATTTCAAAAATCCGCTTCTGGGGATTTCATTTTGAACTGCTCTTGACAAGAAAGGAGTGAGCTTAAACGGGGATGCTTGCTACACTCACTGGTCCTTGCAGTCTTGCCATTCGCAGATGCTATTAACAAACAGTAGTTCACCTGCCCACGACCAGCGTCGCACACAGCGCGGGTTTTGGAAAGAGTCTCAACACAGCGTTCTCTGCTCAGCATTCGTTCATTGGCTCCACTCTAGTGAGTGGTGCAATGATGATATCAAAGTGGGAATCGATGCTCAGATAGAGACATCACACTTCCCGTGGTACCACTAGCCGACTTCCCGTAACCCCTTCCGCGGAAGGTCAATAGATCGGTGACGAACAGTCGGCAGCGCCGTTTCGTTGACTGCCCGTACACTGTGAACAAGCACTCTGCGGCCCTTCTACCACCGCCTTACGGCTAATCTGATGGCTGACAAGACAATTCTAAAGCACTTTGCGGCGCATTCAAAAATCACCCTTCAAGTGAAGATCTGTTAAAACAAAAATTCGAAAATTTCCTTGTGGGAACTCCATTTTGAACTGCTCTTGACAAGAAAGGAGTGAGCTTCTACGGGAAAGCTTCCCACACGCACTGGTTCTTGCAGTCTTCCTATTCGCAGATACCATTCACAAACAGTAGTTCACCTGCCCACGACCAGCGTCGCACACAGCGCGGGTTTTGGAAAGAGTCTCAACACAGCGTCCTCTGCTCAGCGATCGTTCATTGGCTCCATTCTAGTGGGGGGGGGGGGTGCAATGATGATATCAAAGTGAGAATCGATGAGCGAGTGTTCGATGACCCTCAGGAATAGCCGGCTGCCGGCCGACACTCTGCGAGAAGACGGGAAAGCCTCTCTCTCCGCGGGAAGTGAGGCGCCGTGCCACGCCCACAAAATTGAAGCCGCGCGAAGTCGACTAGCCCGACTTGGCCGGCGGGAAGTGGGCTGTTTTTATCTGAGTAGGTTGCTCAGGAGGAGAATAGTCTAATCATTCACAAACACAGAAGAGAAGTCTGGCTGTGAGAGAGCGTTAATGTTATTTTTACAAGGGCATAGGCACGAAATGAGACAAGGAAGGAGAATCATAATTTGGTTAAAAGCGGCCGAAACAAAGAGAGCGTCCAGATACTGCCCATATAGGAGAAAAATTTTGGTCCGCAGTTATATGTAGACATTGTTGCGTCGTTGTAGCAACGAAAGGGCAATCGTTTTGGGATCCCTTTGTCCCACACATTTCACGCCACACCTGACGTCTCAGCCCCCGCCGCCCATCTAGCAGCCATTAGGGAGATCTCATAGTTCTCTCGCGCGCGTGAAAAGGTTTCATAGTCCCGCGAGGCACCCACGCCCCTCGCTCGCGGTGAGGACTATGAAAGATGTCTAATTACAGGGGAATCGCCGAATAAAAGGTTTGATGGATCGATCCTGGCTCATTCGTGAGCTATAAGCCTTTCCTATGCTCACTGTACATTGCGCTCCTCAAACCACTCTATTGAAGATGCCGCGAGCAGCTAGCGACGATGGTCGGGGGGGGGGGGGGGGCATAACACTGCATCACTAAACGATGACAGAAAAGCGACTTTGCGGTTTCGCCCCCCCGCCGTACAACTTCTGCGTTACTTCTTCCGCAAACATTTGTTTATCTACCTTCCGCAAACATGTGTTTATCTTCCATGTTCGGTCCTTACATTTTCGCGGATTTTTTTCATCTCATTGAACTTATGAATTCTGGAACTGTATCCGATAAGGGTGTGATGAAGGCCGCCGCATTCAGATTCTACGCTATGGATTGGATACCGAGATATTTACAAACTCTGGCATGTGTAGGAAGCGTTCCCCGATTTTTTCCGAAGGGTTTGAAATACTGGGTGAGCGCGATTTTGGCGAGGGTGCGAATTTTTTTTCGACCCCCTCCCAAATATCGGAAACAGCTGGTTCGTCTACCGGGAGATCCGTAGGGAAAATCTAACGAACATCGGCATTCTCTCCGCTTACAACTTTCTGAGGAACGTTTTCTAAGATATCTCGGTCCCCAGAGGGAACCTCGACGCTAAAGTTAACCCTACGTAACAGCTCTTCCAGCTAGGTGCGCGGATGCTCTCAAAGAAGTTATCGCCAATCACTGGTTGAGAGGTAGCCGCGCCGCTGTTATGATAGCCTTATCATAAAAATCAAGCGGTCGCTTCTGCTCGCATAATCGCTGAACAGCTAGGACTCATCCTCGGGGTTTCTAGGCCGAAGCTGTTCCCTACCTGCTGTAAAAGTGGGCGTAACGAGGCGGAACCACCGCAGCATATGCTGCTGCCAGCTTCGCGTTTGAAACCCCAGTTTACGCGACATATACGGCTCCCAGCTTTGGTTTCAACACACATCTCGATACTTATGTTGCCCGCAGCTTCGGGTTTCAAACGTCACGTTCGCGCGATTTATGCTGCTCTGAATCTTGCGTTCCGAACGTCAGGTTTTGCGACTTATGCTGCTGCTAGCTTTGGGTAAAAAAAAAACTATAATTTCCGACCGTCAACATCCCTGGTTGTGTTTGAGACGCCTACAATCCCGGCCCATATACGCTCCAATAGCCTTCCGACACAAGTACCACGAGCACACGTATCAAATTGGGGAGTTTATGAGAAATTTATCCTAAAAACACAATACAGCATAAAGAAACTTTCCGGAATACTAGTTTCATTCACATGCTGGTACAATATATAGAAATTCAAAGGATATATTCACAGGAAAAATGTTTACCACAGCAGAAAAATTACAGCGTGCTAAAAAAAGTCCGCAGCCGCACCTCCGGCTTTTTTGCCTCCCGTGGACTATAAATTCATCATCAGAGGACAACAGTGTAATGCTCGCAACTTAGCAGAAACTAACTAGGGCTTGATTTGCACACACCCAGAGACTTCACGGATGTGCTTTGCCCCACGAGATTCCAGAAGGGGGCGAGCATCTCTCACCCGTGTAAGCTGCGTCGCGCGCGACGAGTTGGGCGACGCAACACCCCCTTTTCTGGGGAGCGGGCGACGCTCACTCGTGCGTGCTGCGTAGCGATCGGTGAGTGGCGCGCGGCGAAATCAGCGCTAACGCAAAACTCCTGCATTTAGATGAAATCAAGTAAAGTGACAAGTCTTGGACCATTAATTACTTTCCTGCGTTCATTTCATGTCACTAATGATAACCGTTTCCTCCTAGAATTATCCAGTGGTGAGTTGCCGCATTCGTCACGCACGCGACACTGACCGGACCGCGACGCGTACGTACGCGAGTGAGCAATGTCATGGGGCCCAAAGGGATTGTTTGAACTGTTAAAGGGCAATGTTCACGATAATATTCAATTTTGGGATCAATCGCCTAATCGATTGTTTGGCCCCCATGTAAAGGTGAAATGACAAATGATTCGAAAAAAAGCGCACCAGAAGGGCACGGAATCCTTTACTCTCACCGCGCCACCGCACGGTATTTGGAGTTTACTAAAAGCATATTTATAGCAACGACAAACGGGCTCTGCGGAGTTTCACCGCGGCGAGTCTCGCTGCGGCAGGGCGATGATGGAGAATGGGGGACGAAAAGCGACGGGCGGCGACGTGTCGAGCGGGAACGGCGACGTGATGATCTCGCAGAGTGTATTCGTCGCCGCGACAGCAGCGGCACCCAGAGCTGAGCCGTCTGCGAGCGGCGGTGGGAAATGATCTCGACCATTTCAACTTACGGCGAGAAACGACGTTTTGGATTGATTTCAACTCTTTCTCATCTCTTCATGCAACGCATCTTCAATCGCAATGTTTTCAATTTTTATTCAAAAAAATTTCATCATACCATGATGGAAGGTGTACAATTTACAAAGTTTCGATGAAGTAAAGCTTTCTGTTTTTATTCCATTGTGGCCTATGCAGAAATGATTTCACGCAAATGGAAGAAGCCTGACGTCTATTTTTTCTGCAAAGAAAATTTACATACATTTTCACAGGAAGTATCTTTGTAACTTTTTAAAAAAATTTCCAATTGGCATCCGTAAAACCATTGTTATGTGCAACTACAATATTGAAAAGCCATTGAAAAAAAGAAATTCGCCGCCGAAGGGGTGAGGGCGTCCGCAATGGTAGAACAGCTTCTGGTGGCATCATATGTAGCTCCAAGTCAGCGTTTCCCTGGAATTCCCGGTTGTCACCTGGTGCCCACAACCCGTTCCTGTTGTGACATGGAGGGCAAATGAGCCTTCTGTTGTCACCTCGAAGCCATGTTTCGTCACGTTTCGCATTTTCTGATGTGACCTGGAGGTGACGCGGATATTTCGCAACATTTAACGTGTCCTGTTGTGGTGAGACGGCGACGAGCCAATCGTAGGCGTGACAGACGGCGAGAGTCAGGTAGACGACGAGAGGGCGCATACAGTCAGACCTCAATCCCGCACTTCGTCATCGTCCAGCTCGTCATTTTGGTTTTTTGTACAACAGATTCGATTTCGAGTCTTTCATTTCTTTCCTATTTGTCCGCTGATTCGTGTTCAGAGCATCTAGCGAGTAACGCCGCGTCAGGATTTGGCCACGCCTCAAAGCTCTCGCTGAGCGACGTACCGCCGGTCGCTGCAACCCTGCAGACCCCTCAAGCCAACCAATAAAACGAAACGAGAGGCCTCGAAAATTCGATTCAATTTGGGAAAGACAGCAGCAGCAGTGGCGGGGCGTCGAAATTTCGAAATTCCAGCGCCCTCAGCAACGATTTCGGGTCAGGGCCTGTTGCGTCAGGACAGGAAGTATTAGAAATACGGGTGGACGGAGCCACCCAATAGCTAGCGGTCGCTGGCATCAGGACATTTCCCGTCTGTTGGGCGCCGGAGTTCCGCTGCATATGCTGCATTTGCAGCATCTTGGGACGATACCCTGCGACGAAGGAATTTCTGCTGCTAAGTCCATCCACCAACCACAGACTGGTGGGCGGTCGTCAGCAGATATCTCCATAATGCTGCTCAGAAAAAGAGGCCGTTTCAGTGCCCTAGCTGCTCGGCGAATATTTGAGTGATAAAACACAATCGTAAAATTGGAGAGGCAACCGCTCCGCCTTCAAGACAACGTGACTCCAACGCGGCTTCCTGGAGATAGGTTACAAACCCATATCTGTGCAACTACGGCCGATGGGATACGAATCTCCGAAACTCACTCCAACCTATGCCACAGTACGATCAATTTCTGAGAGAAAACGACATTAAATCACTTTCCCTCCTCCGAGAAGACCAACTTTGTCGACTCTGCGCTCGGAGTGCTTATATTATTTAAGGGCAGTGTTCACGATAAAAAACCGTATTCCAGTTTTCCATGTTTTTGATTAAGCAAGTTTACGAAGTATAGGATAATAAGAAAAAGCTCCACTAAACTTTCGATCATGGGAGAAAAAATTGTTTTAAAAAAACCTATTAAAGATTTATTTACGCCTACTGGTGTGTTTTGTGCACTGCATACAAAACGTCACAACAAACGTCGCAAATGTTTTGAGCTTCGAAATTCTCAGGGGGTGACTTTTTTCCGTTTCCTGTACCAGGAACTCTCAAATAACAAGATGGATCAATGCAAATGCTTGGATGTTAGAATCTTTTGCGACAGTTTTCGAAAATTCGGCCCCTGTCTCCTGGTAAAAGGAACGCAGGACAACTGTTACATGACGTGGGCGGGGTGACACAACGGGTTGGCTGGAGCTCGAGATTTTCACCCACTTCCTGGTCCTTTTCCGTCGTACTTCCGTTCTTACTCTTCTTAGAGAGACCCAAAGCTTACGTTCTCACCAAAAAAAAAAACAGAAAACTTTTTCATCGCAAACGCTGTTTTTTAAATTACTATCCGCCCATTTTCTAGTAGTCGGCCTATCACGTCAGCATTCGCTGCTCCTATGATAGGCCAGTTACAGGAAAGCGGGCGGATAATACTCTCCCAGCAAGAGATCTAAATAGGAACCGATATTGCTATGTAGTTCGAAAAGTGTCAGTAAACCTCGAAGATCAAACTCTAGGATTCGAAGAACTTTAGGTGACAATAGACATAGACGTATGTAAATATTTAACCGTTTCGAATAGCGCTCATATATATTTCTATGAACAATCTCATCGTAATCCAATTATACACTAGTTCTGCTTGAATGGGAAACAGCGAACGCTAGTAAGTAGCATAATAATCACCTATCGATGGAATGATGGCTGGGATGCATGAAGACTGGAAAAGTGAAAATCCCGTGAAGGAATATTAATGAAAAACTCTAATATTACATAAACAACATGACAAAAACAAATGAAAAATGTCACAGGATCGTACCGGAATAGGGCAAAGTTTGGCTAATCACAAGCGCCTGAAGCAGTGTGTGAGATGAAAATTCACATTCAATGAAACCGAGGAAAACAGAGGAACAGAAAGAGAAGTGGTGGTGTGGATGAAATGTGGAATGGCTAAGAATTGCGTGCTTCTGTACCAGCCTTTCAACTGTATAACTATCACAACGAAACAAATGTCACTAAAATAACCAAAAAATCCACAGCCAAAGTATATTAAATTACAATTGCCACCCAGCATTTATGAACAATTTAATCGCAATGACCGCAACAACAAAAAACACAAGTGCGACAATACGAAGAAGGTAAGTAGGCGGTGAACAGAACTCGACTAAACAGCAAATAATAAGTCGACGTAAACAGAGACCATACGACAGTGAGCATTCGATGCCGAACTTCAAAAATCACAGATGATTAACCTTCCGAGTCAAATAGCGCCTGGAATTACACGATATTTTCAAACAATCAATCCACTGAACAATCAATCCATCAAAGGCACTACCAGGGAATACATTTCCTGATTTGATGCTTATCTTGAAGACGAACCAACGCTGATTCCAATTATGTCCGTGGAAACGTACAACACCCCCTGGGAACGGAGTTATGGTCCCTCGAAAACTGCCTAGAATTGAGAGGCGAAACCGTAGTGGAACAGTTGTCCGAGGCTCGTAATTTCCGACATTCGCAACCGAATTACGCGAGAGCCTCCAGCGGAGAGGCTGAGATTGAAGGAGAGACACAAACCTTTGAATCTAATCGGTAAACGCTAGCAGTATTATGGTATTTCCAAGTCAGTGGTCAAACTTGACAGTTACTAGTTTTTGAGAATCCTCTGTCAATCGAAAACACCGTCATATAATTTGAGCGATTTTCTGGAACTATCGATTTTATTTTTTTTGCAAAAATCAATAAAAGACTAGAAGTCGATCCTATCGACAGAGGACCTCCAATGACCACTAAAAATTCAATGTGACCACTAATTTCTTACGGTAAAAATAACCATCAGACTGCTAGCGTTGACTGGTGAGACTCAGTTTTGTGGGAAGAACGGGGTTATTGGTCGAAAACCATCGCTCATTCCGCCCATGTTGATCTCGAACGTCAAAGGGGGCGTACCAAAGTGGCTTCTTTCAGTAAGCGCGCCAGGGTGGCCTCTCCCTGTATCTCGCTTATTCGGAGGAAATGAGATCTCGCACTCGGTAGGTGTTATATAGGGTGGATCTGCTTGAGAAATATGTGGAAATCTGAGGTTTGGTCCCTGAGGTTGGACCGTGCCTTCAAAGGCAGCGCTCACTATGAAATAGTAGCTCTGTTTTCAATGTTTTGCGCAGGTGACTCCACGAAGTAAAGAATAATAGCGTGAAGGCTGCACGAAATCCTCCACTTTTGGAGGGGAAACCAGTTTGAAAAAAGACATATAGCTTAGGTTGCTAGGATGAGACCGGCCGGAGTAAGCAGCGGAGCGGTCGATGATGGCAAAATATAACAGTGATAAGGAGATTTTGACATGATAAGCCCGAAAAGCCTTGCTTCGACCGGCTCAAAATGAGTGCCCTAGGCTATACATCCAATTTCCTTTGATGCGAAAGGATTCAGCACGTCGAAGTGGTTTGGCGCTTTAAAATTCTTAGGTAGCCGACTTCATTTCGTGTTTTTCTATCGAAAATTCTTTAAAAAATGAAAATTCTGATGCGCATCTTTGGATGTTGGAATCCCTCACCAAGATGAAGAATATTCAACACTTCGGCAGCTGTTCCTTTAGATGGTCAACTCTTCCATGATGTGGGCGGGGAGATCCACGCGATTTTCGATACTTAATGGCCGTCTTTCGTCGTCCTTTCTTCTTCACGTTCTTTATAAGAACCCAAAGCTTACATATCTGCGAAAATGAGAAACTCTCTCATCGGGAGTTCTGCCTTCCTGTGCCTTCTAGGCAGGGAGAAAAAAAAACGCAATCAGTACATACACTTTTTGTAGAGCAGCTCCCATCAAAAACTGCCAAATAACAATCAGCCCTTCACAAAAAGCAAACTGCAGCGAACTGAGTATTTTACAAAGTAAGAAAAGCTTTTCGTTTTAATTCTATGATATCCGTGAGCTACCTTCTCATAGGTATACAGTTACACATATGGATACTACAAAATCTCAAAGATTAGCTTGGAGAGTCACTAGTATACCCATCATTGCACTTCAGAAAAAGCAATTTTTTTGGACTTTCCTCACGAATTGGCCATAATTGGGGTTTTACGGGATGAAAAATATACTGCTAAAGTCGCCTAGTGGGGAACTATGAGATGCTATCATAATTTGGTTGAAAGCTTGAATAATGATATTGGCGCTCACTTTCTGAATATGCAAAAAATAGCCTCGCTAGTCAGGTATGAGCTTTTGAGAGACTGTGAATGTTTCTTGGTCAACTCGGATACGCTCTCTTCGAATCTGAACTCGGATTTTGCTACGCACATCTCTGAACGAAGTTATAAGCGTTTTTGAAGCTTCATGAAAAGGTATGGGTACCCATCAGCCAATTTTTAGGGTGTTTGGAAAAACATTCTCGGATTCGGCTCAAACTTTCAACTGGGGGTTATTCAGGGCGCAGAACGCGAATCTGGGGTCTGTTTATCGCTAGACTTATGGTTACTGCAAGTTTGGGTAGGCATTATGCCTTTTAACGAAATTTACGTACCTTAAAATTTCGAAAATCAAAAAATGGACCTCAAATTCGTGTTGGACGTCCCAAATAACACCTACAGTGAAATTTTGAGTCAGATCTGAGACTTTGACCAAGCTACCGTATTGTGGCTTGTGGCCAAAGACTCCATGACTCCCTAGGTACGGATCCTAAGGTGTTATGGACCAGAGGCCTTAGTGTGCCGGACGGCGACACCTTTATGCAATGTGCGGGATACTTTCGCGACATAGTTGTGCACGCTATATCGCTCGAACGTTCCCTGTGTACACTCAAACGTCTGCTGGGTTCAGTAGAAGCAGGGGCACCAACGAGCAGGTACCAACAGACTTGTATACACACCCCCAAGCTACCGTATACCCATCGTAACCTACCGTAATCTATCAGAAATCGTTAAACGGATTGCAGATTCGTGTTTAGCACTGCAAATAACCCCCAGGGCAACAATTTGAGCCATATCTATGGTAGCACTCCGGAAATCAGCAAACGTCGCGATTTGCCATCAAATCCCCCCCCCCCCGATGGGAATCTTTGAACGAATCATGTCGAAAAGCTCGGAAAATCGTCAAATAAACCATAGATTCGTGATCAGCGCCCCAAATAATCCACCTGAAAGGATTTTGAGTAAAATCTGCAACATTTTTTAAACGCTTTCAGAGGTATAAATAAGCGCCCAACCAAAAATCTGCACAAGTCCAAAACGCTATCAGTCTGTGCAAAGTTGGAAAATGTGCCTTCACTCAAAATTTGCTCAGTGGGGTAGTTTTGGGAGCTGAACACAAGCACGAGGTACGTTTCCGGATTTCGCAAACTCTAATGCGCGTTTTTGATAGAAAAAAGGCGTGAAATACGAACTTTGACCGGCTGTAACTTTTTCGCAGATGTCCGTAGCAAAATCCGAGTTCAGATTCGAAGAGAGCGTATCCGAGTTGATCAAGAGACATTCACAGTCTCTCAAAAGCTCATGCCTGACTAGCGAGGTTCCCCAGTTAGGAATAACGGCAAAATTTTTACGAAACTATGTTGAAATTCGGTCTTCTCATCACCCGATACAGACTATTTCATTGTTCTATAATGAAAAAATTCCCTTATTCAAATTTATTATGGTATTCCTCAAACTTTTGGAAAGCGCCTTGATGCCTGTTCCACTGGTGTCTCGGGCCTAAAGCGAGCGGTCTAATATGCTTATTCTCGCGAGACGGTCCTAAAAAATGTTAACCGATTCACGGACTGTATCTACATAGAGTTCGGACTTTCGTATAATAATTCAGCCCAGCTGGTGTCGAAAATTCCGCCGCGTTTTCAATGAATGTTCTACGGTAGCCACACAGCCTTGAGTTTTCTGACTTGGACCATGCTTATCAACGGAGCCGCCTCTAACATATGCAGAAGGAAATTCCAACACAATAGTGAAAATACTTACCGAAGAAATAACTAAACAACAGAGGCCGGCTTTGAGGACAATTGATCTTCCTTAAAATTCGCTTCTTCCTGTTCCAACATACGAGCCGCCTCCTTATCAAGTTGCTCCAGTTGGTCTTGATGACGCTTCGCGAGCTGCTCCTCATGCTTCTCCCCTCTAAAATGAGGTATAGAATAGAGAAAAGTAGGATAAATGCTATACAGTTCGCATGTCATCCTCTCACAATTTCGCTTACTTTTTCGCCAATCGTTTCCTCTCCTCTACGAACATTTTCAGGTTCTTCTCGTGCAGTTCTTTCAACCTTCGTTCTCGCTCCGCTTTCGTTTTGATGCCCTTATCCTGAAACACACGGCCGATATTGGTAAGATGTAGGGGGATTCAACCAGATCAACTGACAAGATTGAGGATCTTCGCGTCTTCCATGCTCTTCTTCGTCTGCGTCTGTTTGAGCTCCTTCGTCTCAGTTTCCAGCCGCAGTTTCAGACCTTGCATTTGTGTCTTCTGCGCGTCCAGCAGAAGCTTCCTAAAAAACCATATCAGTACTTCAGATATCCCCGACCCCTTATGATCTCCCACTAGGGCTCATTATTCCTACGAATTCTTCGATATAATTTTAATACTATTACGTTAAACACGTTTTCAAATCAGAGCGTCTTAAAATTTTCTATGGACCTATCCAATTTTTAATACCAAAGTTGTTTCATCGCGATAAAGTTCCAGATTTCTTGACACTTCAGAATAGAGACAAAAATACGACAAATAATGGAAACTTCTGGAATTAGAGTAAAGCGCGTTAGCCAACAATATTTTCCACACCGTACACGAGCGAGCACGAGTTTCATTACACGACCCTACTTGTTTTGCTACATCAGCAGCATAAGAATTCTCCTCGAAAAAATGGACTCGAATGGGAATGCCTACCTGAGAGTCTCAGTCTGTTCCCGCAACTGCGCTTTCCTCAACTCGAACTCCTCCGTCTCGTGTCGTCTCATCATCGCTGACCACTCATCCGTTTGCACGTTGACGAGAGAGCGAACCTATACAACGAGAAGTATAGCATGAAACGTTGCGGAAAACAAAAACTGATTTTGAAGGATTGAAGGGTGCCTCAGAAAAAATATTGATGGCCAAAATTGACATATACCAATGCTGTCCTTTTCGGAGTGAAGTTCAGATCCACAGTTGCGGACAAAACTGCTGCGACACGCAACGCAGGCAAACCCATGCTAGGCGCCGTTTTGTTTCGCCGAGCGGCGCGGAACAGTACAACCCTATCATATTGATCAGGCGGCGCGGCACGATCGATGTTAGAGGTCGTTTATACTCGCGCAGCTGGTTGGCGCGGCACCGTGCATTTCTGTAAGGGGTCGATTATACTCCCGCCGCCGGAGCGGTGCGGCGCAGTTCCTATAATATTGATCGTGTCACGCCGCGTGATCAATATTACAGAAATGCACAGAGCCGCGCCGCTCGGCGACGGAACTATAAAAGACCCCTAATAATGATCACGCAGCGCGGCACATTTGATATGCCGCCTTCGAGCGGCGAGGAACAGCGCATTCCTCTAATATTGATCACGCGCAGGGCTAGGCTCTAAAGTTGGGCCATTCTAATAGATTCGAATCGATATATTCGAATAATTGCCATTCGAATACTTATTTATTATCGGAATTTCTAAAATCTCATTATTCGAAAACTATTCAAAAATCGGACCTCAAAAAAGGGTATTCGACTTTATTCAACAATAGGACCTCTAAAAAAGGGGGCATTCGAATCTATTCAATAATCGAAGCCTACTATTCGAATGTTCATTCGAATAGTTATAATTTCGAATGGTTTCGAATAAATTTGCCCCGTCGCCGTTATTTATGGTGTACGGTAGACAATCGTGGGTTCCATTGGCAGATATGACCACGTCAAAGGATTTCGAAACCACTTGGCGCTTCGCTGCGTGCGCCGCAATCTAAAAATTGGCGTCTTCATCGTAGCGTGGCGGCTCGATTCCGAAACATTTCAGCGTCTATTTCAGCGGCGAGCCCTGAGGTCCTTCCCGAGAATTTCCTTCAACATCTTGCCTTCTAAAAATAGCGAAGGAACTAAGCACAAGTAGCCTTCTGCTAAAGCATAGATACTCCAATCCCCCTCGAATTGTGAAAAAAATCACGCCTCATGCGAGGCCCAGGCAAGCTGAGTTTGAACCCCTATCCTCTAGTGTTAGAACTTCTCAAGGTGAAGAATTTAGACAGTTCAAGTCCCACTAACCCATTCAACGTCTTAAATAAACCATTTCTTCTAATACAGAGAGGAATTGTGTCCAGTTGTAGTCTTTTATTTCTGAGATAACTCCTAGGAATGTTTGCATACGTGAATCCAAGTGCCCGAATAAAGACATTCCTCGTGACACTATTTTGCACCCTTTCCAAAATATATACAATCTGCCGTTTGCAGGGCGCAAAAACGCAGGTACCATACGCCAACATTGAGCGAACGTAAATTTTATAGGCCTTGATCAGCAACTGTGGATTTTTTGATCTAAGGATCTAAACAACAAAAATAGCCTCTGCTGCGCCTTAGTAGCAATGAGCCTATAATGCTCATCAACCGAGAGTTTGTTATCAACCACGAACCCGAGGTCTTTTATTTTATCAATTGTCTCAATCGGCACACCGTTAATTGCATAGGTGGCATAGTGGATTTCGACTGAATTTTCACTGAAATTTTAATTTTAAGGCCGAAGCGTTCAAGAATCATGAGTATGGTCTTGGACTTGCTTGGAAAGCATCAGGACTCCGATCTGTATGAGATTTTGATCCGATTGGTGTCGCTCAGGTTTTCTCATGTGGTTATCCTCTGTTTCGGAGGCCAATCAAGTTAGTCAGCGGGAAAGTGTGAGGGAAGGGGACGTAGCATACACGCCCACACACACACGATCAGTGGCAGTAAGTTTCCCTTCGAACAAGAGGATCCACTGACAGCTCACCTGGCCTGTTTTCAGTCTGTCGCTTTGAAATTACTCGAAAAAATTCAAAATTCAGACTTCGAAAAACAAGGGTCATTCGTATATATTCAAAAATAAACTTCAAAAAAAAGAGGCCAATCAAATCAGGGTAAGGCATGCCCTGGTTACCGGTCCTTTGAAGGTGCGCCCCCCCCCCCTTCATAAGTTGGAAAATTTTGCGGCACCCCCCCCCAACTTATCAAAGACGTTTTTTTTTTCATTATTTGACGCTTCGCGGCACCAGATATGCCATTGCTACCCGGCTGATCTCGGCTCTAATGGGACCAATCGACCCGGGACTCGGGCAGTAACTTTTGTGATCCTCTTCCAAGTAAGCACTGCACCAGCCCAAGTCGGAAAACTCGCCTAGTCACCTTTGTCAAAAGCACCAATTCAAAACTGCGTTTCTTCGCAATTATGACGCCCGGCATACACACTCATCGTCCTTGGTTCGGCCGCAAAAGGTCCGCGATTCTTGCATACGGTATCACTTCCAGAGCGAAGAGCGCGCCCATACCACCGCAATCGAGATTCACGCAGCTTCTTGGCAATCGGAGCAGCACCGAAACGCTTCCTGATGTCGTCGTTCGTGACGTGGTCCAAACGGGTGATACCCGCTGTCCAACGTAGCATTTTCGTCTCCATTGCACCGAGATTTCGCTCTGCTTCCTCGGTAGCAGGCCAGCACTCCGCTGCATACATTGCAACAGGCCGGACCACAGTTCGGTAAATCTTCGACTTTAGGCGATCGGGCATCTTCCTGTCGCATAGCACTCCAGTCGCAACCGCCATTTCAACCACGACCCTAGTGTTCACCTCACTATCTCTGACTGCAGTCAGATGTAATCATCGAAACAAGGTACTTGAAGACGTCAGTGCGTGGGAGCTCGATACCATCAATATTGATGGAGGCACGCTCACTTCTATCCGTAGTCAGATACTCAGTCTTCCTAACATTGAGGCGGAGCCCGAATCGAGCCAATCGGTCACTCCAGTTTTGCACCTGTCGCTCGAGATCCAATTCATCTTCGGCTGCGAGCATCACATCATCCGCATACAAAAGCGCCCATGGCGCTGGTCTCTGCAGGTCTCTTGTGAGAGTATCCATCACGATGATAAATAGGACGGGAGAGAAAGCAGATCCCTGGTGCACGCCAACGGAGAGTGGAAATTCGGCCGAAGCTTCAGCAGCAGCTTGGACCCGACTTTTTGGATCAGTGTAGAGAACCTTGACCAAGCCTATGAGCTCCTCTGGGATGCCGCCGTAATGCAAACCAGATTACTTCATGCGGATCTCGGTCAAACGCCTTCTCTAGATGGAGAAAAGCAAGATGGAGCGGCTTCTGTTTCTCGCGGTGTTTCTCAACCAGTAGTCGTGCAGCGTGGATGGCGTCCGTCGTGCTACAGCTGGTAACAAAGCCACACTGATTGCTCGTGATCTCGACGATTTCACGGATTGGACAATCAATAATGCGCTCAAATACTTTCATGGTGTGAGACAGTAAACGTATTGGACGGTAATTTGCTCAATCCGCTTGATCGCCTTTCTTATTCCAGATCGGAATGGTCGTGCTTCGTTACCAGTCCTTGGGCGCTTTCTTTTCTGCAACGACCCGGTTGACGAACTCTGCAAACCATTCAGTGGAATCCCAGCATCGTGATTTACACATCTCTGCCGCCAGATCGTCTGGCCCCGTCACCTTTCCCGCCCTCATACGTCTCAACGCCACCTTCACTTCTTCGGTGGTGATAGGCTGGACAGGACCGCTTGTAGGTGGGTGTTCCGATAGGATGGCGGAGTTCTTCCGTCAAGATTTTTTCGAAATAGTCACGCAACCTCCTCATCAACTTACAACGGTTCATAAGCAGCCGACCATGATCATCATTAACACCGTGAAACTTCTCGATGACGGGATTTCGCAAGTCGATACACAAGGTGTTAATATATTAAGATCAATCTGAGAAAAAAAAACGAGATGGCTGATGAGGAAAGCGAAATGATCAAAAAGAACGTCGCAAAACGTTACGCAGTATACCGCGATAACAACGAGGACCTGCGCTTCCGATCGCGGCTACAACGCATACGTGCTAGGAACATTACGTTTTCGAATGTGTTCATAGAAGCCGTGGTTAAGCACTACAAATGGCTGGAGTACTGACAGGACCGGAGCAGCCCCGAGGCTGGCCTATTTCGCTGCAAGCTTTACGATAATCATCACAGTGTACTACAAAACCGTATGGATTTACCAGACGAGAGTGATGCTCATGTTGAAATGGATTCAAACGGAGAAGAGGTTGACGACCCTACTTCAAATTTCAGTTTGTGTGCACAATACGGAAGTGTAAACTGAGGCTCCGCATTCCCCAACTACAACTCAATCAGAAAGATCACTGAGAGGTAGCAAAAGGACTCACACTGGTCGCATCATCGCAGAGCAACCAACAAAGGACGTCGATAAAAACTATCTCGGATATAACGTCGTGTATTGTCTCAAAAGACTAATTCATGACTACATCGACCCTAAAGCAGGCACGAATATGTGGCCACAAACTCTCAGGCGGCATAATTCGCGTGGCCAGCACAAAGTTATCCACGATAGATTTTTGGACCACCAGAACAACGAACTGAAGAAAGCAACAAGAGCTACAATTACATCAACTGCTATAGCACACACAATAGCCAAGGAGGGATTTTCTTTTGCCAAACAATTTCCACTCCTTATAACAACAACGAAGACGGGAGCGATTGCTTCGGAAGCTCATTACGACGCAAGAAGTGCTACACGTATGATCAAGCAGTTCGCCATTAATATGAAATACGATCTCCTCAAATAAGCCATCGGTAACGACTTGCCCATCTTACTTCTACCGCATGGTACCACAGGTAATGGAAAGAAATGGATTGTGTTTCTGCTGAGAACTGTATCTTCCGTCAATCGTCCCATGACCTTTCATCTCGCCCTCGTAGAAGTCGAAAGTGAATCTGGAGAAGACATATTGCATGCCTTACGAGAGCATTTGATTGGATTGACCCCCTGGGCACAGCAGCCTGGTCTCTCTATGACCTCATGGAGTTTCTTTATGAGTCGCCTGGTCTCACTCTTAAGCGATGGAGCTTCAGTGTTGACGGGTCGGATGAAAGGCCTCTATGGATTGATCAAGACTCAAATCAGAAACAGAGTATGGGAATAGGGGGATACAAGGAATGATCTCGTTGTCTCAGTTTGCGGAGCTCACAAGTTGAACCTGGTGATTACCGCGCAAAAAGGGTATGCCATGTACCTCACTTAAGCTTTGGTGATAGAAATCCACTACTTATTCGGTTCTCCAATGAGAAGTCGTGGAAGATCCACCTACCGATCTGTTGCGAAGAAAATGAATTTTCGATTCCTCCAAATGACGATGCTGCACCGTGTAGGTTGGGCTGCCAGTTTGCAGCCATCTGTCCAGGATATTTTCAGCAACTATCTCATAAGCTTCACTCATAAAGAAAGCTTCATGTCTGGTGAAGTCCCCATCAAATGGAGGCAATCATTTGTTACCCCCATTCCAAAAAAGCTCCCTTTCACAGACCCTGCTAATTTCAGGCCAATCAGTATAACATCTATTTTCTCACGGCTGTTCGAAAAAATTCTGAAGAAGAGAATCGTTTGTCACTTGGAAGCAAATCAGGTTATCTCTCCCTTCCAACATGGTTTCCAGGGAGGGAAGTCCACTGTGACGGCAACCATAGAAGCACTAAACAAGTGGACGGCTTTCCTAGATGTTGGGAAGAGTGTTGATGTTGTCTATTTTGATTTTGCTAAGGCTTTTGATAAGGTTCCTCATGACAAATTATTGCAAAAACTCTCAATGGTTGGTATCCATCCGCGAATAGTTTCATGGATACGTTCGTTCCTAACTGACAGGACGTTCTCGGTCTGTGTTGACTCTTCTCACTCAACTCCAAGGCCAGTCCTGAGTGGTGTACCACAAGACGGGGTATTGTCGCCCATACTTTTCAACATATACACTCACGAAATCGCCGGTCTTGTCACTTCCTGTGGCACCGGTCTCAGTGCATTTGCGGATGATATCAAGATCTATGGGGACGTTTCCCAACCGGAGAACTGTATCTTGCTACAACAGTCTGTTGACATTATTAGTACTTGGTCTCGCGATTGGAATCTCCCGTTGGCAAAAAAAAAGGAAGGTTCTCCACTTGGGTAATAGCAATGCCAACAGTAAATATACTGTCAGTGGCTGTCAGATCCAAGAAGTTGACCAAATAACTGATTTAGGTTTCACTATTACTAAAAGTCTGAGTTTTGATAAGCACTGTGAATCTATCTCGAATAAAGCAACTTTTGCTATGAATAATATTTTCAGGGGTTTGTCAACTTGCAATCCCTCTGTGCTTATCAGAGCTTACACCACGTATGTAAGGCCTCTACTCGAGTACGGTACCCCGGTATTCAACCCCGCCAAACTCAAGAACATTAATAGATTGGAAAAGATACAGAACAATTTTACTAGAAGAGTTTTTATCAGACAGCATGGCTTCATTTATGGAGAATTGCCCTCCGCTGCCGACAGAAATGCACTCTTTGGCCTAGAGCCTTTGGCTCTCAGAAGGAAAAAGAACGATTTGTTTCTATTCCATCATATCCTTTTCAATGGCAAGTTTGGTCTTAGGCCTGGGGATTTCGTGAGAACGAGGGATTCGGTAACCCGGGGGGGTCCGATTAAATTCCACCGTACCGTGTCAAATCTTGAGTGTCGGCGCTGCTTTTTCACTAATAGAATTGTTCCGGTATTCAAAGATCTCAGTAGGAACGATACTATTCCTATAAACTTCGGCGCCTATAAGAACTTAGTGCACATGAAACTGGCTTCCGGGAAGCGGCGGAGTGACCCTCCGTAGTGCTGGGTTGCTCGTTTCCCTGTGCTATTCTTCGGACTGATCCATCGTTGTTCTCGTTTCATTGGTTTACAGTATCTTTGCTCTGAATATTCTGTTTGAGGTTGATAGTTTGTTTTCCTGTTTTCTCTTTTTTTTCTCCACACGAGTGTAAACTTGTGTAAATAAATAAATAAATAAATAAATATATATATATATATATATATATATATATATATATATATATATATATATATATATATATATATATATATATATATATAACTATCCTGTACTACTTGAGAATCTGAGAAGACTTCATTAGAATCTTGATGCCACTACGAAAATTCAAAAAAACACTTTGGGTGATGACAGATGCTCGAACATTCATCGTGCTGCAACATGTTAACGCTACACTTCATCATTTATCCAAAACGCTAGAGCCTGGGCTGGAATTCATGAACGCTAAGCCGGGGGTTCCAGCAGGGTTTGTTTGGAAACGTTCGAAAACCAGCGATTCATCGTCGCTAGGTTTGGTCAGGACTGAGCTACGCCTGGTTTCCATGTAACCTCACCTCCAAGGTGGTGGTTTGATTTGGTTTGGTCCCAGCTGGGGCAGCTAACCAAACCAAACCCTGCCGGGACTCAATGTCTTCATGAATCCCAGCCCTGCTTGTGGACTTCGTTTCTCGCTGGCGACGTCTCAATGCTGAATTCGAAGGGAGCGGAATGAGGACAGAAGTAAATACCTATTTGATGGAGAGTGGCATTCTAAAGAGACTAAAAGGTAGCGGAAGAGCAGAAAAACTCATTCCTGACTACTTTCTGAACTATTTTTCAATTCTACTAAGTCCCAACAGCTTTCGCATGGCGACCGGCCGGGGGCCTGCGCCCCCCCCCTCCTGGAGCCCAGAGTTGCGGCCCCCCCTGGTTACCGAAACCGAGGGTGCTTTACCCTGATTCAAATATATTAAAAAATCACGCGTCAATAAAGGGGGTATTCGAATCCTTCAAAAATCGGACTTTGGAAAAAGGGCTCATTCGAATCCATACGATATTCGGTCTTTTCGTCCAGGGCACAACAACTATACTAGGCTCACGCTGAGATGATCACAGAGGGGGGCCGCAGCTTTGGCCGCCGGAAAATGGGAGGAGGCCGAAGCCTCCGCTAAAGTTCAGGCAAACCTAAGCTCCGGTACATCCCTAGTGACCTGTTGATTTCGATTATCACCAGCAGCGGAGCGGTGGGCCTCGGTGAAATATAACTAGTGATAAGGAGGTTTCGACGGAAAAGCCACCACTCCGCGCTGTGATAACCGAAAACATGAGTTCACTTGGAATGAAACAGAGTCTAGTTGCTATTCGTCGAGACAAAAGTTTGTGAAAATCAGTAGGATAGAATTTTAAGGGAAAAAATAAAGTCACAGTTAATCCAATGTAAAAACAACTCTGATTTATTCACAAAATCATCAAATTTTGCTGATTGTTCAATTATCACACTCACTCCACAGCTGGAAGCTGCGAGATTTTTTGTGCCGAAGGTAGGGGGCCGCAAAAATTCCCAGGCTGCAGATAGGGGGCCGCACCTCTCACCGACCGGTCACAGCGCCATGTCTTACCCTGATCACGCGGCAAGGCACGATCAATATTGTGGAATTGCATTTCACCACGCCATTCAGCGGCGAATGTATAAGTGGCGCCTACAGAACTGCACTTCGGCGGGCCGTTTAGAGCGGAAGTACAAATGACGCCCTCGGACTACGAAGTTACGGCACATACATCCTCGAGCTGTGTGCTGCAACAGCGGTTGTCCGCAGTTCAGGGCAAGGCAGAGCGCTGCGATCTGTAGGGCTGGGATTCATGAAAAGCAAACCACGGTTACGGCTGGGCTAGCGGATGAAACCGGCATTCACGAAAAATCCGGTTTGGTTACGGCTGGGCTACGATTGGGCTACGCGTAACCGCACCTCGGAGCTGCGGTTAACCGCGGTTAGCAGCGGTTTTGCGGCTTAGTCGTCGAATTGATGGTGTGTTGTATTAGTGCACAACACTGAGGAAACGCACCTTTTGCGAATACGCATGAAAACTTGATATTTTCGAGGCAAGCTGAAAATACAGGAATGCCGCCGTTATTGACTGCCACATTATAAGCCCTCTAGCCATTATGTGTTCCTCTCGAGAACAACGAGAATTCTCAGAATCATCAACCTCATCTGTAAGTTTTATGTATGTTGCCCATGGCTAACTAAAATCATTATACCTGTCCTCCCTACTCTCGCTCTCTTCTTTATTTTATACCACATCGTTGTTCTTTTTGCCTCAACTTTTTGTTCCTAATTCTTGTCTTCCGTGCGCTGACCATTTACCGAGCAGCCACAGGCTCTTCGCTGGGGTTTCTTTCCCATTTCGGCTCCGAATTCCCTCATTTTTTCCTCAGAATTTTTTCCCAGCATTTTTCGTACACGTTTTCGTTATTTTTCTGTTAGAAAACCCTAACTTGGCTTGGTACTGTGATGCATGATTTGGTTTTTTGCATTTACAACGTTTTCTTCTACTTTTTTTCCGAAGCGCCCACTTGGATTTCAAATGTTAATATTTTTTACACGGTTCTGTGATCAACCTGGGTTTTCTCGATGTTTTTAGTTCAAACTTGTTTTTCCCTTGCATTTTGAGCTTTTCCCATATGATTTTCCTAAGGAGTCGTTTTAGTTTTCTCCTGTTGTGAGCGACAGTAAGCTTGTGTGAGAATGACAAAGAGAAAAAAAACAAAAAAGGGATTCTTAGACAAAAAAGAGATGGAAAAAAACTCGGAACTCAAACGACAAACGGAGAACTTGAAGCCAAAAACTCATCGAGAGGACGATGATGATCCCTGCAGCAACACCCAAGCGATGTGAAACACAAAAAAATAGAGGGGCGTTTCGAAAAAAAAGTTGAAAGGCTAGTAATGCGAGAAAAAAAGCTAAATTGGGGGTTAAAATTTCACCAGCAGGTTTGCGGCTCATCGTGAGAGAGCAGCATCACTTTATGTACTTTTAAAAACCAAAAAGGATTTAAAAAAAAAGGAAAAAATGAAAAACTTAAAAATGGAAAAAAACAGCTCCAAGTTGAGGAAAATCCCTTTAAATGCCTGCGATCCATTGAAGAAGGTAAAGCACAAGGTAGACAAAAATAAGAATTCAAAAAGCAAGCGAAATTAGCAATCATGTGCAATAAAAACAGTGACGGGTTAGGGAAATTCCGACCCGAGTGCAAATATTGATTTTCTCCAATCGAGATTCTCGGCGTCAATTGAGTGGCAAGTACGTGGCCGCGGAATGGTTAGCCACCCAACCGCGATGGGGCGGTTGTGAATGCCGGTTCGCGGTTTGGCTACCGCTAGGGTTGCTGCCCTAACCAAACCCAAACCTGGCCGGCTGCGTTCATGAATCCCAGCCTAGGAGATACGTGCACATCACTCCCTTTAACTGAGATATTCATGCGGCCCACAAACCCAGCTTGGAAATTCGTGCAGTCCACCTGCAGTTCGCAAGTGTAACCATCAAATGAATGAAAAATTCAGCGAATTCCGATGTTTCAGTGAATAAGTTAATATAACAATGTTTACCGCTGAATACAAACTACATATGTTTGCTGGTGGATGGCTCAGGGCGTGCGCCTCCCACTTGCCGCCGCAACTGCCTGCTATCATCACCGCGCCCAACCCTGCCGCAGTTGCGGACCGCAATTTCGTTCCGGTAAGGAATGTGTAGGTACCTTGACGAGTAACACATCTCCATGCCCACTTCATAGCGCGGTTCAACCCCAATTAAGCTTCAGCTTCATCCACTAGTGCTAACAACCTTATCTCACCCATGTGAAGCTTTCGCTTACCTCCAGATTACAACCCCTGTTCAAAAACACCTACGGGGATGAGCTGCCCTACAACCATGTAAGGGCCAAACTCAGAGCACGCGCCATATCTGCCGAATTCGTGCCAACGTACTGAGCACCGACAGATGGGAACCACAACTGGCAATGCGATCGGTGTCGACCGTATCATCCCGGCATAACGTCTGACTATCAATGGTTCACATCGAAAGGTGAAGCTCAAGCGACAAGGGCGTTGCGCGCGACAATTCACATCGACTATAGAGCCAGCCAAATACAGTTACCTCGTTCTCGTTTTTGGTAGTTTTTCCGGAGTGATTCTGAGAGTGAACCCTGATTTGGGTGGGTGAGGAGTTCCCGAAATGTATGAGACAGGGTTGCATTTTGTTCCTACTTATAAATAAAAAATCGCGAACCAAAAGCTCCACTAGATCATGTACACTAAATCTGACCAAAAGAATGTGCAACAAATGTCGTAATTTGTCTACCTCGTATTCAATACATTTACGCAACTCGCTGTTGAAATTTCTCCATTTTGTTCACTCGCCCTTCCATAGAGACTTGGTCCAAAGCATGCATCTCAAAAGTTTTTGATGCATCCAAGATAGCGCTTTCCTGACATTTTTCAAGTCCACAATCGAAACAAAATTCCATCCAATTCCAATCGCGATCCGAACATCTTCGACCCAGAAATACGGAAACAAACGCACACAAATGGCAGTTGATAATTTTCTAAAAAAAAAACAGTGCACGGCTTTGCAATAATGTAAAAATTTCTGCTACACTTTGTTTTTAGCAACTGACGGTACAACTGACATTTAAGGAGCTACGCTATAACAAAAATCTCGTTAGTAAAGAGGGTTCTCTATGAACGACACTTCCAGCCAGCGCCAACTAGTTGTACCTGTCAAGAAGTCTGCAGAGTTGTACCGGCCGGCGAGTGGTCGCCGAGCGCCAGCCTTGATGTGGCGACAAAAATGTTAGGTTCGCCGCTGCGAGCACCGCCGCGACTTCAACTCTGCGGGCCCCTTCAGCGTCACGATCAAGGTGTGTCGATAACAGCGTGGGTGCAAAGAGACGGCTGGCAATGACTTTTTTAAACGAAGACTTTTTATTCGGATTATGAAACGCTATCATAGTCACAGCACAAATGCATACCCAATAATGTGCTTTGTGCACTTATGTTCCAGTTGTGGAATCGATGTTTTTAGATAAAATTGATTTTGCGATCTTTCTGAAAAACGTCGCGCGCGGCAAAGTGTAATAGAGAAGCAATCTCTGTTTTTTATGAATTACATGAAAATGGGAAAATCTCGAGACTTGTGCAGAATTTCGGAAATCCTTTCCTGAACACGCTAGGTAACTTCCTGAAATGTCGGGCTTGTGTTGCGAAAACCCCAAAACGTTATATGGAGGAGTTCGAGAATTCAACCTGCAAAAACTCGAGAGTGTCCCACCTGCATTTAATTCACCAAGAGAACATAGAGATTGCTCCGCTATTACTTGAACAATTACTACTCAAAGGTTCGCCGCACTTTGCCGCGCGCGACCTCTTTGAGACACGACCGCAAAAACAATTGCATTCAAAAACAAACCGATTTTAGGGAGTTTCGGCCCACAAGTCACATAATTAGGTAGCAATTTGATCTGCGAATAGGATAAGGTTTTCAGAATCCGAAAAAAGTCTTCTTTCGAAAATGTTACAACCATCGAACCTTTTTTTGCCAAGCTTGGCAAATGCTCCCATTTTTTACAAAACTTAGCGCAGGTATTTTATCGCAACGTCTAAGAATCTCCGAGATCATTTCGACCACACTGTATATCAATGGTGGACATCGCCTTCAACATTTTCGAGGCGCCCTGTGGAAAAAAATGTTCCGGATCTTACCCGATCGTTGTTCGCCAAATCGCTGGATCCAGCAGTGTCCCCTTCACTGATCTGCCGCTGAGCCCCTTTGCCTTTCCTAGTTGATCGTCGATTATTCGTGATCAACTTGTCGACATTCGTTTGCTGCAAATAATAATTAATCAGACAGAAAACGCCAAATAATAGCATCGAAATTTCGTTAGGCAATGATTTCGATAGCGTCACAAACGCTACCACACCTCGACTCGTTGAGCAATTGTGATGTTACGTCACGACTAAACAACAAAAAGCCGGCACATTTCACTAAACAATGCTCCAACCACTCAATGGTCCACTACAAGTAAACGGGTTCAGTATGAACGGCAAATCGTTGTTAACTGTTGTCGCTCCAACAACTACTATTAAATGTTATATGGTACTCAGTAGTTAAGAGCGTTTCACTAAAGCCAAAAGAGAAGGTTAGAAGCAGTAATCTCGGCACATCGAAACTTACAATCCAAGCGATAGATGCCCGTCTGGGAGGCTAAAAGCATTGAAACTAACAAACGAAATCGTCACATAAGGAAGGCCAGGGGGTTACCAGAAGCAATAACTTGTTTATGAGCAAAATCTCAAATTATGGTTCTAACCTGCTGCTTCTGGATACTGTCACGCTGCTTCTGATGTTTCTTCTTCAGTTCTTCACTATCCTTCTGAAACTTTTTGAGCAGCTTGGCAAACACCTTGTCCTTCTTCAATTCCTCCACATCAATTGGCTCAACCTGGAAAACGCTACTCATACAATCTCAAACCCTTCACTAGAAGTATGATGTTGAATGATGCTCCATAAGATCTTCGATCTTTCTTAAAACAGACGTCGAGGGTTTTATGGACGCAAATTTTGCTTTAAATTCGTAACTTGTTGAAAATCGTGGTGTCGTAAAAACTGGATTTCCTGCATAGAATGTGCAGTCATGGTCAGGTGCACAAAAAGTTTGTAACGGACGTGATTACACAAAACATTTTTTCACTAGGTGCGCTTTCAAAGAAGGTTCTCACGGTTCCGTGAGAACACGTGAGCTCCTAGGGAGAAATTGCTTCCACGCCGCCGTGGTTACAGTTCCCTGGTAACTATTGGCATGGGAATGTTTGTGGAACGTACTCTAAAACGCAGCCTTTTCCAACGCCTTAGGCGCTCTTCATACTCCCCAACGCTACCGCGTCACGCGTGCAGGGTCAAGCGTGGCGCTGCGTAATTTTTCGAAATCTGAGCGACCCCCACCCCACCATTGAAAACATTTCTCCAGAATCCAAAATTTTTGCGATTCCCCCAAAGTGCGATTTCTGCGCAGTTTATATTCGATTACGAAAACTGTCATACGCGAAAAACTCATTCAGTAGTCGGTTTCAAGCGCCTTAAACATGAGCAAAGCTAGATCATTCCCGTTGGTGACCAAAATATTGGGGATTTCCGGGATATCTACACCAAATTATCATTTTTGAACAAATTTTTGCGACTCCCCCCCCACTAACCTTCATTTTTTGGCCAAATTTTTTGCGACCCCATCACCACTTCCCGTTTCGAAATTACGCAACCCCGCTTGACCCTGCACGCGTGGGGGTCGCGTTGGTGTATGAATGGACTGAAGCCACGCCCGCGCGTTACGTGCTTGTGTTAAGAAGTATAAATAGCGCCTTACTTACAAAAACGAAAAGTTGACCGGTGTGAAAAAAGAATGGAACCGTTCCATATAATAAGAGGAGAAAACGTCGCAAGTTCCACTCACAGCTTTGAAGCGCATAGGTACGAATCCCTTCCGTAGCGAACACTATGAAAAAGGGAAAGGGCGTCGTTCCCAGTCCATTACGCGCCGCCATGCGGCAAAACTATGAACGCCACTTAGTTGTCAGCCACTTCCGCTAAGTGTTAAAGGCAGCACAAAAGTTGTTGAGATAGCGACGCTACAAGGCTCCCACTCCCCGTACCAGAACGCATACACAGTTGGTAGCTTTGAAACACATCAAAAATGATCGCATATGCGGCGGAAACAAAATGTCAGTCGAGCTAAGCGCTTTCAAATTTTACGCACACTCCCTCCCACTGAACTGACAAAAAAAGGTAATTTGGGAGTTGTGAGAGGGGTTCTCGGAGGGATGGAACGTGCGTAAACACAGAAGACGAATTACTCGACTACAGCAGCTTCTTCTAACAATTTTATGCGATCAGAACTACCGAAGTTAGCCCCCAAACACCCATTTTCCTCAATGGAAGAAACCACGACGTGACCGCACTCGAGAAATTGTTCTCTCCGAAGAGTTGAAGACGGTTCAAAACGTTTTAATACAAAACAAAATTGTGAAACCAGACAAAAACATCAGTTTATGCGTAGCCGCAGCGAAAATCAAGGCGGACAGACTTTGAAGATCAGGCAGACTGCTGCGACATTTCTAACCAAATCACGTGCACTTCACAGCCTGCAGTTACTAATCCCACTCTCCAAAAGTTGGTCATATAATGTGTACGATAGAAATCGTTTTCGTATTCCCGGCCAAAAAAACTTGAACTTGGGGGGGGGGTGGGGGCTATTGAAAGGACTCTGCCGCGTTTGAAAAAAAATCCTGAGAATTGGAGCAATTTGGGGCACCATGGTCAAGAGGCTATTCTTGTGCAAGACAACAGATGGCGTAGGGAGTCGTTAGATTTTTTTCGCACAGAATTGAAAATTCGCGGTAAAGGTAAAAATTGGGATCTTTAACGAAAACTCGTGAGGGATGATCGTAAAATTTCTCGAATACTCTGGCCGTGAAGGAAACAGGGCTGTAGCTTCTAGAGGAGAACAACGCCCCGCTTGGCCCTTTGCGGCACCAATAAAATTAAAAATCTATTCGAACATATATCTACTATTGAATAAATCGTCCTCAACAACCTCTAGATTCTAAAAAGCCACCGATAGAAACCTATGGAACATCATAGCAATAAACTACAAAACATCATCTATATATATATATATATATATATATATATATATATATATATATATATATATATATATATATATATATATATATATATATATATATATATATATATATATATATATATATATATATATATATATATAATATATATATACGGTTTCAAATGGGAGAGTAAAGACAAGAAATGGATCCATTCAGGAAGGATTCCGATGGTCAGGGAAGGATGGCATGACAAGAAATCTGGGGTACATTCCGGGAAGGAGCGTGCGGCTCCACCTGCAGTTTCTCGTCCTGACGTGAGCGCCTCATTGATGAGTTGAATGATGATTTCGTCGACTCCGAACTAATCTTTCTCGAAGTTGGAGGAGCCGAAAGATGAGTTACGCCGTCCTCATTTCTACCACGAACAAGCGACCGTTTCAGTGAAGCTCCCAGTGCCAAAGGCTATACGACGAAGTGGTTGAACTCATTATAAACTACAGAATTTCACAGACAGCGAGGAAGAATCGGTCTAACCTTAAACTTGTCCACTTGAGCAGGTGTCACTTCGTTATTAGCCTTCGACGTCCCTGATGTGGCCACGCAGCCGTCCGACCGAGCAGACAATGGCGGATTCTCCTTCCTGAAACAGTTTCTGAATCAGAATACATTCATGTTTAGCGGGAAATATGGACGCTTCCTAAGCATCACCGACCGTATCCAGGAATTGCAAAATCTTCCATAAAAATGAAGGATGGTGTAGGAACTCACTCTGAAAGCAGGTTAGCGGCCGAGCCATTTGTCTTCTGAAGGACTTTACCTTTTGCGGCAGTGGTCTTTCCAGTTGGAACCTACAAGCTTGGCATTAATCGAGTCTCCTGCCAGAAGGAGAGTGAGGAACCATGTTACCTCAACGATATCACTGTCATCAACTCCCATATGCGCTAACGCTTCTTGCCGCTTCTTCTGCTCGGAGAGATATGCTCTTGGGTCTGCCAGGGCATCAACCAAACCTAAAGCTTCCATCTGAATCAGAATGTCCAGCAGAATCCAGCCATAATCAGAAACTCACCACTCAACTCATCGGGAACGTACGTTTTGATGACAATGTGGACAAATAAGGTAGGAGCAAGCACCATTGTCTGAACACATGAAGCTCCGGGAACATTTACGCTAGATGTGCATCGACTTACCTGATTCGTGTCCGATCTCAGAGAAATATGCCGATATCCTGCTTGAAGGCCGTCCAAGGGTAAAATCCGTTGCCCCAACTGCTTTCCATTCTCGTCGTACACGGCAAATCGCAGAACAGCCAACTCTGGCAGCACCACCTCAAATTTGAACTTTTTCCGCGATTTGTGGAAAGACAATCAGCTTCATTACACTAATACAGAAAAAATTCTTATTCGAATTGCATTCTTTCTTTTAGACAAAGAGAGAAATACTCAGCTGAGTTTGTTTACGGATATAAATTCAATCTATGTGAATTGTCTGAGAATGTCTCAAAGTTCCAATTAGACCACTAGACAAGGCTTATATTCAGCTTGAGCAGGACTTAGCATCGTCTTAGAACCCTATAGTATTCAACAATCCTCCAAAATAAGCCGGTTATAGTTTTTAAATCTCATCTCAACACATGTGAGCGAATTCTGCGTTTCCATCAGTGGTCTACTGATATTGCTCTCGAGAACAGCACAATGGGTGCCCATCCGATGCGCGGTGCCGTCATCGCAATACACAATGAAGGACACACTTCAAGAAGCATCGCCGATCCGCTCACCTTGCTTTTAGAAGCTATCTAGAATTCAAAGAGCAGTCTCGCTCAGCTTGTTACACTCTCGGAAAAAATCGGCGGATGTGGAAAGGTCAGCGTTCAGACCTCCAGGATTTTTAAGAAGATTCGAAACCGAACCGATCGGAATCGCGACGGTCAACGAGGAAAACGGGTAAAGATATGAATTTTACGTAGACAAGTATGTTGAAAATCATCATAAAGGTGACGATTCCTTGCTAGTATCGCTTGGAAGAATCTCAACTGCTCTTCGCAGACAACAAGCTGCAAACAGTTAAAGAAGGCACGAAGCCTTTGCATCGTTTTCCAGGAGTTTCGCACCGCGCCGCTGTCTTCTCAGATGAGGAATTTCTTACGATGGAGCCGATAACAAACCTCCAAAACGATCGTTTTGTCACCAGAGACAACGAGGCGGCATTGGCGAGCAAAAATCTCTGGAAGGGCAGTATATCCGACTTCTGTCATGGTTTTGGGACCAATCACTAGCGACGGCGAAAATTCCCGTTTTCGTGGATTCTGGTGGCGAAATCGACACGGTAGTTCACAAGCAAACAGTCCACGAGGATATTTTAAAGTCTTGAGCAAGCTCCAACTTTTCCAGCAGACCCCGCTGCTTTCTACATGACTTCTAGCAAGTGCATAGCGTGGACTCCGTTTAGGAGTGGTGCCGTCGCGCGCTTCCTGCCTTCATCTCGCTCGATGATTGGTCATCTTGCTCATTGTATCTAAACCTTTTTGACTTCTCAATGTGATCTGTGATCTAACCGAAGGTCTGTGAATCTCTTTCCACGAAATTGGACTATCCGAAAGCTGCACTTCAGAAATTCTGGCTCGAGATGGATGACGACTACATGCGAGTGTCTTTCGAAGCAAACTTCTACTAGTATCCAAGAATATGGCGGACATTTTGGTACCTCGTGATCGTGTTGTGCTCACAACACCATAGTTAAACTTATCCATGTTTGTCATAGTTGAATTCCGATTTGGTGTTTGAAAAATGCTTGGATACCTGCGCACCCATGATTATGGAACACCCTATAATATTTATCTATTACCTAATCATAATGTGTGGTCCGATCTTTTCGGTAAACCTCTCCCAAAATGTGCCAAACTCTGGAGCGTGAAATCATTTTCGCAATAAACTATGGGCGGGATTTCAAAGAATGCACAGTTTCTGCAAAATGAATTGCCGCGTAGTCGAACATACAGCTTTGCTTCGATAGAGTCACTTCAGAGCAGGGGCTGTCTTCTTCTACACCTATTATAGCCAAAGTTCTCAAACTCCCCTATGAATACGATAGCGTAATGTCGTGAACCAAAAACGGTCTCCAGTCATTTTCAAAGGATCCTTTTAATGTTTGGTACTCTCTGAAGACATGTAGACGGCAAACCTTGTGATGAAACGTGGTTGAAGACCCTTCTTCATGTATGCCATTTTCAATCAATTTTCTGGGAAAATCAATCGAACTTATGAATTCTCGAGAAAAATTGGGAGGCTCCTAAACAGGCAGCCGCGACCATTTATCCATATGTGTTTCATCACGTTTGTTGCCATGGAACAGGTTCGGCACTGAGTATAGCTTTTTTTGTTTACCCAAACCGTAAAGCGCTCTGCAGTGTAGCACCGCGGCGAGTCTAGTGCGGCAGGGAATTGATGGAGATAGGGGTACGAAGCAGCGGACGAGGTCGGCATCGTATCGTACGACAGCGACGCGGGTACCTCGCAGTGTTTTTAACGCTGCGTCAGCAGCGACTCCCTGAGCGACGCCGTCAGCGAGCAGCGGCGGAAAATGGTCTCGACCATTTCCTTCACCGGCGTGAAATGCTGCCATCGATCGATTGATGCCTTTTTTATGATTTCTCCATAAATTCGATCTTCTGACGACCTTTTGCCGTTTCATTCAAACTTTGGTTTTTCGGTTTTTAGTTTTACTGGTTTTTTGATCCAACGTGTGACAGTTGCGATTTATGCGACTACCGGACACCGCCTGCTATTTTCGGTGCCTCGAGATTTATATTTTGAGGCATAATCACTTTTATAATCTACACTGAACCGAAATTTAAAGTTCACTTCACAGCTCTCTGAGCGTACACTACCGCTCGTAGGATTTGGTCGGAAAGCGAGCGAGGTCGGGTTTTCGCGTCTTTCCCGTCTTTTTTGTATAACTCGCTTTAAAGTCAACTTTGAGCGAAACTAGGGAGATATTCATGATTCTGGCGTCGAGGGCTATCTAATTGTGTAACCATTGTCGGAATTTCATTGAGAACCATGGAAATTTCGAAATCAATCAGCGGCCGGATTCATCAATGCGTGCTGTTTCGTAGGGGTTAAGGCGTCAGCACGTTTGATGATTACCCCGGGAGAGACTATGGTATCCTACCAGAGCAGTGTCTCAGCTGCCCCAGCCTATCAGCTGGGTAGGCCAAGGGCACCGTCGGTTAGCGATCATCCGCTTTTGCAGAGTAACCATCAAATGTGCCGACGCCTTTACCAGACGGTAGCGCCCCATCCGCCGCGGTACCGTAATCACGAATCTGGCTGAGGGCGAAACTTCTATAGTTCGCAACAAAACAACCACAAAGGTTGAATCAATGGGTAACAATCAACGCCAGGATCATGAATATCTTCCTAGTTTCGCTCAAATTTGACTTTGAAGCGTATTATACAAAAAAGACGAAAAAGACGCGAAAACCCAACCTCGCTCGCTTTCTGACTAAATCCTACGAGCGTTATTGTATTATTTTCAGAAGATGTTTCTATGCATTTCCTGAACTCTTGAAGCATATCAAAACAGTAAAAACTACTTATAGCGAAATGTGATGCCGAATAAATAAGGGCGAATGTATTTGTAAAAACGCGGCGCTTGCAATATCGGCGCTGCAATTTCGCGAAACTTTCGCCCCAAACGTCAGGCTAAGACCACGCCCCAAGCCCCTCGATAGGCGGCGTGCCACCGGTCCTTGCAACTCTGCACAGCTGTTAAAGTATGTTCACGATAAAAACCATGTCTGATTTTTTGGTGGAGAACGGCAGGTGCGGGGCCTAGCGCAACCCTAACGTTGACAAAAATAAGAAAAATGGGCTCGGAACGGTCCCCCACGGCCCCAAAGCTGGACATCCGTCAGCTCGTCACACCCCAGATGCACTTTCCACGCCCACCGACGTGAACAAATGAATGCTCGAGATTGTGATATGAGCGATGGTTTCCGATCAATAGCCGCGCTCTTCTATTTATTCCCAACTTCTCTCTTTACTCAGGTCAGCTCGCATACATCGGCTGCAAAAGACGGGAGTTACAAGCCTCGGACAACTCGTCCACCATGCTTCCCTCGCTCAATTTTTGAGGGACCATAACTCCGTTCCTAGAAGGTCTTGTACGATTCCAAAAACACCATTGGAGTCAGCATGGGACCGTCCTCAAGATAGGCGGAAAAGCAGAAAAACGATTCTTATCGTGAACACTGCCTTTAAGTAAATATTGTCGGGAAACTGACCTGCAGTTAGCCCAACGCGTGCTGAATAGGCACAACTTTGGGACGTAGAAACATGATGAAAGTGGTAGAACACATCCGGCATTGAAGTGCCTGCGGCAAATGGTGGGCATATCTATTCGCGATCGTATCCGGAACACCGGATTCGTGAGAGATGCGGAAACCAGCCATCCATCGTAGAGCAGATTCAGTCCCGTAGATCAAGATGGTTCGGCCACGTGTGCAGGATGGATTCCCACAAGAAAACTTGGCTCAAGCAAATCACCAAAGATCTGAAATCCATCCGGTGCAGTGTGATCGAAGCCAAGAACGTTTGCAGAGACCGTCAAGAATGAAGCGCGTTATTCAGGCTGTACGAACTCCAGTGGCACCCACAGCAGTGCATTGGTTGAGAGGTCGACCTGCTCCACCAGACGACAGCTAAGGGATAAGAGGAGAAGAGAATAGAACACATCCGAACACGTATGGATAAACGTCCGCTGCTGCCTGTTTAGCTTTTCTGGAAAAATTGACAAAATGTGCACAGATCAAGAAAAAAGTGAGTGTACCCATTTCCCAAGATTGAGTCTTCGGTGACGCCAGAGAAACCAGGAAGGTCTCCCAGAAGCAGTTATCCCAAACACCGAGCCGGACCAGCTTGATTTATGACATATTACAGTCGTATTCTTTTAATCGAAAGTTCGACGATTTCCGCGATAGTGCATTCTTGAGAGGACAGCCTCGACTCCAGAACGATCGGAGCGGACCTCTTCGTCCAGGGCGGGCAAGAAAAACGATTAACGATGCCGACTACACGGATTTTTTTTGTGAAAATTGGGGATCGCTCAGTCTTCTGCTTCCCATTCATTTCAAAGGCGACTACAAGCTCTCACATTTGATACATCCTGAGATAGAGGTTCACAGAAAGCAAATTCCATACAAGATGATCAAGAACGCGCACGTCCACGCGACACGGTCAATAAGTCATGTCTTGGAAAGCACCGCACATATGTGGTGAAAGCCCTAGAGTGACAGCTGTCAGGAAATACCGTAAAACAAAATGACCGACAACCGCATTGTTCTACCGTAACAGGATCACTTTAATTTTCCAAAGTGTTGAAGCGCCTTTCACACTTGCCCGACCGACGTCGGACGACTCGTTATCGAATGTGTAACTCTGCCAGCGCGTAGCTAGATGCCTCACACGGAAACCGGAGATGCCCAGGCTTCCGGAGGCATCTAGTATAATTTTGACCCGAGATTCTACGTAAATTACGGAAAGTTTAGCCTCAGTCGGTGAAATTTTAGCTACAGAGCCCGCATATTCTACGTAAATTCTCACTACGGCACCCGCATATTCTACGCTTATTCTCTTTACAGCACTCGGTCGATCGACCCACCCAGTCCTGATTCGTTCTAGAAAGGCAATCCCAGCTGCGATCGACAGCGTCGCCGTTTCTTCCCCACGGCCTGCCGCATCCCAATGGTCAAAAGTATCCTCACCACGGTGACCCAGAGAGCGACACGGAGTCACCCTCCACGGCCAGCCACAGACTGTCGAGTAATCACTCAATTTGATGACTGGGCCAACACTGTTTGAACGGCATCCCTGCGTTCCGCGTAGCCAGCGCGGGTTTAAGATTGCACTTCAACACAGGCTGTCGCGAAATCCGTAGGCTCTCGCTACAAAATTATAGCAAGAATGTACGGGTTTAGCGACAGAGAGATCAATGTATTGAATTTAGCCTTCGTTTTTACGTAGAATACGCGTAGAATTCGCACCCTTGTACCGTCCACACAAGACCGAATGGGGCGGCGCTTCCGGCCGCGCCCTTACCCTACCCATCTTGTCTATTTTAACTTATCAAATTTGATAAAGAGTCGTCCGACAAACTATGAAAGAGGCTTAACAAAGCACTTTATCTCATTTGATCACATCGGCATTCGTAGATTCGCAAGATAGCAAGGAAGAAGTATTGCTGGATGGAAAATCACCTTTCTGAACACGAATGGGGCCTCGTTATATACCGGATTCAGACCATTACCAGGGACAACCCTCGTTCTGTGCTCCTTTCTTATCGTGTCGGTGGGAAGACCATACATTTCCACTTCCACGTACGTGCCAATCTTTCTGTCACTTAAAAACTGCCCAGAAATCACCTAAACAAGTAATGATTCGCTAGCATTAGTGCTCGTGAAAATCCAGGAAAACTTGTGGCCAACCCGGACACTGCAGTGAGCTGCAATGACACCATCCACTGGCGATTCAGAGAACGGATCAAATGTCCTGTCAGGTCGCCGCATAAAATCCGGCTTCAACAGATACCTGTGATGGTTAAGGTAAAAACAGATGGATGGAACCCTCTGGACAAAACCCTGATTAGTACCCACCCTGAGCCGCAGTTGTACTCGAATTTGCCCATGTTTAGTTGCATGTACACGTCAGGAGTTTGAAAATTCAAGGCAACCATCTGACAACCGGCATTCCAGAAGACCTGAAACGACGATGATGAGAGAAAACCATCTCCAGCTTTCCTGCTTTTTCAATACTGGATGCAGATAACGGGCTTTAACACAAACCTGAGGAAGGAAATTACTTGAATCCACCCTTGCACCTTTGGGATATATTCGGCTCAGCTGGCGCTTATTGTAATTCACAAAATCTGGCGCGCATTGCTTCAGATACCCAAGGCCTGTCGATTCTGAGAAGGACGACATGTGGAAGTGCAAGTTGTTACCTGAAAAAGGACACTAATTATATGAATAACAAGCACTGTACATACTTTTAATGCTGAATGCCCTCATAATAAGCAGTGAGGTAATGCGCAGCTCAAGGATATACTGTCAGGCAGGAATCCTCGCGACTTCTCTCACCAGTCACAGGCCGCAAAAGTGCGAAATTCTCAGGTTTTCTACGCGTTTCAAGGACTTCGATTTTTTACCGCGAATGGCTTCTTTAACCCATTCACGACCGCGTGTCCCACCGGTGGGACACGCGTTGACTACCACTTCGGACCGCGTGTCCCACCGGTGGGACACTCTTTTCGAAAATCTATTTCTTCACCGCATGAAGGAATTTCTAAACCTATTTATGGTCAATGTATTGACC
The DNA here is from genome assembly GCA_029168955.1 of Aplectana chamaeleonis. Taxonomy (NCBI): domain Eukaryota; kingdom Metazoa; phylum Nematoda; class Chromadorea; order Rhabditida; family Cosmocercidae; genus Aplectana; species Aplectana chamaeleonis. The sequence continues at coordinate 1,507,083 of JAPDOI010000091.1, read as the reverse complement.
TATTGTAGACTCGACTATGAACTTAGTGGTCCGCTGGAAGCTCCACCACTACAATATATCTGACCCTTCGAATGCGGCGAGGTCGAAAACCGCAAACGTGAGTACAGATCGCATTTTTACAAGCAGTTAGCTAAATGGCGATTTTTTCTTTTTTCCCATTACTCGAGAAACAATTTAATATATCACAGAAATATGATTACTGATACTGCGCACCATGCCCGTGTAGAGAATCGGCTTTTCTCTCGTCAGTATTCTGTTCACAGAAACTTTTTCGTGCGAAGATCACCAACGTAGAGACGCTTGGCCTATTTTTGGAAGTCCTGCTAGGTTATGGTTGGTGTACCATCGTAGGCCGGGGCTCCAACTTCGGTGATAATTAACTTGGAGAGGAGCGGACGATAAAATGGGGACGTGCCAGAGCAGAAAACGAGTGAAAATCTAAGAGACGGTTATTAAACTAATCATTCCTAGTCAATATGCAATAATAGAACTATTTTCTACGTATAAATGTAAAATAAACAAACGCTCAAGAATGTTTTTTTACGAAAAATCTAACCTTAGAAGGCACCGAACCGGAGGGGATAGGGGGAGGCCGAGAAAAAATAATGGACGAAGATCTAAAAAAGGTCATTTCCATCAGCATTATCAATCATTATGAAAACTGAGGAGCATTTTACACGACTAAATGCCAAAAAGAATGCTAAACATGTGTACTACTAAAAAACTCCTGTCGGAATGCGATAGACCGCAAGAGCGAGGGGTAGCCAACGCAAAAATTAGTGCAAATCTGAAAAAATATCATTTTCTAAGCATTTCCTGTCAACTGAAGAACAGAGGAATGTCTATCATGGTAATCTACGATAATTAATAATTCAAAGCGTTGGATTTTTTACGAACTCACGTGATTTTGTCGATGGTCTTATCTACACAGTTTAAATTTAAGGAGGCCATTCCTCTGAAAGGAAAGAGTTTTGGAAGCTCAAACTTTGGCATCATGATTTTGACGTCAACAGTCGTACATTGAACAAAAAAAACGAAAATCAATTTTTCGGTGGCGTGCCATTCGAGCAAAATTGGCCCACCGGTGGGACACGGTATACGGTGACGCAATATTACACGCGGTCCGAACGTGCAGCCACCCAAAATTAGGCGTGGTCGTGAATGGGTTAAAGGCAGCATACACGCTCAAAAATGATATCAATTTTATGAAATAATTCGAAGGTCTGAAGCTGTTAATATTCAGAGATAACGAAAAACCCGGAAAAAATCAACTGAAATGAAGATATAACGGTTCGTTCTATATTGGCCCAGAAAAAGGACGAGTTGTACCTCATTGGCTGAAATAGCGGAGCTAGCGACAAATTTGCTGGGATAACGACGCTAATGTATTCGTACGGCCCTTTCTGGAACGCTTATGACGTTAGAAGCGTAAAAAATGAGCCAAAATGACCGTAATCGAGCATTGAACATTTGTATTGATGGGCGGAGAAAGGATGATTTTGTGACTCAATACGGCTCAAATACGGTCATTTTAACTCGTTCTCGACTCTTCCAACTTCGTGAGGGCTCTTTTAGGGCTCGTACGACCCCACTAATGTAGTTATCTCAACAACTTTTGCGAGCGTGTATGCTGCCTTTAAAGGCAGCATACACGCTCGTAAACTTTGCTGAGATAGCAATGCAAACCGAACCGTACGGCTTGCACCATAAGGCTTACGCATTTCCAAGCTTCAAAAACGAGTTTTAACTACTTTAAACCAGTGGTAACCGAGTCCTACCCCTGTAATTGCCCGCCTCAACTGTATCTCGCCTCCTCTGACCGGGAACACATTGAATAACCGATCTTGAGGGAGCAAACGATCAACAAGAGAAATAGCACAGCAAAGTGGGAGACAACGCGACAGATCGCCTGCTTTCATTGAGAGATCATATTTTCACGCAGTGGCCAATTCCTCCACTCTCATGATTCAGTTGCAATAGCACTGGACATTTTTGAGCCTAGAAAACGTATTTCCTGGCACTTTCCTCCATTTTCCTCAGCGTAGATGTTTTTTAGCGCCCCGGACCTCTCATAATCTACGAAAAACACGGGAGCAAATTTGAACGTGCACGCTGCCTTTAAACAAAGGCATTTTACGATCTTCGGAATGTACTCTGAATTTTCTTCCTGGGCTTTGTTTTTCAAAATTTGTCAATCGGGCCTCGCATGGAACTCCGCCACCGAGCGGCACGTAAAATTGATATAACATGTTAACGATTGTGCTGTGACGCGTGATCATTATTATACGAATGCACTGTGCGCGGCGCTCCGCGATAGAAGCCCTAAATACCGGCAGCATACGCGCTCGTAAACGTGACTGACATAACTACGGAAATAGAATGATATGGCTCAGAACACAACGCCTACGCATACTTGAGCGTCAAAAACGACCCATAACGCCGCTACACAAGCGAGAAGTTGGCCCCGCCCCCTGTATTTGCGTCCTTCTCCTCCAAAACAGAAGTGGTGGGCCATTTCCACCGTCGGCGACGCTTGTGGGTGATGGAAGAGGTACAATAGGCAAACAACATACATCGCCGACGGTGCAACTGATCTCGCAACCCTGTTTTGGAGGAGCACGCAAATACAGAGGGCGGGGCCAACTTCTCACTCGTATAGCGTCATTGTGGGTAGTTTATGACGCTTTAAAATGCGTATTCGCTGTGTTCTGAGCCATACCATTTAATTTCCGTAGTTATCCCAATCACGTTGACGAGCGTGTATGCTGCCTTTGACAACGCTTAGGATCAATGGTACGCTTCTGCGACGCTGGGTCACTGAACACAGCGACAGTGACCGCCTGTCGCGGACTCAAGTCCTTTAGGCCAGAGTCATACTTCTCGCGACCAGCGACAGTGCATATCAGGCATATCCATTTTCGGTCGATATGGAAGGTAAACATTGAGTCGCGTCGCACGTCGTTGGAAGTATGATCCCGGCCTTAAACCTGTGACTGTCGCAAAGCGCTGCACAGCGACGAGCGACAGTAGCAGCCACAGAGTCCCATACATTTTCAACACGTCCGCCCTTCGCGACACTTAATTGCGACAGACGCATGTTTTTACGCCGGCCAACGCCGTCGTTACGATGCTGGTACCGCCGCGATTTGTGCTTAAGTTGCATGCCTGTCGCTCATGATAGCGACAAAGTATGCCACAGACCTAAGACAGCGTCCTTAGCTAGCAACAGAAGCAACCACCGTCGCATTGGGTCGGTGCCCGGAAAAATCCGCAAAAAAAATAATTTCTTCGCCATTTTCGACCTATCCCGGTGAGAGAAATTTGAGAGCAAAAATTACATCTTTAATCTCCCTCTCAAAAACTTCATTCAGCACTCGGAACTTTCTTAAATAAAGGGAAGAGGCCGGGAAAGACAAGTTTTAATTCTGTAAAAAAGGGGTCTCCGAAGCAGAAGTGGTTTGGTTAGCGTTACAAATGCTTCAACAAAAAGGAAACAATAGGAAAGCGGAATGAGGAGAGTCTACAAAAAATGAACAGTATCCTCCAAGAACTCTTTTCTTTTTCGAAACTTCCAAACAGCGGAAACAAACCGTTGTGGTTCTCTATGAGGAAGCGCTTTTGGCTCCATAAAGGACTTTGATTATGTGAGTGCCGATAAAATATGTATATATGCATGTGAACCTAATAGCTATCATTAAAAGGGGAGATGATGTTAAATTGTTTTAGGGAACCAGTCAATTCTTCCTCGTAAAATACCACAACGGTTTGTTTCCGCTGTTTGGAAGTTTCGAAAAGAAAAGAGTTCTTGGAGGATATTGTTCATTTTCGTAGACTCTCCTCATTCCGCTTTCCTATTGTTCCCTTTTTGTTGAAGCATTTGTAACGCTAACCAAACCACTTCTGCTTGGGAGACCCCTTTTTTACAGAATTGTTCACTTTTTCTTGATATTACGCTGTAATATTCTATGCAAGAATTTCGAACAAAGACCTCTTCATCTCCCCACTAGATCAGTCCTCTTTCTGTGGTCACAAGAATCAATGACCCAAACTGTTGTAAAACTATCTCAGAAAAATCACTCGATGTGGCTGACAAGACCGATGTTCACATGATATTAGCTAAGAAATGAATGATATCCATGATATCGTTCCACATAATTCATTCATATTGATCGCGTCAGCCACATCTGGCTACACCGGGTGTTATTTGCACCTTCCATGTTTTTCATACGTATCGAACGGGTCGGCCACGGTGATTTTCTCAACCAACTCTGACAGGGACCTTAGGCCCCGGTTATAGTTGGTCGCCCAGACGTAGCCAGCCCGGTCGATAATCATGAAAGCCTGCTGGCCTACAGCCGGATGCAGAATCTGCCTGCAGTTCTTCGCTTTCAAATGAAACTAACTTAAAACCGGGACAGTCAGAAACTACCTTCCATTCCATCTGGACACTTTCACATCAGTGGAACAAAGCAGCTTTACATACTCATTATTTCGTTTCCGTTGCCCCATTCCTTCGCAGAACAGCCGCTTCGATTACATGAATCTGATATGAAAAAGCTCTGCTGAGCTGCGAATGGAGATAGTTCTAACAATTTGTTTTTGAATTTGGATGCTAATAAGCAAGTACCATTTATTGCAGAAAAAATCAGTAGGCTGGTGAAGAAGGAAGAGGGAGCACTTAAAATGGGGTTGTGTGAATGACCTTACGAAACTGAAAAGCAGCCTGGCAACATGACCTGACATACTCACATAACATCTCAAACTTTCTGCTTGCTATGCTTGTCATCCTTACACTTTTACAAAAGTTTTGCAAGGTGTTCTCTCCTGCGCAAATTCCGGGGCATAATTTCTCGGATGGCTAGCATCGAGTCTGGGCTCCTGCTCACTCTACGGGGTGGTCTTCACAACTTTTCGGATGAGCAGCAACGGGTCCCGAACACCTGCCCACTATCCGGGTTTCCACGACGTCCCGATGACTTCATCAGAAGCTCGAAGCACTTTTCACGACGTCCCGATGACGTCATCAGAAGCCCGAAGCACTTTTGGGACTATCCTAGACGGGGGGGGTCACCCACGATTTTCCCATGAAAATGAATGGAAAACCTGATAAAAGATGTTTGATGCTGCTATCAATCATTGTTGTTGATGAAGTTCTGTAGAAATACTTCGATTGATAGCGTTATAGATCGGTGGTTCATTCCATTTCTGACTTGAATCTTGAGTGCCCCCCCGTCTAGGATAGTCCCGCACTTCTCATGATGTCCCGATGACGTCATCAGAAGCCCGAAGCACTCTTGGGACTATCCTAGACGGGGGGGGGCACCCACGACTTTCTCATGAAAATGAATGGAAACCTTGATAAAAGGTGCTTGATGCTGCTATCAGTCATTGTTGTTGATGAAGTTGTGTAGAAATACTTTGATTGATAGCGTTATAGATCGGTGGTTCATTCCATTTCTGACTTGAATCTTGAGTGCCCCCGTCTGGGGTAGGCCCGCACTTCTCACGATGTCCCGATGACGTCATCAGAAGCCCGAAGCACTCTTGGGACTATCCTAGACGGGGCACCCACGACTTCTCATGAAAATGAATGGAAACCTTGATAAAGGTGCTTGATGCTGCTATCAGTCATTGTTGTTGATGAAGTTGTGTAGAGATACTTTGATTGATAGCGTTATAGATCGGTGGTTCATTCCATTTCTGACTTGAATCTTGAGTGCCCCCGTCTAGGGATAGTCCCGCACTTCTCACGATGTCCCGATGACGTCATCAGAAGCCCGAAGCACTCTTGGGACTATCCTAGACGGAGGGCACCCACGACTTTCTCATGAAAATGAATGGAAACCTTGATAAAAGGTGCTTGATGCTGCTATCAGTCATTGTTGTTGATGAAGTTGTGTAGAGATACTTTGATTGATAGCGTTATAGATCGGTGGTTCATTCCATTTCTGACTTGAATCTTGAGTGCCCCCCCGTCTAGGATAGTCCCGCACTTCTCACGATGTCCCGATGACGTCATCAGAAGCCCGAAGCACTCTTGGGACTATCCTAGACGGGGGGGGGCACCCACGACTTTCTCATGAAAATGAATGGAAACCTTGATAAAAGGTGCTTGATGCTGCTATCAGTCATTGTTGTTGATGAAGTTGTGTAGAAATACTTTGATTGATAGCGTTATAGATCGGTGGTTCATTCCATTTCTGACTTGAATCTTGAGTGCCCCCCCCCGTCTGGGGTAGGCCCGCACTTTTCACGACGTCCCAATGACGTCATCAGAAGCCCGAAGCACTTTTCACGACGTCCCGATGACGTCATCAGAAGCCCGAAGCACTTTCACGACGTCCCGATGACGTCATAAGAAGCCCGAAGCACTTTCACGACGTCCCGATGACGTCGTCAGAAGCCCGAAGCACTTTTCACGACGTCCCGATGACGTCATCAGAAGCCCGAAGCACTTTTCACGACGTCCCGATGACGTCATCAGAAGCCCGAAGCACTTTTCACGACGTCCCGATGACGTCATCAGAAGCCCGAAGCACTTTTCACGACGTCCCGATGACGTCATCAGAAGCCCGAAGCACTTTCACGACGTCCCGATGACGTCGTCACAAGCCCGAAGCACTTTTCACGACGTCCCGATGACGTCGTCAGAAGCCCAAAGCACTTTTCACGACGTCCCGATGACGTCATCAGAAGCCCGAAGCACTTTTCACGACGTCCCGATGACGTCATCAGAAGCCCGAAGCACTTTTCACGACGTCCCGATGACGTCATCAGAAACCCGAAGCACTTTCACGACGTCCCGATGACGTCATCAGAAACCCGAAGCACTTTCACGACGTCCCGATGACGTCGTCAGAAGCCCGAAGCACTTTTCACGACGTCCCGATGACGTCATCAGAAGCCCGAAGCACTTTTCACGACGTCCCGATGACGTCATCAGAAGCCCGAAGCACTTTCACGACGTCCCGATGACGTCATCAGAAGCCCGAAGCACTTTTCACGGCGTCCCGATGACGTCATCAGAAGCCCGAAGCACTTTCACGACGTCCCGATGACGTCATCAGAAGCCCGAAGCACTTTTCACGACGTCCCGATGACGTCATCAGAAGCCCGAAGCACTCTCACGACGTCCCCATGACCTCATCAGAAGCCCGAAGCACTCTCACGACGTCCCGATGACGTCATCAGAAGCCCGAAGCACTTTTCACGACGTCCCGATGACGTCATCAGAAGCCTGAAGCACTTTTTACGACGTCCGATGACGTCATAAGAAGCCCGAAGCACTTTCACGACGTCCCGATGACGTCATCAGAAACCCGAAGCACTTTCACGACGTCCCGATGACGTCGTCAGAAGCACGAAGCACTTTTCACGACGTCCCGATGACGTCATCAGGAGCCCGAAGCACTTTTCACTACGTCCCGATGACGTCATCAGAAGCCCGAAGCACTTTCACGACGTCCCGATGACGTCATCAGAAGCCCGAAGCACTTTTCACGACGTCCCGATGACGTCATCAGAAGCCCGAAGCACTCTCACGACGTCCCGATGACGTCATCAGAGCCCGAAGCACTTTTCACGACGTCCCATGACGTCATCAGAAGCCCGAAGCACTTTCGACGTCCCGATGACGTCATCAGAAGCCCGAAGCACTTTTCACGACGTCCCGATGACGTCATCAGAAGCCCGAAGCACTCTCGACGTCCCGATGACGTCATCAGAAGCGAAGCACTTTTCACGACGTCCCGATGACGTCATCAGAAGCCCGAAGCACTTTTCACGACGTCCCGAGGACGTCATCAGAAGCCCGAAGCACTTTCACGACGTCCCGATGACGCCATCAGAAGCCCGAAGCACTCTCACGACGTCCCGATGACGTCATCAGAATCCCGAAGCACTTTTCACGACGTCCCGATGACGTCATCAGAAGCCCGAAGCACTCTCACGACGTCCCGATGACGTCATCAGAAGCCCGAAGCACTTTTCACGACGTCCCGATGACGTCATCAGAAGCCCGAAGCACTTTCACGACGTCCCGATGACGTCATCAGAAGCCCGGAAGCACTTTTCACGACGTCCCCATGACCTCATCAGAAGCCCGAAGCACTCACGACGTCCCGATGACGTCATCAGAAACTCGAGGCACTTTTCACGACGTCCCGATGACGTCATCAGAAGCCTGAAGCACTTTTCACGACGTCCCGATGACGTCATCAGAATCCCCCCTCACCTACAAATCGGTTAATTACCAGCCTACGTACCTCCAACCAACTTACCTGTCTGCCAAGTTGATTGCCTGAGACCATTGGCAGTGGCTATTAGCAGTGAGGACTGAAAAGCGTGACGGCCTACGGCCCACGGCCTACGGCCTACGGCTCACGGCCTACGGCGCACACCATGAAATTTTCTTAAGCTTTCGGGCTCACAACTTTGTTATTTGTGAAGCGATTTTGCTGAAATTCGGACAGCAGGTGTCTTCTGGACCCCTTCGCTTATATCCAGATGGAAATCTTCAGAAATTTTGTTTCAAAGATTCTATAAACTATTTTATAAAATTCTAAGTGATCACAAGGCCTAGGCAAAACCAAACCTCTCCAGCCGCTTCGCGGCTGGAGCGATATCGGAGTATGTAGGTGAGTTTCTCGAACTACGCTTCCAATGTCAAACTTGAATAAACCGAAATTTTTTTTATAAAATCATGACATTCTCATAGCATTGGGTACAAACATCAGGACCATCAGATATAGCGTGAAACTCACTTTCAGCAACATCGAATCCACTGAATTTCACAGGATGTGTGTAATTGATGAGTGAGGACAGCAGAGGATGAATATTCGTTGTTGCACCCGTATAATGGTATTCGGCAAAAATGCGCTCTTCTTCCTCCTTTGTTAATATTGGCTGAAAATAACAAACATAATAGCAAACAGCACTAGACATTCTGAAAGAGGAATGTCTCCACTGGTTTGCAGTTTACTCAGCGTTAAACGAGGCGCATAGCGGTCTATCCGTAGAAAAACAATTTTGGTACATGTTCAATTGCTTATAACTTCAAAACGATGAGGTAAAACTTGGAAGATCAACAACATTAGTAACAGCAGATTATATTTATTCCTGGTATCATTTCCGCCCTGGTAGTCCCGAACGGTGCAAAAACTAAACCTTGCACATCAAAGAGGTGACGAAGAAATTGGGAAAACGCACCAAAAGTACACGATATGAAGTAGTCTCACTTCGTTCCTTTCCCTCTGACAAGGAAAGAAAAGCATGAAACGCATCAGCGAAAACGAATTCTATGGGAGTTATTCGGAATGATTAGCACGAATCTGATGTCCGTGTATCAATTCTTGACAGCTTACGTTGGGTATACGGTAGATGGGTTAGCCTCAGATTTGACTCGAAAGTTCTATGTGAGGGTTACCCGCGATGCTGAATATGAATTTGATGTCCATTTGTCGATTTTCGAATTACTGGGGTATGTTTTGCCCCTTAAATTGGGTGGTACCTATCGCAACCTACAGTTGACCACAGAACTTCGACAAGCCGGCACCAGATTCGTTTTTGGCACCGTAATTAACCCTTCCATGAAAGTTTTGAGACAAACTCGCGAATTTTTTTTTCAAAACACCCCAAAAAATGCCTGATGGCTAGGTAGTATATACCCATACCTTTTCGCAAAGCTTGAAAAACGAAACAGCCTTTTAGAACCAGCAGCTTGGGGTGGGATACTAAGTACAGTTACTATAGAGGCCCAAGAGATACTAACTATGTAATTCGATTCGCAGATGAGTTTACGCTCTGAACACTCCCTTTGCAAGTAAGGAGCTGTTTGTTGGGACGATGAGAACTTTTGTGCACCCGTCCTTTAAAATTCTCAACTCTATTTAACCTTTCCTTCCTTTGTACCCTCATTAACAATGTTCTGCATAATATTATCTTCCATTTCCGACTGTTCCCGTTAGATTTTCTGAGTATTGGTCCAGTTGGAGAAACGGGCACCGGTCGCACCTGTTTCTACCACAGGACAACTACTCAGAAAAATGAAAACAAGTTACTTGTAACATAAAAGGCCGAGAGCAAATTACTTATAACAAATCTAAGCTTATGTAAGGTACTTGCGATCTATATCAGGACATTTAAGTTACAGGCTACATATTGACGGGATGCCGCGTGCCTCCGATATGTTGCAAGTAGCTAAACGGTTCAAGATAAGTCACGAATAGCTTGAATCGCCCAAGATATGACCAATACCAATAACTTGTTTTGAACACCTTAAGAGTTAGCGCAAATTGACGGAAGGCAGTTCCACGGAAGGTATACGGCGCACCCCCGCGGTCAGACTTAGGACAGCCGTTGCTGTTGGCTTAGTAACATGATACATTCAAATATCTTCCATTTATATTACAAATAACTTGTTTTCATTTTTATGAGTAGTCCAATACAGGTAATTATTTTACAGAATAGGGCGTTTAAGGGCGTTTTTCGCTGTTTCTTCGTGATTTTAAAGGCACATGGTAGCCAACGCACTGCTTCAACAGGGAAACTCGGTCACCAAAACCATCTTGAACCCTGCCTTTGATAAAATTTCTGTAGCCACCCAAAATCTCACTATTTCTTCGAGATTCCACAAAATTTTAAACACGGAAAGCAGCATCGATGCCAATCAACGACATTTTGCCCGATCCTGCTGTTGCTATTGTAATTGATAAATTTAGCCAAAGAAACACTCGACTTCCTAGTTATAAGCAATCGATGACTCGCGAAAACTTCTGTGGCAGTGTAGTCAGAAATTCAATAGCATCTGGAGACACTCCCCTAAAAACTACGCATTCCAAGCAAAAAAAAAACGCATATCCGAGTATTTTTTCAAAAGCTGAGACATGCTGAAATGAAGCCATAACATAAAAATCGAACGGACGGACAGATGACCAGATCCACGAAGGATTTTAGTCCAAGTTGGAGCGGGTGCGATTAAGTCCATGCATGTGGCGGTGCCGTCAGAAGAAAGGGAAACCATAACTAGTATTGAGTGCAGAGCAAGGCGTTGCCTGATCACTACCTTCTAGCGGGTTTCTCAAGCAAAGCTCTTATGACAGGCAACATCTCGCCGTTAATTCTACCTTGCTGTGAATGAAAATTAAACGCTACTGTGAGGGCCTTGAACTCCTTGACCATTCAAAAGCGGATGCCGAAGAGGAAAATATGCACTCGCTTCAAGCTGACGCCAGATTAACAATAGTGGTGGAAAACGACTTTTGGTGATTAGTCTATATACGTCAACAAAACGCTCGCAAATGTTCCTCTCCCAACAGTGCACCGTAACGCGCCTTCTTTTTTCCACGCGAGGACGACGTTCTTGGCAGGTCGAGTAGAGCGGCAGAGTCCGAGTGATCCTCTCGATGAGTTCGACGAAAAGATCGCTTATGATCCGCGCCGCTCCGACCTCGCTCCAGAACATCCAGCTCCTATGAGCGCTACCACATATCGGCAAGACGTATTAGGCATCAAACAACTATTTTTCAAACTACATATATCACGAGCTATCTTCTGAATGACAGTTTGAAGAAATATGTAAATGAGCACTGTGCGTCTAGGTATTGAAAACTGGGGAACATTTGAAGAAACGGACCAGGGCAATCCTTCAAAGCTCAGGTACTATCCTTATCAGAACGAAATTCGGGCAAAGATCACTCGTGTCGGGACCTCGCGGTCCCAGCACGATTATCCATCCTCAGGCAGCGTGTTGCAACAGTGGTCATCCAAACCGCGGATGGGAATTTCGTTTCGATTGAGGCAGTTCGCTCAAAGCGTGTGAAAATCGCGATCAATGCCAAGCAGAGCACAGCTCACTTGCCAGCGGGGAAAGCTGGTCTCGATGGATTGCGGAAAAATAATAGGTGGTAACAAAAGTTTTCCTCCATTATAGACTTTGAACGGAGAATACGCGATTTGTGAAACTTGTAGCTTTCGTTTTTTTGGCTACGTGCGATAGATACCGTTCGAAAGTGCACATTATATTGTATCTGGAACGTCATTCATCTTCTGCTTAAACCTGTTGGTTTCTGAAATGAATGCTAAAATTAAAAGACGATATTCAGTACCGAGCATCATTGAGCGGTTCTACTTACAGTCGGCACGGATCGCATTGATACTTTAGGCTCCCAAATGGAGGGTGGTGCGTTTCGCGAAAGCGCGACGCTATCGCTCCTTAAAGGTGTTGGCGCGGTCGTTCCCGCCACGAAAGCCGGAAGCACGGTAGATACGCCGTCAGACTGGTTCGGGCGGCGCAGTCTGACTATGAGTCACCAGTCTTCGCCCCTGCCGCGACCAAGCGTGGTCTTCCATCCTGCAGCTCCGAGCTGCTCTTTCCTTCCTCACCGTTGCTGTGCTTCGTTTCGGTGCCTCTAGCCTTTAGCACACTACTATTACACCTGTAATACAGTTGGCTCGCGAAGAGCACCTTCAATGGACAGATTACCGGTCAAAACCCGTATTATTAAATCGCGATGTCTAGTTCAGTGGTGCTTTCTTTCTTATAATATTTATTCCTTGTTCTTCTTCCTTCTCTCCTCCAAGTTCTCTCCACATTCATCTTGTAATATGAAATTATCTGATTTATCTCATGTTCTGTCCTGTATGCAAGAGGGTCGTATATACTTCGCAATAGTTATATTACAGTCGAGATATGTGTTGACTAGTCCAGGAAAGTCCAAGATGGTGGTACCAGGTTGTCACTACTAGTTGTGTTGTATTATCACTATTATGCCCTTATTGCAGTATTCAGCTTGTTGGGGTAATTAGTCCAGTCCGTTATGTCATCGGTAGGGAATCTGTCGGCCGGATTTACGGGACTGACGTCTGGTGTTGGACCCGGGGGAAAAAGCCACAGCTTCGCAACAGTGCACGTATGTTATAACATATGGCACCGAGTTTTACTTCAATAGGGAACGCAAAGTGTCATTGCGATCCGTGCCCATTTGTTTTCAAGTAAAACATCAATGCCTTCTAAATTGATAGCATATTCAAGACATCCTAGGACTGGATGATGACCCAAGAATCTCCGCAGAGCGTGATTATTATTTTTTTGCGAAATAGCGAATTTGAAACTTCAGCTTTAGCCAACCACTTTCTACCACAAAACTTCATGAAGTTTGACAATCAAAATGGTTGAATGAAGCCGAAGTTGAAAATTCATATGTTCGCAAAAAACTCTGCGAACGCTTTTATCAAGCCCTCAGAAAGTTCACATTACCTATAAAGTTTTCAACAATTTGGTAGCTTGCTTGGAAGTAGATAGAGGTTCTAAAGATGCTCAGACTTGAACACCAGTGAACTTAATCATATACTGCAAAAGGTCCTCGTCGAAGGTGAAAGAAGCATTAGATAGAAACTGACAGACGCATTTGATAAAAACAAGGTACTGCACGAGGTGTGGAGAAGGCCAATTTTACTCAGACCCCCCAACAGCGTGATTGAGTCAAATCTTCGACCATTTCCTCGGGCACCCGGAACGTGAGTGGGTCTGATTTTTTGTAGCATCAAATTTTCTTGGCAAAAACTGATCCTAGACAGTGTGATACACCCATTCAGAATGGTCCACTTGGTCCCTGGATGGAGCTCAGACCCCCTTCACCCCTCCGCAGCTCAGACCCGCTTATGGAGCTCAACACCCCGCGCAAAACACTAGATAGAAAATAAGTTGCGCTTTCACACTGTATATCGCACTTGACCAAAAGCCAACGCCAAAAGTTTCAAAAATCATCAAAATCACACGAGTGAAGCTTTCGCTACAACCTAATAGTTTGTAGTCGATTAGGTAACCAAACGGAACGATTTTTTGCTTTTTCCTAGCACAAGAGCATAAGATGACGTTAACAAACAAAAAAAGATAACAATATCATTCTTATCGAGGAAATCCTCCAACAAACTACACCTTGCATACGGGAAATGAATTTTTGGGTCAGGTATTTGGGTCATTTCTAACATTGTATTTTTCACAAAACAGATGTACCATTTTAACGATAACAAAATTACAGCTACGGATCGGCTCACCTTCCGAACAAAACGAATAATCAACTTGTAAATGCTGCATAAAGGAATGAAAGAAACATTTCAATACTGCAAACAGCGATTCTGAGGAAAAAAGCAGTACTCTGCCGTAAACTAAATATAGAATTTAAAGGGTCACGTCACACCCTTCAGAAGCTTCTAGAAAATTTCAACTAAATCTTTTAGGAATTTCCAACCATGTAACGCAGGGCAATAATATCTGTGAGGGAGCAGCAAACGGTTAAGGAGCGGCAAACTGAGGTGGATACCGGAACTAATCTTTAATTCAAAAACTGTGCAAAAAAAAGAGCAAAATGTAAAAGTTATGAGACTTCAAAAACATAATAGTTCCACAAAATAACACAATATCGCATAGGAGATAAACATGATTGGGCAGATGGTAAGCACATGTTAGCAGCACAGCACTCTTGTAATGTTAAAAAAACAAATATAACAAAAACGTACCTGTTTTTTAGTGAACCCAAGTGATTTTAAGTTTTTGGAAATGAAATTTTGTTTGAGCTCGGGATGCGCTTCATCTGGTTCCTTGCATTGCATATGCTCTCCTAAAAAGCAAACACTTCTATGCATGACATCGATGACACCTTAAGCTTCTTCTGAAACAGCCGTACTACAGTGCGCCACATATGTATACGAACACCACCGAAATGAGCTAAACAGCCGTTAGATCGAGGTTTTAGATGTAGGAACATGTTTCTACATTTTCTGCAACGCCAAGAAGCATGAAATACATGGTGCGGCCACAGCTTCTCTGCTTGACCCTTATTTATAGAGAAGAGTTAAGTTTTTGTACGCCACAGGAAACATTAAAATTTATCAACCAATGGGGAACAAACGTAAACAAAACATTGTCAGCACGAATTTGCAGCACCGCTACGTGTAATAAATTCAAACAATCTGTCTGGGAGGCTGGTGCTGAGCCGCTTGAGAACTGGCCTGCCAAAGTCGCTCCATGCGCCAAGGATGGCTTGCTTGAGAGCACTGACGTTGTCGTATTGCTTTCCATTCTTGTCAGTCTTACGCACGATAATCCCACACAGATTCTCAATGAAATTCAGATCGCAGCCGACGGCCGGCCAAGGCAGGAGGTCGACATTATTACTCCGGAACCACTCCAAAGACCGGCTCACGTGGATCATGGCGTTAAACTGTGCATAACGGAATCTTTCACGTCGTCGAGCACGCAGGAAAGGCGGCAGACGGAAGGTCAAGACTTCTTGGTATTCTGCTGAGTTCATCCTGCTCGAAACGAATTCAATACCGGCCTAACTACGGCTGTTGAAAGCTGCCCACACCGCGAGGCTTCCACCTCCACAGTTCCAGCGGCTGAAGAAGGCCGGCTTCTTCCTCAAATCTCTTCAGTAACTCCTCATCCTGTCAGGTCCGTCCAAATTGTATTCCATTTCGTCGGAGAAGATTACCTGGAACATGTATTTGCAAGCAGCGATCAAAAGGTCAAGCCTTGCGAAGAACACACCGTACCCCCATTCGCACTCATGTTTGATAGTGCGAATTCGAGCCGCGCGGTTTTGTGGTGACGCTGTAGGCGTGGGGCTTTCTTCATACCGGATCAAGTAATGTTGCCGTTCTGATGGATTGAACGACGGATGGTTTCTGTGGACACGGTCAACGACATTTCAGATCGAATCGCCGAGACCGACACCATGGAGTTGGAGACTCTTTGGGCAATATACCGCCCCTCATGTGTGCTGACCTTCCTGGGACGTCCTGGACGACCGCGGGTGCCATAAGTGTAGGGATCGCGTAAGAAGCCGGAGATACACGTAGCCGAACGGCCAAGCTGCCTTGAGATCTGTCGGAATTCGAGTTCAGCATCACGAAGAGCCCGGATCTGGGTCTGTTCTTCGAGGGAGAGGTGGGAAGCACGTGGCATGTTTATAATGATTATCAGCTAACACTTCCTATACGTTTAGCACATGATACGGGGAATTTCGACACTAACGTCGCGAATCATGTTCTTCTCTTCTAAGTGTTCGCATACTTATGTGGGGTGAAAAAAGTAAACTTTTTCTATTATTGAGGGCGAATTGGACAAATCGTGCTCAAACAAAGTTTTCCATCGTTTTCGGCGTAGCAGAAAACCTAGAGACTCTTTTTAATATCTAAAACTTCGGTTCAATACGTCTTCAGCCTCTTTTTAGGGTGTTCCTGTACTTATGTGGCGCACTGTATATAAGGTGGTCTTGTGGAGCCAAACATGGAGGGTGAGCGGATCGGAGGAAAGGGCTAGGCCCTGCTATTTGTCGACGCCACTTTGGTACCCAATAGCGCTACTTAGGACTACCCTCTGATTTTCCCAATCTTCTAACTGTTTGACGCTACAAGACGACGACCCAATCTGTGCCGAAACGTATAAGTCGAGTTCTATTCCGGAATAAGAGACGTATTGAAGAAGTTTAGCAACACTGACGGTCATGAAACTGCTCTCGTTGAGGGGGGGGGGGGTAAGCGTTATGCCCGAAATGGGCGGGGCAGGGGCGGAGTAGGCTGTCACCAACTGCCCAGGTGGCCGGTCGTAAACGAGGTGCGAACGAAGGTGCGAGGAGCGCAATTATAGCGTCGCTCTCACTTGGGCCGCTTGGACCAACTAACGAGCTACTGAAGCCAATCGATCCAATTTTATAAAGGCTATAAAAGTAACTGTTTCTAGAAACATCTGATCACCAATCTTGTTCTATCATTATCATCATTAAATATTATGTACACTTTAATAATAAATGTCCCTCTATATTTCTATATACATATTTCTATATGTGGTTCTATTACAAATACTAAAACTTCCAAATAAGAACTACACAGATTTTCCCGAGTTATGGTAGAAAGACGTTTTAGTTGCCCATTTTGGCGTTTTCGCCCCTTTTTTCCCTGAATTGCAGCGGTATTGTACCAAATGACTCGAAAATTCGAAAAACCGAGTAAGTTACTAATGACTCGACGTGAAAAAAGAACATTATTCAAACCCTCGAGTGAATCAAATATGAATCGAATAATTGAAAAAAAGGAAAACTGAATTCAATAAAAGCGCAATTTTAATATACATATTGTAGGGGAAGGACAATGCTGTAATATTCCATACTCAGAATCGGCTAAATGCGTAACAAGGGAACTACTATAAGTCATACTAACCATCAAGAATGAAATGTACTTTTCTAGAACCATTTTTGAGCGTAAATCCGAATATGGCCATCGCAGCCGCCAAGACTCACTCTGGAGGAAGTTGTGAGCATTTTTAACGCTTCGCGGCGAAGTACCCCCTATGGAATTTTTACATGGTTTTTAAATTTTTCTCCGGATTCTGCTAAAAACATGTAAAACAAAACTTTGCCTAGGGAGGTTGTTTTGGGCCCTGAAAACGATTATGAAATCCGTTTCCGGATTTTCGAAATTTTACTGCCCTTTTTGGAGGGTAGAATAGGTACGAAAATCAGAGAATTGCCTATAACTTCTTTTACAACGAGTCTAGGCAGCTGCGATAGGCATATTATATACGGACTTTACGTCCGAAAATGCTTCTAGAAAAGCAAATTTCGTTTGGAATGGTTGGTATGACTTTTAGTAGTTCCCTCCTAAGAGATTCACAGACATATTTTGTCAAGCACGGGTCATTTATGTACTATAACAGACCCCACCTAATGTACCCAGTAGACGTGAAACCGAATCAAATACTGTTGATATTGTCATATCTCACCACAATTCAATTTCTCTCCTTTTTCCTCCTCGTCATTTGGCTTGAATGGCTCGTTAGTTGGTCGGCGCTGTCGTAATGAGTGCAACGATATAATATCGTTACTCGCGCCTCCGTTTACGACCGGCCGGCCACCTGCGCAATTGGTGACAGCCGACTCCGCCCACGCTTCGCCCATTTCGGGCATAACGCAGCACACCCTCTCGTTGAGTGAGGATGAAACAGGGTTCGACGCTGCTTTGCGGTTAGGCCTTGAAGCCAATATTTCTGGCTGACCTCAAAATTTCTGCGTCCCGCCGTCGCAGTTGATAGTAATAGTTCGAAATTTTGCCTTGAGAGGGTCAACATGTTTGACAGCGGAAAAAGTAAATATGACCCTTGATCTTTGATAGTCTGATGCTGCAATTTTCAAATGTTCTCCAACAACATTACATCCATATCACGCAGTGGGAGAGGTGCAATTTGTCCACAATATGTTTTCGGATCGACTCCAAAGCGGCTTCAAAGAAGCTACAGCTTTTGCGCCCCTACAGCAGCAGGGGGTCGTGTTAGGCACAGGCCTAATAGAGGAAAAAAATGAAAGCACGAGTAAATCGATTTAAAATGAGGCGGCGATTCGGGAGCGGCTGGTGCAGTCACGGCCGTCGCATGGAGACCCTCGCGAATTCGAGCGCATCTACTTGAGACTACCTATCTACAGGCGGCTCGGAAATTGGCGGGGAAAAGAAGGTACGAGGCCGAGGGGAAAAAATTTCCTAGCAGTTTTGGCTTTTCCTGTGGGTTCTGGGCGGCTGTGGGTTAGTTGGGGGAGATATTGAGAGGGTTTCTCATTATTTCTCATCATTTTCCTTGTTCCGCTAGTCTTCCTCTTCCTGTTCCGCTAGGTGATTTCGAGAGGTCCCGGATTGGGTGAAGGGTATTAGGATTCGCTCGTGGGTAATTTTCCGTTTGGTCTGTCACGCGCCAATCCCTCTAGTGGTGGTTTAGGATTTTCTGATTTGTTCCTAGTGTTGTTTTCATTAGATTGCTGTTACTTTGTCATAAATAATTATTTTTATTCGTCGTGTCGTGTGGCGGTTCTCTAAGGGATTTTGCCCTTAAAAGCAGTGTTGTCGATGAAAATCGTTTTTCTGTTTTTCCGCCTATCTTGAAAACGGCTCCATGCTGATTCCAATGATATCTCTGAAATCGCACAAGACCTTCAGGGAACGGAGTTACGGCCCCTCAAATATTGAGCTAAGGAAACATGGTGGACGAGTTGTCCGAGGCTTGTAACTTCCGTCTTTTGCAGCCGATGTATACGAGCTGACCTGAGTAGAGAGAGAAGTTGAGAATGAAAGGAAGAACGGGGCTATTGATCGGAAACCATCGCTCATTTCACAATCTCGAGCATTCATTTGTTCACGTCGGTGGGCGTGGAAAGTGCATCTGGGGGTGACGAGCTGATGGGTGTCCAACTTTGGGGCCGTAAGGGACCGTTCCTAGCTCATTTTCCCAGTTTTTTCAACGTTAGGGTTCCGCTAGTCCCCGCAGCTGCCGATCTCCACCGAAAAATCAGGCATGGTTTTTATCGTGGACACTGCCTTTAATACATTTTTGGCCCTTGTTTCTCTTTATAATTTCGCAAACCGTAACTGTCGCACTGTCGTCCAAATCTGAGCACAGGCTGCACCACTGCACGACCACAGTTCAACTGCATCAGTTTGGACTACTATCGGGCGACGATGCTCCTCATTGGACACGTCATTCTATTTTTCTACGGTTGATAAGGCGCTCGCCAGCAGCACAGCACGTATATAAAGCGTCTCATCTCATTCGGAGAGTAGTTAGCATTTCGGATTCGCTCCTGGAAAGTGACCTCGAGTTACTCTGAACGATTTTTGACCCCCGAGCGGTCCCTCATGATCTGAAGCGACAGAAGCATCGTTGCTGCCTACCTTCATTGCTGTATCCTCGTCGTGAACGACGCTGCACCTAATAAAAGGGCGAGCTACCGCTTCGGGGCACTCTTCAGTACAACAGGAGCACAGGCTGCTGCGATGACGGCAAAAGTTTCGCCTATGAGCACCACGTGGTCGCTTTGGATCCACCGCGTACTCCATGGGGCAGTAAATTTGGCTGCTAAGGAGTCCCGATCCGATTGGGTACTCAACGCGAAAACGTATTGTGGCCGAATCTGTCCCAGCCAAGGCATGAGATTGTATTCAGGGAACTACCTTCTGGAAGCAGGTAAACTTCAGGACCAAATCAGTAGTTTTTGAGAAGACGTTCGACTCCTCTGAAAGCTATAGGATAATTTCAAAGCAGGATCGCGGCGTTTCTTCGATGGGGTGGATTCTGACTTTTCGTAAAACTTGCAGCTTCTGCGATTTGTTCTTTATGCAAAAACCTCAAGGCACCAAGCTCCCAGGTAAAGCGCAATCAGGAGCTCTCTATTCAAAAATATTTATTTTGCGATTTATCGACAACTTTCTTCAAATTTGTTTATTTTCGAATTTGGATCGAAGAAGTCGATAAATCGCGAAATAAATATTTTCGAATGGGGAAATTCACTTCGATCCAGGAGAAATCAACTTCATTTCATTTATGTTAGGTCGCCTCATTCATTCAAGACGAGGGAATAAACGGCGCGAGCGAAATCGTGGCAGTCCTACTCCCATTTCCGGTCGAAAACTCGTAGTCAGCGATATTGCCAATGTCGCAAACACTGGCTGGCACCGCAAAATGTCCACCGTCCGTCCCCTCGACAAGAATAAGGAAAGGCTATCACAGAGTTCCAGAAATCTTGTTCAGTGGCTTTCTAAGCATGAATTTCACCACCGTTCAGTGTTGTTCCACTTAGACGCCTTGTGGTGCTATTAACACTACAATTCCTTTTATAGAAAAAATTAAGGGAAACCAAAAATCCAGGCGTTTTTGTACACAAGAGCATGACATGACCGTTAGAATTGAGTCTAGCCGCAGAATTTTCTATCCTACCTCAGCAACTTATCACCAATTTCCCCAAAACATGAAAAACAAAACATTTCAAGGGAGGAAAGTATCTGTAACAAAATCAGGTCCTACCGGGCGTGGGTGATTTGATAACCGGACAGATAACGGCAGATGGATCCACTTCAGGATGAGCTCTCTGATCGCCAGCTGAAAAAGGCAACTCAAAAGCTAAAAACGGAAACCCAGATGAAAAACAGAAAGCAACCAATCAACAATGTCTTCCATAGATGTCTACCAGCACAATCTCAGACGCAGCTGCTTGGTAAAACCCAGCAAAGGCGCAAAGCATTGGACACGTGACAGTTATTCGGGCATGCATCAGCCATCACAGAATCATGCAACTACTGTATGTACACAGTAACTAGAGAGATAGATAAGACAAACGCACCCTATTAAGAAATGACATTTTTAGATAGAAAAATCGGTCACTTTCTCTCCCAAACCAAAGTCTCAGCACTTCAAACAAGAAACAAAGCAAAAATTTTCGCGAAAACTGTATGGATTTAGGCTACACTTGCTCTCAGAAGAAAAAAACGAAAATCAGGGTAGAGCTCCTATTCACTCGCATACTACCAGCTCATACCCAAAGGTTGAGCAGCATTTGTCATTGGACTCGATGGGTCAGCAATTTGAACTACAGGATTATGCACATGCTGCGATATATGTAAGCGATTACAGATGTAAGAACCACCCCTGTGGGCAACGATGGAGACTCCCACCTTCCTTTCTCTCTACGATGTGACGCCCATGGAGCGCTGCTTAAAGCTGAGGCAACTCACAAACCTGGCCATACGCTAGGTCACACCGCAATTTTTATTGTGGCACCAGGTCTATACTTCCGGCAAGAGGTGACGCGACACAAAGTTAATCATCCATATCGATGCACTGTCGCAGCCGCGACCGACTCGCGGGAAGTCTGAACCTGACCAAAAGGTGGAACTACACTTGAACGATGCTGTCGCAGTGCGGTGGGTTGGGTTGATTATGCGCCGTACGCAGTCGGTCAATTAAGACTTGACGATGCATCAGCTGCTCGTGGTAGCTACAATGGTCAACGCGGTCATATCGCATCGTAAGGGTGGAGCCCGTTGGTTTCCCGCTTTGATTTATTCGTGTTCCCCTTTTTCGTGCTTTCTCGCGTCCCTTTGAAGATAGAGAGTTCGCATTTGGCAGTGTTGCCGCATATAGAAGTCGAACCGAAATCACCCCTGGGCCCTTACAGATTGGTCCTTCAAAGGCACGGTTCAACCTCAGAATCATTTTTGTCTTTGATGCTGATCCTGGCGAGGTTCTGCTTATCCTGAAGATACGGTGCCTCTAGAACTGCTTCAGAGCACCTCCCCCCTCCCCCCCAGCGCACAGATTTTTTTAAAGATTTTTCTCGAGTCTCTCTCCTCGTGGAGTTCTTGATGCCCGTTTGATGAGTCTCCTCGACCTTGGTAGTTGAATCCACAGATCCACCACGCGTAGGTTGAGCATCTCGGATCCTCCTCGGGCCTGTTTGTATACCCTGTCCCAATCAAGACAGCCACAGTTGAGTCCAGAGAAGCAGCGCTCCCTATGTGTTTCTAGAACGGAATCCGTATCAGAGACGCAGGGACTGTTAATTGAATGCTCAGCTCACAGCAGCGCGGCTCCCCGCAGTGAGGCGCGCCCCACCAATGGGAGGGCAGTCACAGAGGGAGCGCTGCCTCTTGGGACTCTTCGATAGCTGGCCGGATTGGGACCGAAGATACCCTTCATTTGCAGCCGTTGTACAAAGGGTCAAGCGGGACTGGATGGCTTGGTAACGAGAGGGGGGGGGGGTTGTAAAAAAATTCCTTAAAAATTGACTTTTGAGTAGAATCGTAAATTTTTGTGGTGAAATTTCTCTCCATAGGTCGTCAGTCGATCAAAAACTGAAAATATGAGCCGACTATAGAAAATTCTTCGTATGATACTATAAGGATATATTTTAATTGCTTTGGGAATATTTCAAAGAGAAAAACAGGAATTTTCTTGTTAGTAAATTGAAGCATTTTTACTATTTTTTGGATAGATCTAAAGTCTCTTTTTGAAGAAAAATTATTAATGGGGGTCTTTACTTCGTCGAGACCTTTGCAAACGGGCTGTGCTGTACCCTCGTTGTACAGGAGCTACCTATAATAAGAAGTTAGACCGATGGCGATTAGGAAATCGTAGAGGCCCATTAGAATCATTCGTACGTCTCAACTCCATCGAGTTCGGAATCCGGTAGTTGGTTGGGAAAGAGGCTGCTTCTTCGGAGACAGAGCAAAACGTTCTACCTTTCCTGAGAGAATTGAGATTTTGCACTTTTCAGAATTGCTATAAACAGCGGCCGTAGAATCGCAACAAAATTCGCGTCCAAGGTTGGACTGTGCCCTTCACAAGCTCCTGAGGCTAGGGCGAGCACATATTTGGGAATCAATCCCATTCCAAACTCCCGCTCTGACCCTCATCCTGACCAAATCCAATGGAACTACTGGAAACCAGCTACCAATTTCAAACCCCTGATTCCCCTTTGAACGTGAAGTTTTGTAACAGACGTTGATCCGAAGTAGGAAAGAGTGTTATTAACACCACATCTCAACAGACAGTGCATTGATATGTACTAGCACGGTTAGATACCTGAAAGCACACTGTACGCTTGCACTCCATGCGATAAGTCTACGATAGAGGGAGGAAAGGGGTAGAATCATAGAGGGTACGTCATCATACGCCAACCCATGTATTCATACACGAAGGGAATAGGAAAGTCTGGGAAGCGGTCGAATATGGATGGCATCAGTTTAAACCAAGAGCTAGTGAAATGGCTCGAAAAGTTGTGAGCTCCATAATCGAGCAACACCGCGCAACTCCTAGAGAGTATAAAAGGGAACAAAGAGATAACAAGTTCGAATTCGTCCAAGCGGTGGCTGTCGTGTTGTGTGTTTCGTGCATATAGATTTGCAGCCGAAAAGTTCTAGAGTCCGGGGCGATTCTAAATAGCTGGGTTTTACCGAAAAATTGACGCGAAAACACCGCGAGCAGGGATTTTTACCGCGAGCAGGGATCGCGGCACGAGCAAAAAGGGCGTGGGATTATGCGAATTCTCCCCGCGTGGGCCACGCGTGCCGCCCATCCAACATCGCAATAGCGGCACCGCCCAAACCGCCATGGAGGTTTCGTCATTTTTATCAATACTTGCTTCTCAATTTGAGTCCACTCCAGCATAACTCATTCTGGGGCTACCCTACGCTATCGTATACGCAAATGCAAGTCAGAAATTTCTTTACACGTCTTAGCTAAGCCCAACTTTAGCCCGCGCCGCCATGGCGGTGCCGCCGGAGATTTCATAGTTGCTTCCCGCTCGTCCCGCGCCTGCCGCGCGGTGAAAAGTTTCATAGCCCACCGCTCGACCCGCGAGTCACGCGCGTGCCGCGCTTGCGGTGAGGACTATAAAAGTTGCCCAACTCACCGCGAAATTACCGAGAAGGCGAATTTACCGCGTAAATGCCGGGGTTTACAGCAAAATGGCACAATTTTACCGAGACAGTCAAGGCAACCAGCACTGCAATGAGCGCGGCCTTATGCAGCAGCGGAAATGGCTCAGTCGATAACGCTGCGAACTACGAAGCGATGTATTGGTAAGATTGATGGATCGAATCTTAGCGCGTAACAGCAAAAATTACCGCATATTCCCGGTATCGCCGTATTTCTGCCTTTTCGAGACCCTGGAATCTCAGCAAAATTCAGGCAGTGTGGTTCTACCGCGAGGGTGCCGGAAATCTGTCGCTTCGGCTCCGGTCTGGTATCGAGGCGGCGGGTTCCAGTCAGATTCTCGCTACGATCCAGGCAATTCCTTCCGGAGTTAGAGATGCCAAAGACCGAAACAGCCAACACAAGCATCCTAGCAGTGAGGGCACCCTTGTGAAGCAGCGGAAATGGCTCAGTCGATAACGTGGCGAAGCATCTGTTAGTGAGGAACTTACGATGAATAAGGCTCAATCATACGTGTCATTCTATACTATAGAAGCCGCAACACACTAAAGAGCTTACGCGTAGGTACGTGGGGATCCGGGCTGTGCGGAACTGTTCCGTTTCCGTATTTCCGGCGTTTTTCGGACTGTTCCGTTCCGCTTCCGTTTCCAATTTTTAGGACCCGGAAATGGAATAAAATAGTGTCACACGATCAATAGTAGTAGTGGGTCTAATCAAGGGGTTTTGAGAGTACTATGGGACGCTGAAATTTAAATCCGACCTCTTGTGTACAAGTAAATATCTTAGCATGGCTGAGACCAGTCAAGAAGTTTGGGATCTTGGAATTTCGACCCCATAGAATAATAACATGAAATAGTCGTGGCAGGAATCTGAACACCTTCTGGGGATTGCTCTATGTAGCAGGTATGTAGTTTTTTTTCTGAGTATGAATGTTTTCGTGGAGCTTTTTCTTTTGATCCCACTTCTTCGTTTGCTTACCGCCACAACAACAATGAAAGTCGAGTTAGTTTTCTTTGCGCGTACAGCCTGCCCTCCAGAAAGAAGTCTCGGCGCAGACAGGTGAATTAAATCACGGGCAGCGGCGCAGCTCGTTTGTGGCAGATCATAAGATAATTTTCCTATTCTCGCCGAAGTTTCATTATATTCTTTCCAAAAAAATTCAATAATTTGGTATCCGCTTCAATACGCGAGCAAAGTGTAAGAAAGGCGTCGCTTAGAATCGGAAAATTGACTTCTAACCAGCCGTGGAGACGCAACGCCGGCGCCCGCGTTTTTCTACACCTGAAGCCGCTTGGACTAGTTTCTGGGAGACAAGCTGCATGCCAGGGATGTGCAGCAACGAAAAATGAAATTCCCGCAAACGGCCACTGCAAACCCGTGAGACGGCCCGCAAACTGCATTAGTCAAACGACAATTACCGCACACCCCTTATGTACACCATTTCAAGGGACAGCGACATATAATTAGCAGTTTTTGAAATTGCTTTTTCGGATTCAAGAAGCGAGAGCTCGAAATCGTGGAATGCTTCGTAGTAAGGCTTTATTTTGAATAATAACTATTAGTTTATTGACTGAAATCCTTGGTTGGTTATTGAATGAGAGGTGTAGGAGCAATGAGCAACGACCAAACGTGATAATGAGACAACCAAAAAATTTCTCTCTTCCGTTTCCGGATTTCCGTTTTCGACGTTTTTGACCATGTTTCTTCCGTTTTCGTTTCCGAAAATCAAGAAAAAGATTTCCGCACAGCCCTCGTGGGGATTCCAACTATCGACTGAATGGTTTTGCAACCCATACCAACGTCGCGACTTGGTGGAATACCACAGAACCGCACGACCAGTGGAATTTCGGTTTTCGCCCTTCGCATTTAGGAACTACTCGCAAACGTTTTCACTAAGCACTGCTCAACAATCACAAACCCTTGTTTATTGCCCGCCATATTCGACCGTTCAATTTCCCGCCCACACGACGCACCTAGCGGATTTTGCCGCCCCTTGATGGAAATCCCTCGCAGGGCGAAACGTGGAGATCGTATCGTGAGTTTGTGACTGAGTGCACGGTCGAGCGGTGCAAGCAGTGGAACAACAGGTTGCATTTGAGGTGAATCCAGTGACGGTTGTGATGACCGTCCGCCGGGTGTTGCCGTGCTGACGTTCGACGAGGACTGCACGGATGGATCATCTTCGTCGGAAGTGTCGCCATCATCCTCCTCACAGCAATCGACTAAATGAGTCGTCGTCGCCTTTTCCAGTTGTGAAACTCGTGTGGTAAACTGTCGGCACGATCAAAAATGTCACATGGTGCAATGGCAGAAAACGCTAACAACGGCTCATCGCGTTACTTGTCCACTTAGCACCCTCCTAGTTACAGTCGACACCGACCAATGTATCAGTTGCAGCTTCATTCTGCCGATGCACAATATGCAGACACATGCTCGGTGCACGAAACATGTTACAAACACCCAGTTTGCGTCAGCATGTTGTGCACCTACAAAACGGCACCACAACCGACAACACCGATCAGCGTCAGTTGTACGCGACAAAAAAGCTCAACTCTGACTGGCCAATAGATAATGTCGCGAGTAAAATTATCATATTACTGTCTAGAGCGATGTTTGTTGCACTTGCACGACAAGACATTTTTGGGCGCACCGACTGCACACAACAGAGGGTTTACTCGTAGTGAAATATTGATTTTAAATATTGATAGATACTCTAACCTTTGGCCCCTGTCAGAGTTGGTTGAGAAAATCGCCGTCGCCAGCCCGGTCGACACGTATGAAAAGCGTGGACGATGGAGGTTGCTAAAAACCCCAAGCTAAAAACATCTGGTGTGGCCAGCTATGGCTGACGCGGTCAATATGTATGAATTATGTGGAACGATATCATAGATATCATTCATTTCTAACCTTATATCATACGAGCATCGGTCGGGTCAGCCACATCGGGTGTTTTGCCACCCCGCCTCATTCATGTCTTTAATGATTATCGATCGGGCGGGCTACGCCGATCGGGCGGGCTACGCCGATCAGCCAACTATGACCAAGGCCTTTGGTTACTTCGAAAACCTGATCAACACTCTACCACAGATGCCGCCTGAATATTGACCGTTATTGCAGTGTTTCGCAAGCTTCTCATGTAAGCATTCTCGACAATAGCAATTCTTTTCGCGGATACAGTGACAAAAAAGAACCAGCATTTTTTAGAAGTTGTGCGTACTCAGGAACTTTTGACAAGCTACTCGCTATTTTTGCATAAGCTGAAAACTTATTACGCTCATCTCGCGATCAACCTGTTCTTCCCATTATTTTAATATACATGTGAGCCTTCATCTCGGATGTAAAATGAGCTTGCGAGAATCTAACTTGTGTGTAACACAGTGGCGTAAAGACTACAGGCAAGTTGTACGAAAATTCCTAAGTACTTCTGGTAAATCAAGGAGCCAACTAATTTAAAGAAAGAAAGCCTCCGCTAGAACAAAACAAGCATATTTCGAAGCTGTCTAAACGGTATCTGACGTAGCGTATCATTAGCGTAATTTTTTTGGCTCGCAGGAATCAAATCCAGGACATAATGGAGTCCAAATTGGACGAGTCCAGTGGCCAAACTTCTTTGCCCCTGAATCCCAGAAACAGTTTCTCGAAACAAGAGCTGTCGAATTCGCCGAATGCACCGGTGCCCTGTCCTTTTGCTATCTTACAATAAGTCCACATGCTGATTTTTTCCCAGGGAGGTGGCGGTGACAATGACGACTGAGGAGCTCCTGGATAGTTATAATCTCCTCGTCTATGATGAAACTTTCCTAAGGTTGGCGTTAGGGATCAGCACGAGCCAGAAGAATCATTTGGCCGCATTTGCCAAACGTTTTAAGAAACGATTTTCACCATTTGTTGCAATACTTTGGGTTTAGATTCCTTGTCCTTGTTGCAATAGGCTCTTATTATTGGAAGGAATGCGTTACATGACTTATAAGCGGTAGTTCCAACTCTCGCGCTACCTATATGTGAAAGGGGGAGCTTTTCAACCATCGAGTAAAGCTTCAACCAGTATTTAGACCAAAAAACGGCTTGAACAGTGCTGCAACCCCCGTACTGAATACTTCACTTTCCTCCCGACCTGCTCTTACCTATGAGGGCGGGGTTTTCTAGGATGTACGGACCGATCGTAGAACTGGGGTCTCTTAATTGGAGTCATTCTAATAGGGTTTTGATTTTTCCGATGGAGCCGGCAATTAGATACAAGCCGTGAAATTCTATTTACCCCGTTATTTCATGCTAAAAAATTTCGCCTTGAACGCGACCATTTCCATCTCACACTTTATGAGTTACCCTATGCCAGGCATGTTGTGGAAACAGTTCGTGCAGCTGGCACCACATTGCACACAGGTTGAAGACGTTGAAAATCCTCATATGTGCAAAACCTATAACTCTCCAACTCTAAGGAAGTGCCACTGGTAAAGCCATAGGAACAGATTCAACTCGACTACTCGAGCACTACACGACCCGAGATTAAAACCAGGGTCCTCACTACTTACGGAAAAGCGCAAATTGAACAGTTTTGTGAAGAAGGCACAGCACGAGCTGCTGTGCCTAGTGGTGAACTGGAAACAGTTCGAAGGGTTTTATAAAGAGAAATAATGAACAACGGTCAATAATCAAGCGTCAACCTGCAGATAATTGTCGGATGATGAGAACGTTCATGTGCATTTTTGCCGGACATAAATCATTTGTTACTCGCATTCAAACAACATCTTGTAAGATGTTAACCTTCAAAATCACAGCTTGGGTTAAATCACTCTCAAAACACTGGAGGCAGTTCTCTGTCTTTTCATGAACATCTGTACCTTACAAAAGCCTCCAGTGTGGAAGAGCTACTAGGAAAAAGATAGTGATTGGGCCGAATTGATTGCACGCCAACTTTCCGATCCTCTCAACAAAAGGAACATTTCAGGAATGTTAACAAAGCCACTTCAATGTATATAAAAAAGATAAAAATTTGAAACAAGCTGGTTTAAAAGTTAAAAAATCACGCAGGCAAGAGGTGTTCACATTCAAGATGCATAAAGGGTGACGTCGACTTGCGTCTCCAGGGAGCGTTGGCCAGTGCAAGGGAATGCATACACACGGTTGTGCACAAAGCCGCCGCAATCGCGCGCAGGAGCCACCTGCACAGCCTAGCAGAGTTAGGAAGGTTATCCTACTATCCCTGACTTTTCTTGATGAAACTCTTCATCTCTACCATGCGCTTAATCTGCGATCATACTTCCCGCGACCGGCGACAACGACAATGCATATCGGGCATATCGATTTTCGGTCGATAATGATGGTAAACATTGCGTCGCGTCGCTGAAAGTATGATCACGGCCTTAGGCTTCAGCGATGAGATTTAGCTATGAGTTGTTCAATTCTTCCAAAAGTACGAAGCGCCGCCTAACTTACTGCAGCGCTTGCATTAAAATAGACCTCCATTGAATTGCAAGAAGTATGGTAAACTACGTGAGCCTCAAAGGCAGCAGACACACTCGAAAAAGTGGTCGAGATAGCGATCCTAATACTAGAAAGCTTACGCCGCTGGGAGCGAAAAAAGGAGTCAAAATGGCAGAATTTGAGTAATCGATTTCATATTTTTCTCAATATTTGGGCCGGATTTGGCAAAAAAAATTGGGCGGAGTCCCCACGCGCGGTCATTTTGACTTGTTTTTGCCGCTTTCGATGAAGTAAAACTTCTACCTCAGACCGTGAAAGTCTATACGCGTCGCACTTTCTCAAGCGTGTGTGCTGCCCGTAAACCAATACAGACTTATCGCAATAAAATGGATAACACATTTTTTCACCCGAACGCAGCTTCGAATTGAGCAGCGGGTCCATTTTTGCTCTGTTGAGGCAACAGTTCATACCTATCGTATGCTTAATCAGAATCCTTCACAACAAATAATATGAAACTAACTGCCAAAGCTAAGAAAAAGGCACGCAAAACCAAAATAAGACGCTGATGCAGAACTGAATGAGAACATCATAGCTTCAGCAAAAAAGTAGGCTGGTCGAGTAATCATGCAAGTCAGTTGAACATTTCCCGATTTCCAAAGAGGTTTTGCGCGTGCCGCCAAAACACCTCAACCTACCTGCTTTCTTACAACATCGCCTAACTACTTTTCAAGAGGTGAACCGAGAAAAAATTGCCACCACAAGCTTCCTCTGCAATGTGGAGCTAACCTACGGACAGGGTCCAGCGGGGTTTCGAAAGGACACAACGCGGGCTGAGGGGGGGATCCTATAAATTCCGGCTCAAAAATGAACACTTGTAAATTTAAGGTATGCGGTCGTATAAATTATGGACTAAATACTCACCGACAAGGGAGGAGTTCGTTAAAATTCCCAACATTTTTCGAAAACATTGGGCACCAAGGGAGAGGGGTGGCAGCTTCGCCAAGATCGGTCGCCACGCATCGCTGGAGCATGCCTACGGACACGTTTTATTGGATATTTACTCAGAAAATTCGTACACCGCTTACAACGAGTCGCAGTCACTTTCAATAAGAAAACTCCTTTGAAAGCAGCATTCACGCTCGTAAGCATGTTTGAGATAACGACTAAAACGCCGTTGGAAGCACCAAAACGCCGATTGAAGCACCAAAAACGAGCTGGGATGAGTCGCAAGCCTGCGATTTCCCACCCGATGAAAATCGATACTTAAAGGCAGTTTTCACGATAACGGTTGACGTCGAAAGAACGCATGGAAACGAGCTAGCAAAGGCTCCAAAAGAGCCCAAAGTTACCACTTCGAGCGCAAGGCAAACCCTAAAAGCGCAACACACGCCCACCGACGTGAACAAATTAATGCTCGAGATCGTGAGATGAGCGATGATTTCCAATCATTAGCCCCGTTCTTCCCTTCACTCTCAACTTCTCTCTTTATTCAGGTCAGCTCGCATACATCGGCTGCAAAAGACGGAAGTTACAAGCCTCGGACAACTCGTCCACCATGCTTCCCTAGCTCAATTTTTGAGGGACCATAGCTCCGTTACTAGAAGGTCTTGTACGATTCCAAAAACATCATTGGAATCAGCATGGAACCGTTTTCAAGACAGGCGGTATAGCAGAAAAACGATTTCTATCGTGAACACTGCCTTTAAGATGACAATCGTCTACAGGGATCGCTCCATCAAATGAAAGTCGACGAGACAAATCGCCCGACTGATCTGTAGACACACAAAGGAACCACTTTTAGTCAGCCCGGCCATTCCGGATGAAAAGTACTTCTCAAGAACCGTTTTTGGCGTAAAATCCGATTACGGTCTTCGCAGCTGCCTAAAACCACTCTGAAAACAAGCTGTACGCGTTTTTCAAAGCCTGGCAACAAGGTAAGGGTACCCCCCCCCATGAAATTTTGGGGCGTTATGAAAGAAATTTTCGGAATCGGCACAAAGCGCTGAACATGATTCTGGAATCTGTTTGTCGAAATTCATAGGCATATTGTAGGCTACGCTAGGTACCATGCCAATTAGTGGGCAAAGCCTACCTTAGTATTTCGAAAATCGACAAATGGACGTTAAATTCGTATTTACCACCCCCATCAGCCCTCGCGTACAAATTTTGAGTCAAATCTGAGACCGCAGATTCATGCACAGCACTCTAAATAACCCTGGAGAAATAATTTGAGCCACATCTATCATAGCACTCCCGAAATCGTCAAGAATCGCGATTTGCCATCAAATTTTCCCCCGATGGTGAGCTTCGAACGAATCTAGTCGAAAACTTCGGAAAATCGAAATTTGAGCCATAGATTCGTGATCAACGCTCCAAATAACCCACCTGGGAGGATTTTAGGTCAAATCTGAAACCTTCTTTTTAGAACCGCTTTGAGAGCCCTCTAGTTAGTTGATAAATGACCGAAACGGATAAACGCCCAACCGACAATCTGTGAAAGTCCAAAGCGCTATCGGTCTGGACAAAGACTGGAAAATGTGCCTCCTCCCGAACTTTGCTCTGGGGGGGGGTAGTTTGGGGGCTGAACACAATTATGAGGTCCGTTTCTGACTTTTCCGAAAACTAGTGCGCGTTTTGTAAGGTATAATAAGGGCAGGAATCTGGCGAAAAAAGCCTTTAACTTTTTCTCAGGTGGTTTTAGGCAGCTGCGAAGATCAGAATCAGATTCTACGCCAAAAGCGGTTCTAGAAAAATGCATTTCATCCGGAATCGCCAGGCTGTCTAAACGTAGTTCCCTTGTCAGAATCGCCCAATAAGGGCCACACTCACACGCTTTCGGCGCTTCCGAAGCCGTTGACGTTTTGGCTCGAGCAGAACGTGTGTAACTACGTTGTTATCTCAACAATGTTTACGAGTGGGTATAGTTTCTTCGAGTGACGAAACTCAATTGATTTCTATCCCTTACTCATTCAAAAAATTCCAAAACTATCAGCAATCAATACGAAAACACGTCCCTGAGGCCATCTACGACCCAACTCCGCAGCCACGTCTCACCTCCGAAGTATCCTAGTGTTCTGCAGGACGACAATCTTGCAAAAAAACAGCTTCCAATAGTTGTCATTGATCAGAATTAGGGCAGCCCGTCTTCCAAGCTTAACCCAGCTTTACGTTCTCATAAAGATCACACCTGGCTGGCAAATACACTCAACGGGAATAAGAAAAAGTTCTCAACGGAGCAATGCGAAGCCAAATCATCAAGAAAGTGCAATTTTCAGAGAGAATGTCAAACCCTTGGTGACGCGCACAACTAAATCCATAGATGCTATCGCAAAAAAAAATTCTCGACTCGTATAAAGCCAACTAAACTGGATTAAGCCCAAAACTGGAAACAAAGGAGACGGCATGACCTCTCGACCAGCCTAATACTTAAAAAAATGAACTAAATATAAATTCAAAACTGCAGAATCACTTTTGCCCCAAAGAATTGTATCGAAAGCAAAGTCAAAACTGGGAAGGATAACCTTATCAAAGTTGAGGAAAAAAGATATTTTCGCACACACTCATAGAATTCGAGAAAAATCAACTTACGAGGCGACACAGTGTCCTCCCCAACCACTTCCGGAGTCTCAATAATTTCATCCTCTTCATCCAGTTTTCCTTCGCGAAGGAATTGATCTAGCTGGTGTTTTTCGATCTCCGGTTTCAATCGTTTGTTCTTGATCAATATCTTACGCCGCAAACGATTGGGAGATGGAAGCGGTACACCCGGTTCGAGCTGAATGTGGATTACAACTAATAAGCACAGAAATTAAAGAATCTATTCGTCGATAGAGAAGGTGACAGTAGACAACATAAAGTGCTGTCCTAACCGGAGCGGAATTCCGGTTTTCAGTTGCGGACAGCCGCTGTTGCAGCATGAAGCTAGAAAATAGTTCCGCCGGGACATCGTGGTCCCAGCACGATTACCCGTGAGCCCAGCGCAACTTTGGATTGCGTGCGAGTCGCAAGAGCGGTTGCGCGCAGCTGCGGAGCGGAACTTCAGTCCGATAAGGACAGTACAGTTACAGAACAACTGACCGCGAAATTCGCGCTGCACCGTCAGTGCCAGTCTTTATCTGTCTGTGTCCCAACTCGCCGATAATCATGATCAACACGTAACGTCCAGCTACAGAGTGGTCACAGGATGCGAGAATGCAGTCGTTTTGAGTGCAAAATGAGCATAACTTGAGCACTTGTGAAGAGGTTTGATCGGGTCGGTTCGTGTCATTGAAAATATGGACTGACGTTCCCCCTTCCCCACAGCATCGGGCTGTACTGCCGTCCAGATGAGATCAATGACTGCAAAAACCGAGGTGTTCAACTCGTCCACGATAGGCCGGGTTCATACGGTCGATCACTGGATGAGGGGTAGCCGCGACGAACAAAAGTGGCAGGCACGCAAGCGAGGAGGTAATGATAGTCATGAACATCGATCAAGTGATGTCACGTTAGATCGCTGAGCCGCGGCTACCTCCCATCCAATGATCGAAGATACTTCCAGCGCCGAGCGACGCGACACAATGTTTGCCATCAATATCGACCGAAAATCGATATGCCTCATACGCACTGTCGCTGTCGCTGGTCGTGGAAAGTATGATCCCGGCCATACGCTTCCAACTCTGCTACAAGAGACTTTGGTCGACATAGAGTCACCATGCTTCTTCACCTCCAGAGTAAGTCACTCTAATGTTCTGGTTCATCAGGTGCTTATCAGCCGCATAGAGGTGAAAGGCGCCCCATGTCCATAGAAAGAGCCGTTGACCTGTCGGGGCCGCTCCGAGAAGGTGACCTCAAGTCATTCTCTGGAGGATTTTTGACCGCTGAGAGGGTCACCCCCATGATCCAAAACGGGAAGCTTCCTCTTTGTGGACCGTGGTGAGAATGCTGTCCTTGTTTGCGGACTGCTGAAGGTTGTGTGCATTTTTCTAGCCCATTTCCAACGTGTTCGGCCCAAATAGACGACTGTGGTGGTTATAACGCATCAACACAAATGAAGCACAATATAGTTAGGCTTTTAAATCACACCCGCTGCTGGGGCGGCAGTAGCGTGCGCCGGCCCGCTAATCGATTCAGGTCGAGAGAAGAGCGCAACTGATCAGCTTACCATGACACCAGCCGCCGGTGAGTTTTAAAACACCTGTACCAGCCACTGGGGAGATTAAATAAAATTTTAAAATTAAATATTTTTTCTTGAGAAAACAAGCCACGGACCTAACTGTACAGTGCAAACCGCTGAATAGAATAAACTTACAAAAATGCAAATCTTACCGGAAAATCATCCAAAGGCTTCGTCAACAGCATATCTCCAAAAATGTCCATGCAGTACTTGGCCATTTTGAGTTGATTTGATTTGGAGCAATGATTCTCGAACGACAAAATCACAGGAAAGTCTGATCGCTCGAACGCCGTATCCCGTATTTGGTAAAGAACATCCTAAAACAAGCACGGAATGAAAGGAGACACCAGGCAAAGAATGAAGGTGTTAAATGCATACCTTGAAGAAAACATCGGTGCACATCGCTTTTCCATGGGTGATTATCGGTTCCCCTTTGTTTTCTCCCGTTCCGTCCCAACAATCGAGCTCTATACATCGGCAACCCGACAATAAAACCTGAAAAAAATAGAATAGCGAATATCTACGTAAATTGACATACTTCAAATAGAGCGTAGATTTTTCCAACTGCCGAAAAATGCATTGCCAAGTTGCCAAGGAAAACAAAGTTTCGGTCAGCAAGATGAAAAAAAAAAGAAAAAAACAATACGCTCAGAAAAATACGCACTTGTCGGTATATTTCCGAAGAGGATTTGCCACCGTACTGTCGACCCGTTAAATAAGTGTTGTGAGAGCTGCAATTACGGAGGAATACGTCATTACACGAAATGCGTGATTCAAATAGGTCATAAATATCGATAAGTGAAGGCTTAGACTACGGAGTCCAGTCCCAATCAACCTTAGAAAAACTTAGACGCTGTTAATCTGGCTGATTTTCTTCTGTGCCTTTCAAGGTTTATTAGATGGTGAAACTTTATTAGGGCGACGTTTCGACCAATTCGTCGTCTTCCAGGCCTGAAATGGCTCGAAACACCTTAACATACTACATACCCGATCAAACGGTTAAATTGTTGTTATGGGCGTTCCTCGGGACTCGTGGGATATTTCGCAACTGGTGGAGGGTGAAAAAGGCGTTTGATCGGGTATGTAGTATGTTAAGGTGTTTCGAGCCATTTCAGGCCTAGAAGACGACGAATTGGTCGAAACGTCGCCCTAATAAAGTTTCACCATCTAATAAACCTTGAAAGGCACAGAAGAAAATCAGCCAGATTAACAATGCCAAGGTTTCAAGAAGAACGAACGTGGATATTACTTAGACGCTGTTATGCTTTGCCGTCGGAAGGGCGTCAGAGTACGCGATCTGTATAATGACTAACTGCCGGGCACGACTCGCGGTCCATTCGAGCTTAAACGGTTTGAACAGCATAGAGAGCAGTGTGCTTCTACTACGACACACCCTTCAATTGATCTCCAAATAATTACTCCTGCGCTAATCAGGAGCACAGCCGGCATATAAAGTCTCGCAGAGAAAAAGTGCCATGAACCCCTTGATGTCGGTACTGGCCTTAGGCCCCCGTCAAATCTGGTGGATCAACTGAGCCCCACCCGGTCGATACGCACAAAAATGGTGACAGACGGGTGGAGAAAACCCACCCAATGAGTCCGTCTGCTTGCGTCAGCATTCCCCCGGTCGATACTGGTGTTCCACGCGCGCACACGGGCAGGGCCAAGTCTTTCTTTATTGACGCAAGTTAATACAACCACTTGATAAAAAAAATATCACAAATCATCAACTAATGAAACCAAGCAATCAAGCAAAAAATCAGAACAGCCAAAAATGAACAAATTAAAAGAAGAAATCTGCAAGAATACAATTAATCGATTACGTTAAAAACTTCTGAATTCAACAAATGGGTAGCAAAATGTCTAAAAGTGGTCAAAGACAAGTGCATCATACTTATCTTGATCGAACACCTTATTCAACAAAGGTAATACTCTAATAGAGAAGAACTGCGACCTAATTTGAGATTTAGTTAACGGAAGCTTGATTTTTGTGCTCCCACCCCTGATTCTAGAATGGACAGTTGAGAAGAATTTGGAAGTTGACTTTTGCCCTACCTGTTAGAATTTTAAAAGCCATAACGAGATCCTTTTTCCTCCTTCGACTAAGCAAACTAGGCAAAGCAAAAAGCTGAAGTCGTTCCACAGCATTTGGAATAAATTCATCAGCGAGACCAGAACGACGCATAGCAAGCTTTCGCGTAAAGTTGATCTGCACTCTTTCGAGATAATTTATATCGTTCTTTTTGTAGGGAGAGGAAACTGTAGTTCCAGACTCTAGAATAGGCCTTACATAGGTCTTCTATGCTTTGAGTAAAGTTTTAGAATTCTTGGACTTCAGTGCCTTGAAGAGATTGCGAGTTCTATGAATTGCACCTGAGGTCGGTTTTTCCGTCACGGACTCAGTCGGTTTTTCGGCTTGTTAATCGAATGAACAGCTCAAAATGCGTGGCTGCCCTTTCATCACTGCGGCGCGCCTTACAGCGGAGATCCACGCCGCCGTGAGCTGTGGATTCGATCAACAAGCCGGTTTTTCGACCAAGTTTGATGGGGACCTTAGTGAAGGATAATTGGTGACAATTATGGTACGACAAATGAAAAACACCGCTCGCTGCTGATGACAAATGAAATCAAGCATTTTAGTATTGTTGTGGTAACCACTTCTTCTTCTTCTTTGCAGCCACATCTAGGGTTTTGTCATAGGTTGAGAAACTGGGCGACCAGTAACGGGTTCGTCCATAAGTCCATTACCGTCAGCGTGGTGGGTCTCTCCGGACATTTGAAAAGGTGTGCAATATCATGGCCAAGGCAGCCGCAGTCCGGGAAAACATCTGCTTTGCTGCAGTCTATTTTGATGAAGTAGGACATAAGCATGGTAGAATGGCCACAGCGCGGCGATGCCAGGGTGCACCTGGCCCTTCTTCCGAGTTGAGCCTCGGAAGTGTAGACTTGGGGCGGCACTACCACCAATATGGGATTAATGGCCGCCATTCCAGATGGCACCGTACGAACTGAGTATGCTCCTCGCGCAATAGACGGAGTCGTTCTTGCTGTGAGTCGTGCCATCTTTGCAGATTGACTTTGCTGGGAGCATCGGCGAATGGCTTTCTGATGTCTCTCTCTCTCTTTCTCTCTCTCTCTCTCTCTCTGACGGGGTTTAGCACTCTCCAAGAGGGAGGTTTGGTTGTTTGACATAGTTGATGAAAAATTGTTGGGCCTGGAGCTGACAGTGCTCCCTTACCGGTAATAAGCGGGTCTCAGCATGCAAGTGATCGACTGGAGAATTTCTTGCACATCCGGTGGCTATTCGAAGGACTGCATTCTGCATGCGTTGCATCTTATTCCAAGAGGGTTCCGAAACTAGATGCTGCCAAACTGGTGCGGCGTATTCTAGTCCAGGCTGGAGAATCGCATTATACGTTGTAATAATGCTTTCCTTGCTGCTACCCCATGATGTACCGCCCAGGGCTCTAAGCACGTTAAGCTTCGCTGTAACGATAGCCTGCTTCTGTTCCGTGTTCTTATGAAACTTGAGCGATGGATCGAGCACGAGAACGAGAAGTTTTGGGAAGCGGGCCGCAGGCAAACGATCTCCATTCCATACGACATACGGATGTGCGCTAAGTTCAGATGGGTCCGTTGTGAGTACGGATACTGTCGTGACTTTCGTCCGACTTGTTCCTTGCTGACGTCATCCTCAACGCAGGGGCGGCAGAGTGCATAGATACCGGGGCCTGGCGGCGTGCCAGTACGGTCAGGAACATTCTAGAGCAGGCAGAGACGCAGACGGCGCAGGCGACCAGAGCCCCGCCCATCGATTATCGACACTCTTCTCGTCGTGGTGCGCGTCCGTCGGCTGCTCCGTCAACATCAACGCAGTCGAGTCCGAGCTCTCCTGCTCTCAATGGATCGTCATCAGCCCAGCGAGCCGTAGCTCGCTGGCCAAGCAGTACGGCCGCAGTCAACATCCGGCCGAAGCCCGAAGTCATCAGGTGGGCTATTTCCGCACTGCCTAAGACGCAGACGCCCGAAGGGAGGGCAATGGCGCAGGGGGCCGTTGCCTCTGCCCCGCAGTCCCGGTGCCGTGACATTCGTCCCACCGAAGTGACGCGGAGGAAACGCAGCGGTCCGGAGGCACCACTTAGGCCGACCCCTAGTAACTGGGAGGAGAATCCGCACTTGACCCGTAGGCACGTTGTAAATAAGAGAGGTTAAACGCATCTTACTATCTGGTGTTCTGTTGTGTTGCAAGGTACAGACAATGTGGCGGTAATATCCGCAGGCTACGGCCTTATTCAGTGCAGTCGACAGCCCATGTGTATTTGTATTTTATTCCGCTCGGTCTGATCAGCCGAGGGCGACAAGGGGTGTATTTGGGACGTATAAACACTGATGAGTATTGTGTGGTAAAATATGTGTCAGCTCGAACAGGGCTTGGGCCTTTGTGTGTACGTACTGTACCCGCAGTGGCAGTGTAGGTATAGAGCGAGCATAGCGTGCAGAGTCCTGTCGCAGGTGTCCCCCCGACCGTGACGGGCGGGTCTGTCACCCACACCGCCGATGCAAGGAGCTTGGCGGACCCGCACGTCGCGACAGATACCGATGACTTTGACGCAGAAATCTTCAGCATTTTGCGGTCGAAGAAGCTTTTCAGCGTGATCAAGTACTCGTTAATCTTAGCGGCGGTCACATTTATGTCCCAATCACGACACAAGACAGTCATATCATCAGCGTAAGCGACCACCTTGATATCTTGGGGAGGGGCGGGCATGTCTTCGAGGTACAGACTGAAGAGAGCAGGCGACAATACGCCGCCCTGTGGGACTCCAGCTGCAATCGAAATGCTGTTCGAGACATGATTCTGGAAAATCACTCTAGCCCGTCCTCCCTTAGTAAGTGCAGCTATCCAGGGCTTTTGCCATGGCGGGACTGATGACCCCAGTAAGTTGTTTGATAAGATACCAAGATTCACTCTGTCGAAAGCCTTAGCGAGATCCAAGGCAACTGCTACAGTTCTCTGCGGCTTCTTGGCATTGAAACCATCAACTGCATAGCTAATAATTTCTAACAAAGCTGTCGTGGTGGAATGCATTTTTCTGAATCCATGCTGAAACACCTGTCTCTCGTTATGTTCAGCCAGGTCTTTGATGATCAGCTTTTCAGCTACTTTAGCGAAGGAAGACAACAAGCTAATGGGCCGATATCCCTTGACTGAAGCTTAGGGTTTGCCAGGTTTGGCAGCGGCACGACGTTTGCCGTCTTCCAATTCTGCGGGATAGTACACGACCTGAACGAGGTGTTTATCACATCAGTGAGAAGCGGTAGTAGGTCAGTGGGCATATTCTTCAAGACAGCAGGACATATCCCATCAGGACCAATAGCTCTAGAGTTCCGCATTTCCTTTATAATTTTCTAAATTTGCGTCGTAGTAAACGCTTCGACCGTGCTCATAAGCGGGAGGCGGCATACTTCTCTTACTGTTATTTATTGAATACGCTACAATAAGGTAGACGTTAGAGAGAGAATCACCAACTCTAAGGCTACTACTCAGACCGTAATCAGAGCTAAGGACATGAAACATGAGAATAAAACAAGAACAAGAACGCCACTGTTATTCTATTCTACGGACCACGCTTAACACTGGTGATGAAGACGCTTTTACCAAAAGCATAAGCGGCTTCCTTTCCCGATTTGAAAACATTATTGTCGAATTCTGTGGTGAAGACGGTGGCGGGTGAGCTTTTACCCGAAAGCTTCCGTAAAACCTTCCAAGTAGCTGCACTCTCCGTCTTAAAGGCAGTGTTCACGATGAAAAATGTGTTTCAGTTTCCAATAGGAATGGGTAGTGGAGGGGCGGCACACTGTAACGTTTACGTCGAAAGAACGCATGAAAACGAGCCAGGAAGAGCGCCAAAAGAGCCCGAAGTTGCCACTTTGAGCGCAAGGCAAACCCCAAAAGCGCAACGCCCGCCCACCGGTGTGAACAAATGAAAACTCGAAATCGTGAGATGAGCGATGATTTCCAATCATTAGCCCCGTTCTTCCCTTCATTCTCAACTTCTCTCTTTATTCAGGTCAGCTCGCATACATCGGCTGCAAAACACGGAAGTTACAAGCCATGGACAACTCGTCCACCATGCTTCCGCAGCTCAATTTTCGAAAAGCCGTAACTCCGTTCCCAGAAGGTCTTGTAAGATTCCAGAAACATCATTGGAATCAGCATGGAACTGTTCTCAAGATAGGCGAAAGAACAGACAAACGATTTTTTATCGTGAACACTGCCTTTAAAGGTAGTGTCCACGATAAAAACCATGTCTGATTTTTTGGTGGAGATCGGCAGCTGCGGGGCCTAGCGCAACCCTAACGTTTAAAAAACTAAGAAAAATGAGCTCGGAACGGTCCCCTACGGCCCCAAAGTTGGAAACTCGTCAGCTCGTCACACCCCAGATGCACTTTCCATGCCCAACGACGTGAATAAATGAATGCTCGAGATTGTGAGATGAGCGATGGTTTCCGGTCAATAGCCCCGTTCTTCCCTTCATTCTCAACTTCTCTCTTTACTCAGGTCAGCTCGCATACATCGGCTGCAAAAGACGGAAGCTGCCGAGATGTCGTACGTTCGTGCCGTGGCAGTGTGGAGGAAAGAAGATCGCCTCCGTGCAAACCGACGTCAACCCCTCCGAGAAGAGGGTTTTTGTCATGGGAGAGGTGCTGGTCGGCCGCAGCTCTCCTGAGGATTTTATTACAAAGGGCCGGCGTCGAGAGGAATCCAGGTCCAGCACGGAAGTATCCATGTGCCACCTGCGGCGAGGATGTTACCTGGCATAAAACAAGTGTCCAGTGCTTCGGATGCCAAAGGTGGGTGCACTTCTCCTGTTCGGGCCTCAGTTCTGTGAGGCATCATGACTCATCCTTTCGTTGTGTTCTATGCTCTGCCCCCAACAACTCTGATTCCTCAATTACCAACCGCCCCCTCTCCATTGTTCACATTAATCTCAACGGCCTTCGCAACAAGTTATCTGAACTCTCTCTATTCGCACGCTCTCATCACCCGGATGTTATCATGGTTCAAGAAACCAAGCTCTCTCCATCTGCCACTTATCCCCAACCTAACATTCCGGGCTACACCGCCTATCACATGCCAAGGACAGCTCTTGGGGGCGGAGTGTCTACTTTCGTTCAATCTGCCTTACCTTCTCATATTATCCCTAATACTCCTAAGGACGGTACTCTCGAGTACATTCCTGTCCACCTCCCCCTCAAAACCCCTTTATCTCTATTTAACATATATATTCCTCCTATATCATCTTGTCCCCCTCTTATAATCCTATTCCCCTCCTTAAGCAGTTGTACGACTGCTCACTCTCCCCTTCAGCTGTCTTTGCGGGTGACTTCAATGCTCACACGTTCTGTTCCGCTCTTGATTCTGACGCCAGAGGAAGATGTCGAAGAATGGGCTGAGGAGTGTGACCTGGTTATCCTCAATGATGACCAGCCCACTCGTCTCCTGCCAACGGCCGACCTTCTGGCCCAGACATCTCTCTTGTGTCATCCAATCTCTCTAATGCTTGCACGTGGTCCACATCCACAACTCTCTCCAGTGATCACATTCCCGTCTTTGTCTATATTGATCTCTCTGACTCTCTTGCCCCTTACTCTGGTTTTCGTCATCGTACTTATCTTAATTTAGGCCTAGCAGACTGGACCCTGTTCAGAG
The DNA here is from genome assembly GCA_029168955.1 of Aplectana chamaeleonis. Taxonomy (NCBI): domain Eukaryota; kingdom Metazoa; phylum Nematoda; class Chromadorea; order Rhabditida; family Cosmocercidae; genus Aplectana; species Aplectana chamaeleonis. Next base: position 1,464,537 of record JAPDOI010000091.1, on the reverse strand, counting down.
ATGTTGCACTTCGCCATGCCGTCGACTACCCATGGAATGGTGATGTTCATCAGAAAGAGCGCCATCTAACAAGTGCCATCCGCAAGGCCATGAAAGCAGCAATTCCTGAGGGTCGTGTCAAGACCTTTTTCCAAATGTCAGCAGGGAAATACTGCAGAAGATAAGAACCAGAGATGAGAAGAGAGCCGCAGACCATCTAGACCCGGACATAGCTGTGCTGGATAACGAGATCAGGCAGGATCTGGATAAGAACAAGAAGGAATGCTGGGAGAAGTTCACTGAAAAGCTGAATTTCAAGGCTGACGGAACTACGACGTGGAAAGTGTTGAGGAAAATTTCCGGCAAGTCCGCTCCTCGATGAGCTCCGCTATTGAGTTCGAGGAGAACGTCTTCAAATCAGGGAAAGCGGCTGCTTATGCGCTCGGCAAGAACTTCTTCATCACACGTGCCAAGCGAGGCGTGCAGAACAGAGTCACGGTTAGAGAACTGAGCCGGTTGCCGCTCATGAACGCTTCTGAGGCCTTTACTCTCACGCAAGTAGAGAAGGCTATCAAAGAAATGCGGAATTCGAAGGCTATCGGACCTGACGGTATCTCCCCAGCCATCCTGAAGAAGCTTCCCACGGAACTTCTACCGATGCTTGCAGATATCATTAACACTTCTTTCCGGACCTGCACTCTACCCCAAGCTTGGAAGACAGCCAATGTGATACCGTTGCCAAAGCCAGGCAAGTCCCAAAGCACGGCAATGGGCTTTCGACCAATAAGCCTGTTATCGCCCGTCGCTAAATTAGCTGAAAAGTTGATCGTGACGGACCTGGCTGATCAAAATGAGCGACAGCAGCATCAGCATGGGTTCAGGAAACTTCACTCCACTACTACAGCTCTATTGGAGATCGTGAGCTTTGCGGTCGATGGGTTCAACATGAGAAAGCCCCTGAGAACGGTGGCCGTCGCCCTCGACCTGAGCAAAGCGTTTGACTCTGTTAACTTGGGACTGCTGTCCGAGAAACTGCTCAAGTCGTCGCTACCATCATGGCAGAAGCGATGGATTGCAGCGTTCACTAAAGGCAGCCGTGCTAAGGTTCTGTTCCAGAATCATGTATCCGATAGCATTCCAATAGCAGCCGGTGTTCCGCAAGGCGGAGTGTTGTCCCCTGCCCTATTCAGCCTGTATCTTGAGGACATTCCCGAGCCTCCCAATGATGTAAGGATTGTTATGTATGCCGACGACATCACCATCATGTGCCAGGATCGTGACCTGCAGATAGCCGCTAACAAGATCAGCGCCTATCTCGTCGAGTTGAAGCTCTTCCTCGATAAAATGATGCTCACAGTCTCTGCCGCAAAATCCTCTGTTTCAGTGTTCACAACGAACACCAAGGAACACAGTGCCCATCCAGATGTCAAATGGGATGGTGACCTGTTGCCAGCAGCAAAATTCCCCAAGCTGCTTGGCCTTATTCTTGATCCCTCACTGAAGTTCCACAAAAACGCGGAACAGAAACAAACAGTCGTCAAGGCTAGACTTAATATCTTGAGAGCTCTCGGAGGAACATCATGGGGAAGCAGCCGAGAGACTATATTGAGAACCTACAGAGCAATACTTCAGCCGGCTCTGGAATATGCGGCACCAGTGTGGCAGCACCTGGTGTCTGACAGCTCCTGGAATAAGCTGCAGCGTGTACAGAATGCTGCGCTTAGAATTGCTACCGGTTGTGCAAGGAGCTCCCCGGTGGAGCATCTTCACGCGGAGGCCTGCATATTGCCGGTCAAGGAGCATTGTGAACTCCAGGCACAGCAGATGTATATTAATGTTCTGAGGCAGCCGAATCATCCGTCAAAGAGAATCATGAAGCCCATAAGAGAGGTCGATTAGGACGCCGTTCGCCGATGCTCCTCGTAAAGTTGATGTACAGAGATGGGCCGACTCCAACATGGAAAGGCTTCGTCTTCTGCGTGAGGAGCACACGCAATTTGTTCGAGGATATCTAGCAAAGGCGGCTGTGAACCCTATCTTGGGAACGGTGCCGCCTCGGGTTTGCGAGTCCGAGTCTCAACTCGGCAGACGAGCCAGATGTGCTCTTGCATCACTGCGCTGTGGTCACTCTATTCTGCTCATGTCTTACGTCAACAAGATCGACAGCAGCCGACCAGACGCATGCCCGGACTGTGGTGCTCCCGGACACGACACGGCGCACTTGTTCATGTGCCCGAAGAGACCTACCTCCTTAACAACAATGGACCTTTGGACGAATCCTGTGAAGGCCGCCCAGTTCCTCAACCTATGACAAAAACCACTTTGAGGCTGCAGAAGAAGAAGAAGAAGAAAAGACGGAAGTTACAAGCCTTGGACAACTCGTCCACCAAGCTTCCCTAGCTCAATCTTTTAGAAACCATAACTCCGTTCCTAGAAGGTCTTGTACGATTCCAAAAACATCATTGGAAACAACATGTGACCGTCTTCAAGATAGGCGGCAGTGCAGAAAAACGATTCTCATCGTGAACACTGCCTTTAAGATCCAACTGCCCAGTGAACTTCTCCCACCCTTCTTTCTTGTGTCTGTCCAGATCCTTTCTGATCTCACTGTCAAGCTGGGGTAACCACGAAAGAGATGGCTGCGGACACCTCAACGTCGTGTGCGTCCACGAGAAAAGTGGTGATCGATCGGCGAACTCGATAGGCGCGCGGGCTGCTGAGTGGTCCGCAGCTGCCCCTTTGCGGCTACACCCACCATAATGCCCCGACCCTCATCATTTCTCAAAGAAACGCACTGAACTGATTGCACAATGTTTGCAATAAAAAAATGATGCAGAAAACCTCAAAAAATCTATATAAGAAAAATGCATCTAGGTTCATTAAAAAACTCGTTACATATAGGCGAACAAAATGATGTTCGTTTTTGCCCCACGAATAGAAGTAACCAACCTATTAATAAAATAATGACAGAGCGGTTGATCCATATCCTGATACATATCGATGCGATCCAAGAATACAGGAGAATTCTCATCGGACATCAGAAAACGAAGAAATGCATCACCAGACATTTTTCCTTGAACATTTCTTCACTTCAAAACACTGCAGTGAACACCACCAAAACGGTAGAAGCCCAGACGTACCGTTCTCAATGTAGTTGCCGTCTTGCTCATATTTACTAATTAAAACTTGTGTTCGAGTGTTATCGAAGAAGGGAAAGAGAATCTCGTTCAGACGCGGGTCCCGTTGCTCTTCATTCAGGAAATTCGTTAATCTATCCCTCGTCAAATACTCCTTTTGACCGCTCCTAAAATGAAGACGAAAATTCACATAATGAATAAAGCAATAACAGTGGATTTCAACATAGAAGCAGACTGAGTGGCACACATTCTATTGAAGCCTGCAGCAATAGGAAACCTACACTGACAGAGTTTTAGCTTCAGTAGATGATTTTTAAGACTGTCATGACTTCCCCCAATTTTATGGCAAGGTGAAGGTGGACCATTTCACGTCATATGGATGGTGGTGAGGGTCGTTAAGTTTTGACACAGAAATTGAAAAAAATCAGGGAGGCTCGAAGAACTTTGACTTTTAAGAATGAAAATGTGCAATATTTCTAAGAGTGATTTTCGGGGAATTCCTTTTTGGGCACCGAGAGAAGTGATAGCTCCGCTGATGTTCCACACAATGGCCCGCTTGACCCTGCTGTATTACACACTTGGGCGATTGTACATATTGGGCGGCTGCATGGACGAGCTCAGAAGGGGTTAAGTACGACACGAGGTGTGGACAAGGCCAATTTTACAAGTGAAGTGTTTAGAAAGTCAAACGCATCTACGAAAACGACTAGTACCATTAGTATCTCTTTTGGCTAAATAGTAAAACTGCGCAGTATCCCGCCCCGAGCTGCAGGTTCCAAGAAGTTACAAGCTTAAAAGGTCCTTTTTTGAGGTTTTTGTATCTTCCAAAAGGCGCATTAGTCTTCGGAAAATCCGGAAACGGACCTCATGCTTGTGTTCAGCGCCCAAAACTACCCCAGCAAATTTTGGCTGAAGGCACATTTTCCAAACTTTGCACAGACTGACAGCGTTTTGGACTTGTGCGGATTTTTGGTTGGGCGCTTATTTAGGCCCTAGTTATACATCGGCGATTCGGTGCCGCTGGTTTTTGCGGGACGCGATAGGTCAGATTTCGAAATTGACCAACAGCAGACATGCCGCGGAAGCCAGCGGACGCGAATCGCTGGTGTATAACTACGGGCCTTATACCTCTGAAAGCGTTACAAAAAAAATGCTGCAGATTTAACTCAAAATCCTTCAAGGTGGGTTATTTGGGACACTGATCACGAATCTAGGGTCTATTTGACGATTTTCCGAGCTTTTCGACTTGATTCGTTCAAAGCTTCCCATCGGGGGGAAATTTGATGGCAAATCTCGACGTTTGCCGATTTCCGGAGAGCTACGATAGATATGGCTCAAAATGTTGCTCTAGAGGTTTATTCAATATTTCTCTGTGGGTGTTATTTCGGACGCCGAACACGAATTTGAGGTCCATTTTTTGATTTTCGAAATTTTAAGGAGAGTAAAGCCAGTTAAAAGGCATTATGCCTACCGTAACCTACAGTAGCCCTAAGTCTAGCGCAAAACAGACCCCAGATTCGCGTTCAATGCCCTGAATAACCCGGAGTTGAAAGTTTGGAGCCGAATCCGAATTTTTTCTTAAACACCCTAGAGATTGGCTGATGGGTACCCTTACTGTCGCGAACGCGATGAGATTTATGGTCTAGCGCCAAACAGACCCCAGCACGATGCGAACGCATCGTGCATGGACCCGAGATGCTCAACCTACGCGTGGTGGATCTGTGGAGTCGACTACCAAGATCAAGGAGACTCATCAAACGGGCATCAACAACTCCACGAGGAGTTTTTTTCTGTATGGGAGTGCAAATGGCTGGCTGCTGCACTCCTCCGCATACTACTGCTACGAGCCGGCATTGAGAGGAACCCAGGGCCACCCAGCAAGACTCCACGATATCCCTGCTGTCATTGTGGATTATCGGCTCAACATGCTAGCGTTCAGTGCGGTGGTTGCCTCGGCTGGGTACACCTCAAATGTTCGGGGTTAACCAGTTATAATGACTACACTGATGCTTATTGTTGTACTTCTTGCTCTAACTCTCCCCCTAGTGTCCCTCTTCATAGTCTAGACATTTTTCAAGTCAATATCAATGGCCTGCGTGCCAAACTTGCTGAGCTCACATTGTATATTGAACGCTTTCGTCCAGATGTCATTCTCCTTCAGGAGACTAAACTTAGCCCAACATCCTCCCTACCCTGCCTCCCCGGTTATACGTCTTACCACCTCCCTCGCACATCTCATGGTGGAGGCGTCTCTACGTTTGTAAAAACCTCTATACCTTCTCATCTTATAGCTCTCCCTAATCATAATGTTGTAGAATGTATTGGTGTTCATGTTTTATTGCAAAGTTGCCCTATAGATATTGTTAATATTTATATTCCCCCAATCTCCTCATGTCCCAATTCGTTTGACCCCACTCCATTTTTGCAATCTGTGCACACTGCCATCCCATCGTCTTCTGTTGTCATGGCTGGCGATTTTAATGCTCACTCCACATCCTGGTTCTCCTCTCTAGATCCCGATGACAGAGGGGAACTACTTGAGCTTTTTGCTGAGGATTGTGATCTTGTTGCCATTAACGAGGACGCCCCCACTCGCCTTCCTTCCACGGGCAGGCCGTCCTCTCCAGATGTCACTTTTGTATCATCTTCTCTTGCTGTTTGCTGTAACTGGTCCACTGCTATAGCTATGGCCAGCGATCATGTACCCATATGTGTTTCATTGGATTTGTCTCTCAACAGTCACCTGGCACCTTTCATAGGCTATCGTAGCAAATTGTACACCAACTACCGTAAGGCCAACTGGGTCATGTTTAAAGAGGTGTTACTCAGTCGGGTAGCCTGCTATCCGCTAACCGGCTCCGTTCATGAGAAGGACAAGTTCATTGTTGATGCCATATGCAACGCCTTCAGAACTGCAATTCCTACAGGGCGCGTTAGAACGTTTCACCCTAACGTTCCCAAAGACGTCCTGGAGCTGATCGAATTACGGGACGAGAAGCGCCGAGCTGATCCTGCAGATCCCAGCATTCAACGACTGTTTGATGAGATCACCAAAATGCTGAATGATTACAAGCGGATGCGTTGGATGGAGTTCACAGAATCCTTGAACTTCTCCACTGATGCAAAGAAGACCTGGAGCATTCTTAAGCGGTTATCTGGGAAGAAAATGGCAGCGGATCGCAACATGCTTGAGTTCCCGTCAGGGAAATTCGAGTCCGAATTTAAGGCTGCATGTCGACTTGGAAAACACTTTGCTTCAGCGACGTCCCGCCGTGATCGTTCCAACAGGCTCACTCTCCGGTCTATAAGGAAACTCAGCCGAAAAGATGTACCTGCCATAACTGCCTCTGAGATGTCTTCCCTCATCAAGTCCATGAAGAACTCGCGAGCCGAGAGACCCGACGGTGTGTCAGCCGTCCATCTCAAGCACTTGCCGGAAGAGTTCCTTGAATTACTTTGTGACCTAGTCTACTCGTCATTCAGCACAGGTGTCATCCCCGCTAGATGGAAGCAAGCAATTGTTCTTCCGATCCTCAAGCCTGGCAAACCAGAAGATCAAGCAACTTCGCATCGACCGATCTCCCTTTTGTCCCCTATTGCTAAGTTAGCGGAGAAATTCATTAACCCGCACCTCCAAGAAGCATTACGACATAACGTGCATCAACATAGCTTCAAGAAGGCCCACTCTACCATTACGGCACTCACGTCCATCACAGAACACATAATTGCTGGCTTCAACATGAAACCTCCAGCTGGTAGAAGTATTGTCGTGGCGGTTGACTTAAAGCCACAGTCCAACCTCAGAATCGAATTTTGGTTTTCCTGCTTATCTTGGAGAAAATTTTACGCTGATCACAAATGTGTCTCCATAATCGCGCAGAAACCACTACGAACGGAGTTATGGCTCCTCAAAAATTCTGAATTTGAGCGGCGAGAAGTTCGCGGGCGAGTTGTCTCGGGCCTGTTTATTCTCGTTATTCGCAGCCATCGTTTTGAAGCAGGTCACAAAATAAAGCCACACGGAAAACAAATGGAAGAACATAGACTTTGTTCAAAACCGGTCGCGTTTTTCTTCCCTATCGACACCAGAAGCTCGTCGGTGGGCGTTACCCATTTTTTCTTACGTGGGGGCGGAGTCGACTTTTTCCTTGCCTTTTCTCGCTTATTTGAGCGAATTGAGATTTCGCGCTTGGCAGAGTTGCTATTCACGACGACCGGAGTATAATATCCAAAATTACCCCTGAGCTTGGACTGTGGCTTTAAACGCTGCCTTCGATAACGTCAGTATTCCGCTGCTGTCCAAATCGATCCTGGACTCTACTATTCCTGACTGGTGCAAAAGATGGACAGATAGCTTTGTCAAAAATCGTTCCATTCGTGTGAAATTTGATGGACACTTATCGAAGTCTGTGCCCCTGAAGGCAGGCGTTCCACAAGGAGGAGTTCTATCTCCCAGCCTGTTTTCTTTGTATCTATCTGATGTGCCGAAGCCGTCGTCAAACATCCACTTATGTCTATATGCGGATGACATCACTATTATTTGTACTGACCCTGTCATCGATCGAGCCACTGCTGAGATGAATAAATACCTCGTCAGTCTGGCCAAGTTCCTTGAATCGAAGCAGCTAAAGGTCTCTCCTACCAAGTCCAGCGTCACTTTGTGCACTACAGCGACTGCCGAACACAAGCTGCATCCCAAGATTCTTTGGGAAGGAAATATGCTGCCCTTATCAAAACACCCTCGTCTACTTGGTGTATTCCTGGACCCGTCACTGCGTTTTCACGAAAACACACGTATTCGAGCTGCTGCTGCCAACACACGTAACAACATTCTACGTTCGCTGGCAGGCACTACATGGGGCAGCTCTAAGGAAATTTTGCGAACCACCTACAGGGCTATGGTGCAGCCGGTGCTGGAATATGGAGCCCCAATATGGTCAAGACACCTGTCGGAAGCCTCTTGGAGCAAACTTCAGCGTGCACAGAACACTGCTCTACGCGTGATCACTGGATGCCCTAGATCCACACCGGTATCTCATCTACATCAAGAGTGTTCGCTGCTTCCTGTAAAGCAGCATTGTCAACTCCAGTCGCAACAGTTCCATGTTGGCATTGTGAGGAATTCCACACACCCTAATTTCCCATTACTATCATCTGGTCCCCATTTCCGACATAATCGCTCGCCACTTCATGCTGCAGTCTCTGTCTTGGATCGCCAACGTTGGGCGACGTCGGAGCTCAATCGCGTCAGACTACTGCAAATGGAGCACACCCGATTCGTCAGAGAATACCTCTCCAGTGCTCCCCTAAATCCAATTCTTGGTGACGTGCCACCCCCGATCGATGACAGCGAAACGGACCTACCCAGACGTACACGCGTCATCCTGGCAGGTCTACGATGTGGACATTCCTCACACCTCAAGGCCTTCGTCCATAAGATCGACTCGTCGATCCCCGACGAATGTCCTGACTGCCACAACCCAGGGCACGATTCATTTCATTTATTTTCATGTCCTGCAAGGCCGACTTCTCTAACAGTTATGGATATGTGGACGAACCTGTGCGATGTGGCTGCCTTTTTACACCTATAAGGAGAAGCTCTATGTGGCCGATAAGAAGAAGAAGAAGCATCGCGCATGGACCTACCCACGGGTATGACAACCCTGGATAGCGGTGTGGCGAACACCTAAAAGGATCTCACTAGATCCCTGGTTCCCCGGCCCACCATCGCGACGCATCGATGGCTACTATGCATCCGTCAGCTCGCCCCGTTACCGCAAGTTTATCTCGCAACCTGCTCCTCTCAAGCAGGCGGAGTCCTCGCGTTCACTGGGGATCACCTTGTCCACTAACCTGGGACAGCCGCACTAGCAAGTCACGTAACCCAACCAACATGTATAGGGAGGGGGGGGCATGGAGGAATAGTCCCGCGTAATACCAGCGTAATACCACAACAACACAAGCCAACCATATTGACACCAATATAGCAGCGCTATATGAACACCAACACAGATAGATACAAGGTACACAGTGGTAAGTTCTAACCCTTTATCCTTAGGACACTAACACCTAACGGCATCTACAGGGTTCGCCTTACAGTTAATGGTTCTATTGCCTCACATCCCACAGCGCGTAGTAGATAGCGTAGTCTACCACGGCCTAATATAGATTGCGTAGTACGTGGTGGCGCAGTATCGCGCATCTCCCACTAGTCAACCGCACATCTCTAGCGGTGACGGATACCAGAAGCCGTTGTGCCTCCGCCAACCTCCAGGCCGCTCGGTCTAGGCCGAGCTGGCGCCCAGACGCCGGCTCTAGGCCATCACTGCCGAAGCAGTAAAGTACCAATGGGTACTGTAGGCCAACGCCATCCGGCGCCGGGCAGACCACTGAACCGAGGACAGTCGCGTTATTTAGGCAGCGCGGAGGAAGGGGCGGGGCACCGCGGCTGGCGCGGGCATGTCCCGCCTCCAAGTGGCTGGCGTAGTGGAAACAGGCCGGGGCCTCACGGTCCGCCCCCAGCCACCGTCGCATCCGCGACACTTACCTTCTCACAAAGCTTGAAAAACGCTAATAACTTCGTTCAGGGGTGTCCGTTGCAAAATCCGATGTCAGATTCGGAAACAGCGGACAAGAATTGACCAGAAAACATTGATCAACTTTTAAATGGTGGGATAGGCCATGCGAGGTTCCCTAGTAATTGTTTGGAAATGTCATTGTTTAAACATGGAATTCTTCACCTCTCAGGAATGACACAATTACAGAAAAAACTCTTTCTAGAAGCATACTTATTACTGCAAGCTCCAATGTTACAAATCCACGTGGGGTTGTGGCCATCGTGTATCCAGACCACTGAAGAGGCGGGGGAGACGGGGGAGGAGCGAGTTTCCTGATTGGACGCAACACGGGGCAAGCGTCAGCCCACTGGCTGCGTCTCTCCCGTTTCTCCCGCCTCTTCAAGGGCTGGAATACACGATGGCTACCACCCATCCGCGTAGTGTCAAAAATGTAGCGTAAAAGCAGCCTTTTTAAACATATGAACCAGTTGAAAACTCGTGTAAATCGGTCCGCTTATCGTCGGTTGGTGGACTAATGGTAATTATTGGGACAAGAAGTTGATCAATTCTGCAAATACTCTGTCCGGATTTTTTTTTAAATTGAACAATGTTCCCAGCGATCTTCAATAATATTTTCGATTTCGAGATCATTAGCTGAAATGAAGGGTTCACTCCCTGGCAGAGCTGAGTTTGTTAAGAAATGGTGTAAAGATGAAAAAATGAAAAATCTTTGAAGGCGACAATTAAAGCGGCCTTCAACTTCTCACCAAAAATCGATAGGCGCGAGGCTCATCGATCGAGGCCTAGTAGCCACAGGGGAAGTGGGTGGGGCGGGCAAACCACATTCAAGTTTTGGGGACCGTACAGAGTGATTTACTGCTAGTTTTTAGCCGACACTGATATTGTAATAGGCCTCGTACACCCTTGTCGGCCGAATACACAGAAAGGGAAGCGCCCAAGAGCAGTTCGGCTGGCTAAGCGCACTGCACGCGCTGCTGCAGCGACGGCGTGAGCGCAGCGGCCTTCCGTCGCGCGCGTCGCACGTACCAGTCGAACTGTCACTAGGTGCCTCTCATCCTGTGTATTTGATCAACAATGTGCTGGACATGATTCATTGCATCTATTTTCATGTCCGGCCAGGCCTACAATCTTGTCTGCTCGAGATCTATGGTACAAGCCGTGTGAGGTGGCTAGCTTCCCACGCCTCTGATGCGATGCTCTGTTCATGGCTGACAAGAAGAAGAAGATCAACAAGCCCCTCGGAGCTCTTGATTTCCGGCAAAAATTAAAACGCTGCTTTTATAGTGAGCACTGCATACAACTAGACTAGTCTCACTACATTCCTATAGCTTCACAAGGGAAACCATTTAGGCGTATCTTGGAGTGAGCGAAATAAAGAATCCTGAGCCTACTACTTGCTACTAACAGTGAAAATTGTGAGCGACTCCGGTCATAGCCTGAATCGCGAGCTGCTGCTCGCGGTATGAACTTTCGCCATTGAACGCACAGTACACACTCGGACATGAATTCTGTATATATATATATATATATATATATATATATATATATATATATATATATATATATATATATATATATATATATATATATATATATATATATATATATATATATATATATATATATATATGCACCAGATTTGGTTTTGAATCGGCCACGCGCGCAACCCCTTTTTCGAAATCTCAGTTCAAAGTGAACGCAGAAATTAGGGCTAAGTTGCATTAAAAAGAGCGTAAAAAGTTGGGTATACACCCCAAAAATGGTTTGGAACGGCATACTGGTTTTCGAGAAAAAATTGAAAACCCGCTCGTTTTTGTTGTTAATCTCCTTTTTTTTCAGACGGCGTTCACGATCTTGCGGGTACACTTAAAATTGAGCTAGGAAGCTCATTTTTGGGCTGGAGACTAGAATTGGTGCAGGTCGCTCCTATTCCATTTTGAACTTGATACCTTAACTTTGAAGGGTACCTCAAAATCGTGGATTTACATACTAAATTAGCCGTGGAGCACGAAAACTGCTTGGACATGATACGGCTGTGTGAACCAAGGTGTGGGGTGGATCTGCAGCCAAGTAACACAGGTCGACGGAGGTAAGTGCGGAACTTGTCAGAATTCGTACTCGTGACACGAAATTGATCGATAATCAAGATTATCGATTTTCGAGCTTTTTGCACAAAATGCGGCGTGGAGTGGTGATTGCTGATGGGATTGGTTTTTTGGTTGGGAAATTTTGCTCATCAGTCATTATCGATAAATAACAATCAATAATATTGATTTTTTTCGCCTGTTACTGTTACTGATTTTTGATTGTTGATGGCTTTAAGTCACTTGTTCGGGAAAGTCTTCTCACCATGCAAGATCAAATATTAATTATCCTATTAATATTTTGGTAAATTTGTGTGTGCGTGTGTGTATGTATGTATGTATGTATGTATGTATGTGTGCGTTTCTCTGTGTGTTTGTTTGACCTTTTATTCGGCTTGACTTTCAAGGCGGGCAACCCTACGGGGATGGGCTCCGAAAGTGGGCAGGACGTCAGGGTGAGGGTGCAGGACCTTAGAAGTGATGCGCAGTACATCATAGGAAGGGTACGGGACCCGAATTGTAGCGCGCCAGACGCCGTAGAATGTGTGCGGGACCCGAGTGAGAGTGCGCCGGACGCCGTACAAAGTGTGCGGAACCCAAGCGGGAGTGCGCTGAACGCCGTAGAAAGTGTGCGGGACCCGAGTGAGAGTGCGCCGGACGCCCTAGAAAGTGTGCTGGACCCAAGTGGGAGTGCGCTGAACGCCGTAGGAAGTGTGCGGGACCCAAGTGGGAGTGCGCAGGACGCCGTATAATGTGTGCGGGACCCGAGTGAGAGTGCGCCGGAAGCCGTAGAAAGTGTGCGGGACCCGAGTGAGAGTGCGCCGGACGCCGTACAAAGTGTGCGGGACCAAAGTGCGGAGAGCGCCGCTCGCCGTAGAAAGTGTGTGGGACCCGAGTGAGAGTGCTCCGGACGCCGCCGAAACTGTGCGGCACCGAAGTGGGAGTGCGCGGGGCGCCGCATAAAATGTGTGAGACCCGAGGGAGATCGCGCCGTAGGAGGTGTGTGAGACCCAAAAGGGAGCGCTGGACGCCGTAGAAAACGTGTGAGACTGAAGAGAGAGAGAGAGAGAGAGCGCATTACTTCAGAATCACTATGTGCGTCTAAAAGAGAGCGTACACCACTCCTTTCTTCAGGTCTCCTACCCTTCACCACTCAATTCAACTGCTTAGCTGTTTATATGCACTAGCTTTTCTAAATCGGGTTTATATACGATGAAAATAAGAGTTAATCAAAATCTGCATCCATGAAACACAAACATCATTCTATTTCATTTGGCAATAAAAGTAGCAGGGGGTCGGTTGATCATGAAAACGTTTAGTGAATTCCAAACAGCGGTTGTCCTTATCACGACAAAAATTAAGATAAATCAAAGGCCACTTCAGGATCTTATAAAACGGAAGAACGACCGCTGTGTCACGGTGCAGATAAGGAGGTAAACGGGCGTAGCAAGGTTTGGAATGCTTTGTGATTTCCGATGGTTTAAGTGTTGCCGCCCAAACCAGCTAATGGGCCGGCGCAGGAAGAAAGAAAGCACCGAGTTCTTTGCCTTATACCCAAGATGCCGGCGAAGCCGGCAAATGGGCGGGCCCGCCGGGGCCCCAGCGGCAGGGGCCGGCGCCACCCGCCCTACGCCGCTGGTCAATAATATCGAGTTATCACATGTTGCTCGAAATGCAGCAATGAGTGGTATTTTTTATGGTTTTGGGTCATAAGTTACAAAAATTGTACTCATACGACAATATCGGTTGTCAGATGTTTCATCATTCCAAAATGGAAATCGTGGAGCAAAATTGGAGTCAGAAAGGGAACCTTCAGGAAAAATATGTGAAATTTCTGAAAATTTAGCTTCCTGGCAAAAATAACGATTTGGTAATGGTAAAAAGAGTTTTAAAAATGTCTTGAAATATCTGAAAAAAGAGATTTGGCGTAAAATAGAATGGAAAATAAAAAAGGTAGGAAATGAAGTGAAATAACCAAAAATGTGATTTGGTGGTCGATCATTTCACAAGCTTCTCCGTTAAACTTATCAAAACAAAATTAAGCGCGCAACGGAAACCTTAAGCCATTTTTGAAAGCTGCAATAAGGGAATCAGCATAGATCAAGCTAGGTGAACGCAAAGCTCCTTTCCATATCGTGCTTGATTTCGTTTTGATAAGTTTAACGGAGAAGCTTGTGAAATGATCGACCACCAAATCACATTTTTGGTTATTTCACTTCATTTCCTACCTTTTTTTATTTTCCAGGCTATTTTACGCCAAATCTCTTTTTTAAGATATTTCAAGACATTTTTAAAACTTTTTTTATCTTTACCAAATCGTTATTTTTGCCAGGAAGCTAAATATATATATATATATATATATATATATATATATATATATATATATATATATATATATATATATATATATATATATATATATATATATATATATATATATATATATATATATATATATATAAGCGACCACCACAGGCCCGCACCCTTTCGCTCACCAGCACGGGCCACACCCCTATCAGATTTTCGAGCTCGTTAGCGGCTAGATGATGGAAAGATGAATTGCCTACAAGTCTTCGTTCATCAGTACATACATGGCCCTACTGTCTTCTTATCAGGGTTGAGCAGGCCGTTGCGTCAATTTTCGGCGGAGCTACGTCCCCCTCCCCGGTGATCAAAAATTTTACGACCTCCTCCCGAGATAGAAATCTTCAAGCTTTCTGAGAGTTAAAAAGTTGGGAAAAAGTTCGAATTTTTGGTCAAATTCGGTCAAATCGTACGAGCCCCCCTTCCGATTTTTTTTTCAAAAATTTCCAATTAATTTACGACCCCCGTTGCGCCGAGTCGCAACCCTGCTTGACCCTGCTCCTTATCCTGGCCCGCTCTCGCGCAACGATTGCGAATGAAGGGAAATACAAGCCTGAGACAACGCGTCCACCAATTTTTCACCCATCAAGGAGTCATACCTCTGTTCATAGGGGGTCTTGAACGATTTCAGAGATACCACTGCGATCAGCGTGTGACTCTCCCCGTGTTCAGCATAAAAACTGGGAAGGAATTTCCTGGGTGTTCTGCGCCTTTAATGTCGACCAACTATCATCGCGTATTCCTCCATCTATTCGCACCTGAATGCGACACCGGTATCGGCCACAGTTTCTGAGCAGGCATACACTGCCACCGCACCAAGCTTGCTTACGATTTTCTGCACGTAGCCGGATCGACTAGGCTGGGCCACCAACCAGCGGAGAGGAATTGGCAGAATTATCTCCGGCGAGGGCTAAGCTAACGGCCTTGTTGAACTTGATAGTGACTCTTATACAGAACACATAGAGAACATCGCTACTGGCGGTCTCTGGTCACCTGAAGCTTTCAACTAGTTTTGAGATGCAGGATTTTTTATTCCTGTAAAGGCTAATGAAACAACAGGTACACAGTAACTGGCAGACTGAACAAATGTTGGTACATTATAGCATAAATCAGATTTTGCCGTTTGCCAGAAATTTTTGGGGTTTGCTGTTGCCGTTTGCCGAAATTTTAAATTCCTTTGCCGCACACCCCTGATCCCAATGCATGGCTCAACTTAACAGGACATAATGTGACCTTCATGAATGGTCTCAGAGACAATATTCTACTTCGCAAAGCAATTCAGCTATCTAGAACTTGGACGCATTGCGATCATTTTGTGACGCACTATGCTTCTACCACAGCAATTCAGCGTAACTCTCAACAGCTAACCTCTCAGACAACAGGTGCGGACTGACCGCTGGCAATCAAGGCTTCTCCAGGCGGTACGCCGGCAAGTTGCGGGCGGATCGCTGCTCATCGTGGCCTCGGCGGGCGGATCGCTGGCTATCAAAGCCTTTGCGGGCGGATCGCTGCATTTGGCGGGCGGATAGCGGCGCCTGGGAAACTTGATCACGCTAGCGGGCGGATCGCCGGCAAGCTCTAAAGCGGCGATCCGCCCGCAACTTGCCGGCGATCCGCCCGCCAGGGCCTTGATAGCCAGCGATCCGCCCGCTCAAATTGTACACGGTGAAACTGGTCAATCAATGATGAGTGGATTGGAGTTCATTTCTTGATCCACTGCCACGCCATAAACCCCCATCCGCCATCTCTACTTCAGTGTCATAGTTGTTTCACTTCTATATGTCGCTTTTTTTCTTTATGTTGCTTAATTGTTGAGTGATCTTATAATGCTTACCTTGTATTTAGCTCATTAGAGTACGTGTTCTTTAATTTTGCCAGTTTATCGCAAGTATCCTAATTCTGGGAAGCGGTTGTCTTTGAAAAACACATATGGTGTATGCTAGAAATGGAGAGAAAAGCGCTTCGCTCAAAAGATGGCGGAATAACATCTACGCCGCGGCTATTTAGAGATATGATAGAAACCATACAATATCGTTAAGTTCTTGACACAGATGGTGCTAAGCGCGTGAATGGAAGAGTCACCGAGTTTTCCCCGCCTCTCCTGCGCTTGGAATAATTTACGATCATCCACTGACGGCTCACTTGGCCTGTTTTCAGTTTGTCGCTTTGAAATTATTCCAAAAATTATTCGAATATATTCGAGTCGATTTAATTCGAAACTATTCAAAATTCGAACCTCGGAAAAAGAGGGTCATTCGAATATATTCAAAAATCGGACCTCAAAAAAAAGAGGCCATTCGAATATATTCAAAAATCGGACGTTAAAAAGGGAGTCATTCGAATCTATTCGATATTCGGTCTTTTCTTTCAGGGCACAACTATAGTAAACTGGTGTCAACCTTGTTTTTAGGGGAAGCGAGCCTCCTTCGAGTGAAGTAGATATATATGACGCATTTTTTCAAGCGGAGAAGTCAGATGGCAGCGGCGTCCTCGGTTCAGTTACTAAAGTTTGCGGTACTTGAACCCTATCTGGAGGTCCCTCTCACCCGGTGAAGGCCCCAATAGAGGTTGGGAGGAGTCATCGCGCCGCGTGTCGGGGTGCCGGCCGCATCGCGTGTCGCTGTGCCGGCCGCGTCGCGTGTCGGCGTGCAGGCGGTGTCCCGGTTTAGCGTGCAGGCTAGCTGTGTGGGCGCAGTGTTGAATTCGAGTGATGAGGTTCCCCAATTTGGATATGTGGACCGTGACTGACCACATTTTTGAGGATTTTCTATGGGAGGATACGAAAGGTAAGAACCCGAAAGTCCGAGTTTCAAAGAAGTCGAATTACGACATCTGAAATGTACGGTCGGCATGGATCCTAAAGAGACGTTCTGTTCCCTAGTAAACGTTGGCGCAAGCTCGGTGCCATATGCTAATACATAGGTGCACCAAGTTTGTGCCAACCTTCAGTCAGGAACGCATGGTAAATAGAATTTCGCTGTTTCGAGACCCACAATGCAGATTTTTCTGGAACTTAGGCAGTGTAGGGAGCCCTTACTAACTTTGTGAAAGTGCCGAGTGAGCCAAATTATCCGCTCTAGCACGATGTGATTTTACTTCATTTGCCAGAAGATGACAATGCGACTAAACTCTGGTACCGCCGTAGTGACCTGTTGATTTCGATCAATACCAGCAGCGGAGCGGTGGGCCTCGGTGAAATATAACTAGTGATAAGGAGGTTCCGACGAAAAACCCCCCCCTCCGCGCTGTGATAATCGAAATCAACAGGTCACTACGGCGGTACCAGAGTTTAGTTGTAGCTAGCAACACGTTTTGGCGCAATTTAGGCAGTTGGCCGTATCCATGAAACAAACGGAGCCTCCCGGGAAGATCCAAAGTTCGCCCAACGCATACACTGGCTGCTTATAGGAACCCTTCCGGAAGGCTCCCGTAGTTTCATGGATATGGCCACAGAACTTTTCAGGGTGATTGTGAACTGGCGCCCTGAAAGGATGGTCGCGTGAATGATTCCACAATATCCAACCTGCGCCCCATATTGGAGCACAATCGAACCGCAAAGTGCACTACTAGCGCAGCTGATGAGCTTCAAATCTCTACTGCCCTAATCGGAGGTAACTTTGGGTCCGCAGCTGCAAACAACCGTAGTTGCAGCGAGCAGCTCGGATATACTAGAGCTGGGTCTACGGGGTCACGGCACTATCATTTAGTTCTCAGCAAGATTGTTTGTAAGCTGCGTGCTGCAACAGACCTTATCTGCAAATGCGGAGCGCTATTTCACTCCGGTTCGGACACTGCGGGGCGGGCTGGACGTAATTCTTTTGAGAGACTAGGACATTGCATTCAATTTTTGAAGAGCTTGACCCACTGCAGTGTCTGGTGTTCGAAGAGACGTGAACCAACGTCTAAGAAAAAATTGCGAAGTTTTCAAACATTAAAGGGTAGAATATGAGACACGGGACGGAGTAAACGAATTGATTCATTATTATGTGGGTATAAGGCAGTAGATGAGCAGTACTGAGGTGTGTGCAGAAGTACGGCCGGCACCGGTTGCCCACATACCTTGCGTTCCCTTATTGTGACTTGGCGCAAACTCGGTGCACGCAAGTTATGTATAACATAGGCACATCGGCTTTGCTCCAAGAAACAATAAGGAAAGCAAAATATCAAAGCAAAATATCTGTTGTTGACAATACGCCGGTTGGGGTCTAGGGTGCAGCACAAACTTCAGGGCTTCAGTTTCTTGAGCAGTAAAATTTTTGACCGGATTTTTGACCCAGGTTTTCCTCAACATGTTTAGGTAGTCAACTCTTTGGGTTGATTAACACTGCGTCATAGGCGCTTAAAAGCACAGTCCAAGCTCAGGGACAAAATCTGAGATCTTTATACAATTGTGAAGTAGACTCACCTTATAAAACACCTGCCAAGTGCGAGCTCTCAATTTCTCTGAAGAAGCGAGATACAGGAGGAAGCCACCCTGGGGCGCCCTCACCAGGAAGCCACTTTGGCACGCCCCCCTTTACCATCTTCGGAGCTCAACAATGGCAAGATGAGTGACTGTTTCCGATCAGCATCCCTGTTCTTCCCTACATTCTCAACCTTTCTTTTTGTTCAGGTCGGCTCGCATACATCGGTTCCGAATGACGGAAGTTACAAGTCTCCGGACAACTCGTCCACCATGCTTCCGCAGCTCAAATTTCGAGGGCCACAACTCCGTTCTCAGGGGGCCTTGTACGACTAGAGAGACATCATTGGAATCAGCGTGAGACCATTTTCAAGATAAGAAGGGAAACAGAAAATCGATTTTGAGGTTGGACTGTGCCTTTAAGAATTGGTCCCCCACCCGAGGGATCAAAAGGAGAAGGGGTTCAAATTACGGGTACATCGCTGACAACTGGCGGGTGGATCGATGATAACTGCAGGGAGGATCGCTGGTTACTGGCGGGCGGATCGCTGGCTACTGGCGGGTGGAGGGCTCGCTACTGGCGGGTGGGTCGCTGGCTACTGCCGAGACAGATCGCTGGCTACTGGAGGGAGGATCGCTGGCTATTGGCGGGCGGATCGCTGGCTACTGGCGGGCGGATCGCTGGCTACTGGCGGGCGGATTGCTGGCTACTGACGGGCGGATAGCGGGAGAGGATGTCGATCCGCCCGCCAGAAGCCGGCGATCCGCCCGCACCTACTGTCTGAGCTGGCTAACTCGGTTGTAAACAATGAGCGAAAACAGGTGTTCCAAATGTTCACTTACAGTTTACGAACAGCTCCGTAACTTCGGTTCGAGGGCAAATCTTGTTGTAAAGACGAAGAAATTTCTCGAATGTCAACATCTCCACATCCAGCTCCTCTCGCTCCTGTTGAACAAGTGAATTGAGATCGACCCTTCACCTTTATACAAAACCAGACTCCACTAATCAATTTGCTCTATAACCATAGAAGAGTTAAGGTTACTCCTAAACATTCATAAAAACCCGATATATGAACTTTAATTACGTGAATTCCTTTTCAGTTTGACCAGGATAGTCCCAAGTCGTCAAAATGTTTCCCAAGACTCGCTACAGTGACGGACGAGGTGAGAATATCTTTCATGGCTTTGAGCC
The DNA here is from genome assembly GCA_029168955.1 of Aplectana chamaeleonis. NCBI lineage: Eukaryota > Metazoa > Nematoda > Chromadorea > Rhabditida > Cosmocercidae > Aplectana > Aplectana chamaeleonis. The sequence goes on along the minus strand of JAPDOI010000091.1, from coordinate 1,444,801 downwards.
CTAATGCTGATCCGAACGCAACAGCTCCATGCCGTTATGCGAACTTCCTACCAATCGTCCAGAGGTTTAGCTAAAACCCAAAGGTTTCGAGAAAGCATAAACAAAGCTTTTAAAAGATCTCTAAAGTAATCCTCACGTGGGGCATGTCTTCAAATCATAAGGAAAACACCTGCTCTAAACTCAATCCGATTTGTTACAAAAGACAGGGGTCAATGCATGGTGTTCAGCCGTGGAGTCGACGGAGATTCCAATGTTTCGAGGAGACGAAAGAATAGTTCAGAAGTAAAACAAGTGTATCGGCAAAAGATAAACACTTCAATCCTCTTAGACTATGAGGGCGAGACCAACCGTTTTAGAGCGCGAGTAACCAACGGCCCAAAAGTTTGAGAATAGTTTTGAAAGTTGTGAAACACTACCAATACAGAAACAGTCTGTGGCCGTATTCATGAAACTATGGAGCCTGCCGGGAAGGTTCTTAAACCAGCAGATGTGTGTGGCGTGCGGACTTTGGACCCTCCCGGGAGGCTCCGTGGTTTCATGAATGCGGCAACTGGTCGCCCTTCAAAATGGCCCGGGACAGAGACAACGTTCCTGCTGCTAAGCACTCTGAACCTGCACCCCAGATTAAACAACTTGTATTACGATGGCGGCAAGTGGGTCAGCGGATGGAGCAGCAGGATTAGGCTCACGCTGTGATGAGCATAGAGGGAGCAGCAGCCCTGGGAGCCAAGAAGGGGAGGGGCCGCAGGTATTCCATCAGCCGTCACGAAAAAATATCTGGTCTTCATCCCTGCACGTAAAAATAAATACTGAATTAAATTTGAAAACTAATTTCTGAAGCAGTTTGCAAAAACTGTTCACTAGAACATCAAATTTAGCAGGTTTTCTGAAAGTCAAAATCATGACCGACCTGGGGGCCGCACAAATTTTCTAAGTCGGAGGAGAGGGGCCGCAGAATTTTTTCGAGCTGGAAGAAGGGTGTACGCGCCTTTCACGAATCGATCACAGCGCCACGCTTTGCCTTGTGGAGCAGCTAAAGTCTTTGCGTATGAGACTGTCCGCCCACGCGGTCGGCGGGCGTGTTGAACGGCCATCGCGAAGGTATTTTTAGGAACCCGTGAATCGATTAGCAGGAATATGAGAAGAATATTGAACAATATCCCAGTCAGCTCCATCTCAGCCGTGGGTGGGCTCGTCTGAAAAATGCTTTCGTGCCGACTACTCGACACGCACGCCCACCGCTTGGGCGGACAGTCCATTCAGAAAGACAAGCCATTCCTGTTTTTCAATAAATCTGGTGCTGGCCTTGGCTATCGATTTTATAAAGCCACAGCAACTTCATCACTGCTAAATATGTTAATAGTTTTTTGAACTTATATAACGCAGATTTCAGAGCGGTGCGTAATCAGAACTTCACATAATACTCAATAATGTCGCTACTCAAATTCGTTCACATCACCTATAAACTGCCCATATGGTACCAGAACCACATCATGCCAGCGTTGCCACCAGGGAACATCACGCAACACAACTATGAGCAATCTTCACAACGAAAAAGTTGAAAAAAGTAGAAATCATGCACCTTCTTCTTTCGCCCACTGCTGCATTTGTAGATGTTGCTGATCTTCTTGCTCATCGAGTGATTCATGACTCGCGGAATCGTGTACTACAAACTACAACACAATCACAACATCAACATAAGCTACCATCACATCGATCACAATGTCATACTTAAAGATATCCCAAGTTGGCGAGCGAAGCCATGGCAACAAAAATATTATGGGAAAAGATTCGAAGAAGAATCTGATGCACAACCGGAAAAGGTGGAGTAAACTGGGCATGAAAGTCATAACTTTCTGACGTTTTTTTTCTGAAAAAAGGGAACTTGAAAGCCTTCTCGCAATCACCAATTATTGTTTAGTTTTGTTGTATTTGCGCATTGAATTCAGGTGACTTTTCTTCTTCACGCTCACCATACACGGACGTAAAAAACTTTTACCATTATCTTCAACTTCGTGGAGTAACCAACACAAAATCCTAAAAATGAGATCGAATTTTCATCTCAGACCTGCCTTCAAAGGCAGCATACACGCTCGTAAACGTAGTTGAGATAACTACGGGAATAGAATGGTATGGTTCAGCTTACAACGCATACGCATTGTGAACCGTCGAAAACGACCCGCAATGCAGCTACACGAGGGTAAGAAGGTGGCCCGCCCTGTATTTCTCCGCCCCCTGTAATTGCTGCTCTCCTTCAAAACAGGGGTGCTGGGCCACTCCCATGGTCGCCGATGTATCTGGTTTACTTATTCTACCTACTGTACCACCAACAAACGTCGGCGACGGTGGGAATGGCCCAGCACCCCTGTTTTGGAGGAGGACGGTAAATACAGGGCGAAGCCAACTTTTTACACGTGAAGCGGCATTGTGTGTCGTTTTTGACGCTTCAGAATCCGTAGGCGTTGTAATCTGTGCCATACCATTCTATTTCCGTAGTTATCTCAAACACGTTTACGAGCGTGTACGGCTATAAAACGACCAAATTCTCACCATCAGCTGCGGAATACGCGCTGTGCGGCCGCACGCGCTACTATCAGGGCGAGTTTGGCCACCGATGCCTCGATCAGCTGTTAAGAGCGGGTTTCTTTTTTGTTTTTCGTTTCTTTGCAATTGTTGTTTCTTTTAAAATGTTTTCATGACCTTCTAGGATAGGAAGACTGATTCCCTATTTCAGGATCGGTCATCTATGCTCCAGGGATTCGCCAAGAGTCCGCAGTTTGGCCAGAAAGTTTTTTATTCCTCACTCTGGCTTCAACCGAACTTGGGTCTTATGTTTATATTGTGGAATGTCAGTTAATAAAAAAGCTTCTCGCCTATGCGGACGTTTGGCGAGTTCTGGGTGCGTAGCTGGCCGATCCTGAAATAGGGAATCAGTTTTCCAAACCTAAAAGGGCGTGAAAGCATTAAACATAAGCATACCAATTGTAAAGAAACGAAAAACAATTGGACAATTCTAAAAACCCACCTCAACAGCTGCGGCGGCGGCCAAGACTCGTCTCCATCAGGGCGCGTGCGGCCGCGCGCACGGTGTGGTCCGCAGCCGACGGTGAGAATTTGACCGTTTATGGCCTGTATGCTGCCTTTAAAGTAGAAAAAGCTTGGAAATTTATTAGCTCTTTGTTTGCCCATGCCTAACGCTCGCCAACGATGAAGGAGAGCCCACAGTGACTGCATGCAGAATCTATGCAGATATGACAGACGCGGAATCGTTCTTCGGGCAGGTGTGATATTCCAAGAACAAAGAGACTGCATGCCGACACACAGAGTATACGAACCCGAAAAACCGTTCAGCGTCAAGCGTATTTGCATATAAAGTGACGCGCAAAAGTCTTCGGACATAATGGTCATTCGAAAGCAATTTTGACAACAATAAAGGGTCATACTCGGAGATTCGGATGGTCCTATTCGGCCACGATAGGCTTTCTATTCGGGTACCTAGTCGAGTTGAAAGGAACTTTTGCAGCAGCACGTGCTGCTCCGAGGAGCACGTGGCCTGTTCAATAAGGCTACGTGGCGCAGAGAGACAAAACCCTTGCTGCACCCCCATTTCCCACGCGGCAGCACGTGGCCTGTTCGATAGCACTACATGGCGCAGCAAGGCAAAACTTTTGCCGCACCCTATTTCCCACGCTAAAGCACGTGGCCTGTTCAATAGGGCAGCACGTGGCGCTGGGGAGCAGGCTCCCACACCTTCGATGGGAGCGGGTCTCACCCAACAAGGATACGGTCAAGTCACGGACCGCAGTAGATCACCCCCACAGCAGTCCGCGACAGGGACATCACCTTCGCCACGGTCGACAGCGAGGAGCTCCTCGCTGGCTGAGGACCGTGGGGACACCCTTAGCCGTTCAAAAATCGTCCAGAAAGTGACTCGTAGTCACCTTCCAGGAGCGGCCCGAGAGGCGCAATGCGCTCTCTTAGGGTTCGAGCCCCTTATATACGTGCTGTGCGGCTGACATGCGCCGGGTCACTTCTGGAAGCGATCGATCAACGTGTTCAATCATGGGCATTTGGCTCGTTCGTTGTCCAAACTCATCGTAGTCGAATCGAAAGCATATCGTGACCGAGTGGAACGGCTATGATTGGCGCCACGTGCTTCTCACTTGGACGACGATTAGGCCACGTGGCGCAAGGAAATTGCGTGGCCATATCGTCGTCAACCGCTTTGTAGTCGAGTCGAAAGCCAATCGTGGCCGAATAGAACCCCCGACTCCTGAGTAATTATTGGGACCGACTGCGCTCATCACCCATATCCGGCGACACCTTATATACATGACATACGCTATGGGAGTCGCGAGAAGTATGAACCCGGCACAACATCCTGAAAAGGTAGCAAATAACTTCTAAGCAAACTCGAAGGAGGTTGGAGATGTGGGTAAAGGTCAGAAAGTTATAGATTTCAGGAAATGGGCGTGGCGCCAGGAGGAGCACACATAAAATTGCGACCAGAGCTTCAACAGGTGCGTGGAATGCCGTGAAAAACAGATAAAAGAGAAAGAGAAAGAATGATGTAGGCGTGACTTCAAAGGAGGAACTCCAGAATGAGTGATGTGAAAATTCAGAACTTCTAAAACGAATGTTGGAGGTTAGGTAGGACTGCACACGAAAATCCATCTGGCCTTATAATATTAAGGTCGATAGTGCACCAAACATAGAGGGAGATGGGGAGAATCGACGAAGCGCAGAAAAATTATGAGTTGGAAAACTGTTTATCCGAAGACTTATGCTGTACTGCAGAGGCTCATGAACAGAATGAACCAAATTGTGCATCATTCAAACACCTCGGTTGGAGTCAAATGACCGTACGAATATCGAACAAGCGCCCATGCATTTTTAGGAGAACTCTTTTTTAGAACACGCTTATACGTAAACTCAAGATCCCAACGGCAATCCTGTTATCGAGATGGGCGACTTCTACCCAATTGAAAGGTTACACAATTGGTTTACTAAGAAAACTTGAAGGAAGTACGCAACGTATTCACCTTGTCGCCGCCTAATCCGAGATTGCTGAGACACATCATAAGCACCGTTTTCTCTGATTTTCCGGAAGCAAACGTCTTCACGAGCTGCTTGATCGGGATTTTCCGTCGATCATTCACACTCAGCGTCAACCATTTCCAGCTAAAAAAAAGTTACAGCCAAAACTGGAGAAATCCTGTTCTAGGTGAAAGTAAATCAAAACACATGCGAAGATCGAAAAAGGGAAGAAATCATTTTTAAACCCGAATTATGCCTTCACTACGCTGATGTATAATTGGGACAGAATTTCGCTCCGTAGATGCGAAGCAGCCGCCGTTCTAGCGACAAGGAGAAATCGTGGTGAGGCCACCAGGTCCCGGGACGACTACCCCTTGTCCCAGCACGATTATCCTCGTGCTGGGTGCTGCATTAGCGATTACTTGTAACTGCGGGGTGGAATTTCAAAACGATAAGGACGGCACCTCCTTACATTCCTTGGTCAGGCAGAACCTTTTAAATGAAAACTGTCCCGATCAAGAATATCTAGCTGAAATAACGCCTCCAAGCTTCAGCAGGTCAATGGCGAATGTAAGCGTAGAGAAGCGTAAAACTAGCAATTGATGAGTGATTGTGAAAACAGTATCGCTTGAGCTTCTCAGGAAGGAGGCATTTCTGACAAAGCCTAAAGGGATTTCTATTAACTGCAAGCCATAGAACAGGAACACTAGAGGTACAGGTCAGATATCTGGTAGAGCTCTTAAAGAAAACGTGCTGTGCTATCCTCACAGACGGTGAATCTGGACATGGCAGAAAAGGAAATGAATGAAAAGTCGGAGAAAACACGCGCAGGGAAACGTTGAAGGCAAAGGCCAACCTCAGAACCGCTTCTCATTATTTTGCTTCTTGAAGAGAACTTTGCGCTGATCACAGCGATCACCTAAATTCGCTCAAAGCCCACTACGAACGGGTTACATCCCTTCTAACACTGTGAGTTTGAAGAACAATTCCTGGACGAGTTGTTTCGCGTTAGCTTATTTTCGTCATTTGCACCCGCCGGATCAAACCACAATATAAAGCTAAAATGATAACAAATAGAAAACATAGATTCTGATTAGAATCCATGGCGTGCCTCGTCCCTGTTGAGATCAAAAACTTGTCGGTGAGCGTGGCGCGCTGTCCTTTCTGGGAGCGCTGTCGCAACATTTCCTCGCCTTCTCCCGCTTATTTGAGCAAAATTAGATTTCGTAATTTTCAGGGTTATTAAACACGGCCGCCGGATCATTATATCAAAAATTACCCCGAGGTTGAACCTTGCCTTTATGACGGCTAACTACGGGTACCCGCCAGCCTCAATTCAACAAGATTCTTATAATTGCTTGTTTTCCAGTCTTTTCGTTTACAACTAAAGCAGTTGGCAATCTCTTAGAGTAGTTATGAACTACATTACGAAAAACCAAGTGCTAGCAACAAAAACATTGATAAAATTCTCGTTGGGGGCGGCCGGACACCGGTAATTAGCCGTTTTAGCTTGTCACTGCGCGTTCTCTCTCCAACTTTTCATTAGTTTTCCCTTTTGTCGCTAAATCTACCTTCTCATGAGTAGCACACCAACCGTATTTACTGCATAGCCTGCCTTTAAAGCCACAGTCAAGCTCAGGGGTAATTTTTGATATTATACACCGGTCGCAGTGTTTAGCAACCCTGCCAAGCGCGAAATCTCAATTCGCTCAAAAAGCGAGAAAAAGGAAAAGCGACTCTGCCCCCATGGTAGAAAAAATGGGTAACGCCCATCGACGTGCTTCCGGTCTCAATAGGGAAGAAGCGCGATCGATTTTGTTCCAAATCTATGTTCTTCCATTTGTTTTCGGTCTGGCATTATTTTGTGACCTGCTTCAGAACGATGGCTGCGAATAACGAGAAAATACAGGCTCGAGACAACCCGGTCGCGAACTTTCACTAGTTCGAATTCAAAATTTTGAGGAGCCGTTACACAGTTCATGGTGAGTTCTGAGCGATTCTGGAACATCATTGTGATCAGCGTGAAATTTTCTCCAGGATAGGCAGAAAAACGGAAAATCGATTCTGAGCTAGGACTGTGGCCTTGAGAAGAAAAAAAAACAGGAAGCATTGAAAACCAATGAATCAAATATAAACGCTTACTATCTCAGAAGGTTGGTCGTTGGACAGACGTGTCGCGTCTTCGTTTTCTTGAGAATATCATTAATGCCTATCCGCCACGCCTAAATGCAGATGTACATATATACCACAGTAGTCTATGGGTCACATAGGCCATTCACCGATTCTAGTCTAGTGGGATCGCGGCGGGCGATCGCCGCCAAGGTCAAACGAAGCAGTGTCGAGACACACAAAGCGGCGATGAGGAGAGGCAGGGTTGCAATTTGGCGGCGAGGGGGTCGTAAAAATTAGAAATTTTTGAAAAAGAATCATGAGTCCCTTACGATTTGACCGAATTTCACCACAAATTTGAACTTTCTCCATCTTTTTTCACTCTCAAAAACCCTCGTAAAAACTCGGGAATTGAAAAAAAATTTGGTCAACGAGGGGTCGTAGCTCCGCCGTGAATTGGCGCAAAGGTCTACTCAACCCTGGGGTGGTCGTGAAAATGTCGTCCCAAAACGGAAAATTTCGTCTGGGGATCATAAAAACTTTGGGTCAAAATGGAAATTTCGGTACGGCATCGTGAACAATTTTCAGAAAATGTTGTGGACCACGTAAAGGGGATCGCCCGCTGGACCCTGGCCGCCGCTGGCGAAATCCGTCGGCAGGAAGTATCGCAAACGACGCGCGAATCGCTACAAATGACCGCATCTCGCTCATTCGTTAGACTAGAATTGGCGAAAGGCCTATAAATGAGGAGACTAGGATACTGCCCACACGACATACTCAGGTACCTCAGAAAATGACTTCAGCGGAGCTACGACCCACAATTGGTGACCAAACTTTAGGATTTTCCGTGAAGGAGACAATGGCTCGACGATAAGGATTTGCAAATCTGGGTACGCAAACCCTTGCTCCACCCCAGACAAGAGCCGAGAGAGAAAACAGAACAAAAATATGGATACGGAAAAGAAAGTCGAAACAAAAATATACTGCAGCGCCTACCTTAGCAATTTCAACAGTCTCGGCGACCAAATAGAAACTTTGGACATTAACGAGATCCTGCCCATGAGTTATCCATATGGTTCGTTCCTCGAGCGTTTCGCGAGCCCCTCATGTTCAAGCTCAAACAGGACGCGTCCGTCCTTCGGCAAACCAGAAGAGCGGGCTTCCCACACCTGAAACGAATCCGAGTTCATTGTAACTAACGGAAGTCACAACAGAGGTTGTACGAAACGTCGATTTAAACGTAGATTTACGTCGAAGTCCAACGTGCTGCATTCCTTTGCATTTAGAGTCATCCCATTTTGGAACAAACTACCTTCAGAGATCGTTGAGGCCGCGGATTTTCGGATTTTCAAAAGCAGGCCGTCCCATTTCAACCTCAGGTCATTGCATGGGGTCGATGGCCTTGCTTTCTGCTAAATCTTTAAATTCTGGGTGCCCTTATTCGTACGAGTGTTTCTTTGCCTACTATTTTGTTTGCCCTGCATGTCCAGGTTGTCTTGTTTAAACCTGTAACACATACATTCTGTATGTTTCTTTGTTGCCAGATAAAGCTATTGAATTGAATTGAAACAAGACAAATGATACCTACCAAGCTCATGTCCAGAACGACTGCATCCCTACTCTCTATCAGCCAGCACAGAAAGAACCCGTATTCATCCACTCGCACATGAGCGTTGACCTCCAAGCATGTGCTCTCCTAAAATGACAAGATGAAGGAAGGCACAGATCATCCGAAAATCAAACTTCCCGCCTATCAGAGATAATCTTTTGCTCATCACAATGGTACCCAGAAACGTCTCTAGACACCTCAGTAAACGAAGCCACGCCTCCTTGAAAACCCTAAAATCTGAGCAGCGAAAGTTTGATGGATGAAATGTTTCAATGGAATCTGAGACGCTGATAAAACTACGGCATACCTACCGTGACCTTTCGCGTTCAGCACCCCAAATATCCCCATGACGGAGTTTGGGGTTTTATTTCGAACTTTGGCCGAGGAATAGTCCACCCGGCTAAGCAGCGGCTCCTGGTAGGCTGTTCCGCGGCTTTTCGTGAAACAGCCAACAAGTGGCTGAGCGAGAAAAAACACACGACCGGCACACCGACGCGCCACGCGGCCGTCGCCGGCTCACTAAGGCATAGAGCATACTTCCCGCGACACGACATAGTGTGTGTCATCTATATCGACCGAAAAGTAATACTGCTGATAAGCACTGTGGCAGTCGCGCGTTACGGAAAGTATGCGCTCGGCCTAAAGCATTTCATAGTCCTCACCGCAAGCACGGCACGCTCGTGACGCGCGGGATGATCGGTAAAACAACTATTAAAGCTCCGGAGGCACCGCCAGGGCGGTGATGGCAAAGTTGGCTCTCGACTGTAACCTGCAGAGGAATTCCTGACTCGAATTTGCGTATACCGCAGCGTAGGATAGTCGCAGATTTGTTTATGTGGGAGTAGACTAGAACCAACAAACGAGTATTTATTGAAATGGTGGAACCGCCATTACGGTTTGAGCGGTGCCGCTATGGAGGGGCTGGATGGGCGGCACGCGCGTCCCGCGCGGTGAACTCTCATACTCAACTGCGCTTCGCGCGCTTGCGATGAGGACTATGAAATATGCTTAAGCCGTCATCTAGGAAAGCAAAATATTGGACAGGGCTTCCAGAGGCTGAGCGCTGTTTAAGTACAGCAAACTTGGGTAGCTGAACAGACGGCGGTGCTGACACCTGATTCATGCCTCAAGAATGCGTTGATGACTTGGAGAGCATTATTTCTGGGCTGTTTCGCGCGGCCGAGCTCTCAGACTCGTAGTATTGTACAACAAGACAATACGGGTTGCATCCCAGGGATGACATCGAGCTAAACATTTTGTTGTCCGACAGCAGCTGCTGTTAACAGCAGCACATGCTGCGAACGCATACTAGCTCCCACTCAAAAGTGACCGCCTCATATGCCTGCCGCCATCGTAGAAAAAGCTACCGTGTTCACTCTATCGAGAAAATCATTGGAGGGGTTGAATCCGACAGCAAATAGGTAGATCCGCAGCACACTAGGCAAGGCGGAGCTCCAGCAGACTAATTTGCAGCATAAGCAGGTTCTGCAAGTGTGCTGGTAATCTATTTGGCCGCGTGTTCGCTTGCTCTTGTGCCAACGTACAACACCTCGGATACTTGAGGAAAATAGACCTTTGACCCTCCACTTCATCAACTCTATAATCGATAGCAAAAAGGAGCGGTTAAGAGTTCAATTGTCATTTTACTCTGAGAGTTTTGGCCGCGAAATAAAGTTCGCAGCGGAATAGCCGAGAAATGATGCTCTCCAGGTCCGACGACGCTTTATAGGTGCATGATTCAGATGTCAACACCTCCGTGGGTTAATTACCTAAGTTTGAGGTGCTTGGACCTCGCTCACCCTGTGGAGGCCCCGGCGAGCCGCTGGCGGCCTGGACGGCGGTTCAGCGAGCCCGCAACGGCCGCGTCTTGGCTACCTTTGGTTAGTTCTCGTTTTTTCACTGTTATGCCCTGTTCCAAACAAGATGGCAAGCGAAGATTTCAGAGAAGCAGCGCTCCCTCTGCGCCTATGACATTTTTGGAATACGGTAAAACGTCGCGTACGCAAACCACGCAGCGTGTAATACCGTAATCCAAAACAGAATTTAACGAGTTTTCACGTTCTCATTTCTTTTTCACACACTTCATTATTCTTTTGCGGGCCACTATGGCACGATGCATAGCCACGCCCATTTTACTGTACCGCACTAAATTTGAGCACCTACCCAGGGTTTCTCTCCCTGCCAAAATCAGAAGTCATTGCGGCACGCAAATATGGGCGTGGCCAAGTGCGATAAAACAGTGCCCCCGCTATGATAGACAAGAACGATAGTTAAGTGCGCCAGAATCGGGCCACCGTAATCTTAGCCGTAAAATAAATTGTTTGGGGACGATTTTCACGGACCAAACAACTCATTCGACGGCAGAAAATGGATTTTTGTTCGTCAGTGTCGTGTCAGCGCTCAATTCGTAAAGGACTTCAAGAAGACAGTTTTTTGCTATTGGAGAGCTCAGTGAATGGACCCAAAACAACTTTTCTATTTCTTGCGCTTCCTTTCAGTACTTTTCATGAGCGTTGTAGTTCCTTCGCTTTTCATGAAATTAGTGAAAATTGGGTGCTATGTGGGAAGGGAGGCAATATGGCGCGATGGACTTAGCCACGCCCATTTACTGTGCCACACTAAATTTGAGCACCTACCTGGGGTTTCCCTCCCCTGCCAAAATCAGGAGTCATTGCGGCACGGAAAATGGGCGTGGCCAAGTGCGATACAGTGAGTGCCCCCCCTTCCCACATAACACCGAAAATTGAACATGAGTACCGGAAAAATGGATGTTAACAGGAAAATCCCGGAAAGAGTTTTCTTAATTATTCATTCATTGTCTATGTGGATTCACATAACAAGGCAGTCATATTGGGAAGAGAATTGCTTGAACTAGCAAAGATTCATAGGTGTTAGATTTGGAGCAAACTCCTGATTACTTATCAGGATACCGTAAACAAGCCTTTTCTACTAGAATAGTATGGTAGGCAATGGATTTGTTCTCCAAAAAATATTACGGATTGTTTCTATAAGTGATTTGAAGAATTTATGAATGTTAGCGCAATTGAAATTTGAATCACGGAAATTGTTGAGTACGCCTATAAAATTATCATTCCAACTCCTACCATTACCAGAAATCCCAGAAAACTCAAAGATGAGATAGAAATATTGAGAAAAGTCATGGTTTCTCAATATATGATTATCGCCGTGGAATGAGTCGTTTCGTTCGTGAAAAACCGTCGTCAAACAATTTATTTGACGGCTAAGATTCTGATAGCCCGATTCTGGCGCACTTAACTATCGTTCTTGTCTATGACAGCACCGTCCGTTTCGCGAAAAAGCCTAGAAATTGCCGAGAAATAGACCAACATGGAAATAGACCTGCGGAGCCTGGTGGGATATTTCGCGGCCATTTCCAAAACTCTCAAAGTATAGTGCGAATAATTCTCTTTCAAAGACCTGGTACGACATGCCGCTGATATTTCCAAAAATTTGGCGCACAGCATGTGATTGAAAAAATACGCAAGAACACATTGTTCGACCCAATAGATATGACCTTATGAACATAGTAAAAACAAGACGATTATAAATTGCCACCGCCACAAAATTCCCACGGTAAACAAAATTGATGATAACCAGTTGATAAAGGTAGGGTATAAAAGAAATTGAGAGCTGTGCGTTCTCATTCACACACCGTCATTCTCCGGAGGTGAGCGGCTGAAGCTGAACACACTAGAGATTAGGGAAACAGCCTCACCGGTGACAAAGATAACACGATATTGGGGACTACTCATGGAAAACTCTGGTGAGAAAAACTACTTCCTTTCCGTGAGAATTTTGTGCCGGAGGCAAATTATAATCCTGTGCAAAAACAAATAGTTAAACAGGACGCGAAGATCAAAGAGTCTGTTTTGTAAAGGAATCCATGGAAAAGTGAAAAGGAACTGAACTAGAAAGAATTAAAATGATGAGAGAAAGATACTCACGTCATCGTATCGATCAAAAGACGGAGCCATTTTGGAGTAAACCAGGTCCATTGGGGCGCCAGTTGAATTGGAACTCCTTGGCCATTTGGCCTCGCTTCTTTCAGTGCACTCTGAAGCCCGGCCAGCTTACTCTCGCAATACCATCGCACGATTCTAAAGATTGAAGGTGATGAGGTCGCCATTTGGTCGAGAGTCGGTGAATCGCGAATCGAATCGAAGACGAGAATGACTCAACCGAAACACGACGTGTCAACTCAAACTGGTAGCACAAAAAGTCGACAGCGACAAATGAATTGTGAGAAGGAGGAAAAAGAAATCAAAGACATCACAGAACACACGAAATCGACTCTTACTCAGCACATTCCGTTCTTTATCTATGGGAGAATCTAAGATGTAGACTGAACTGCGCCAAAGCGAAAAATCAGAATCAGAAGAAAAGGGCGGAGAAAACACAATAGAAAACCGTTCAATAGTCCGATGAAATCTACTATTCTCTAAAAGACACAGCCCGAAGAAATCCATACAGTCAGACACAATCGTCGAATAAACTGTATGAGACAAAGTGAGTCACGTACAACACACCAGATCTAACGACATATCTCGTATGACGCCATCGTTAATGACCCGTAGTAAAATCGGTTTTGTGTTCAGCGATCTAGGGTTACCGTAATCCTCAATGGACTTTACGGGGTGCTATCTTAGCAGGGGGCACTGTTGTATAGCACTTGGCCGCGCCCATTTTCCGTGCCGCAACCATTCTCCTGATTTTGCCAGGGAGGTAAACCCCTGGTAGGAACTCAAATCTCAGTGCGGCACGGTAAAATGGAAACGTGGCCAAGTGCAACGTGCCTATAGTGCCAAGTTAGATAGTTGTTTTTCTCGAATATTCGGTCTCCTCAATCATTCGGGAATTCGCCTTTTCAAATTCTCTGAATTTTCGAATGACTTGGGGAAATCGACTTTTTCAATCGAGTGATTTTCGAATCAATCGCATGGTCGCATGGAAGATTGCTATGATAGATTTTGCCCCTAAATGGCATGGTACTCAACGGCATAACCTACACTAAATCTCAGAAGTTTCGAGAAACGGACCTCAGATTCGTTTTCAGCACCTAAACAAAATCCACTCTACAAATTTTGAGCCAGCATTCGAAATTTAACTCCAAATCACCCAAAAAAGTGCTCGCTTACCTTTTTCATGCGAAGCCTGAAAAACGCTAATAACCTTTACTTGGAACCTGAAGCTTGGGGTGGGATACTTGCGCAGTTTTACTATTTGTTTTGTATTCTGTTTATTACAGGTCACGCCTGCATAGTTGTAAGTTACATAGAAAAACGAGTGAAAAAACACTGAATATTATAAAAGACAGTGAAACGGATATAAAAACCATAATATGAATTGAAACAGACTCAATCATCACTCAGTCATCAAGCTACTGATCCAAGCTACGTTTGAAAAAGCGGAAAAGAGTTAGTAGTGGAAGGTTGCCCCTCTTGAGTAACTTTTTCAAACTCATTTCCTGCTTTCTATTAAAGGCAGTGTTCACGATGATTTTCATTTCCGAGTTTTTCACATTAAACAACGCGTTGGTCACCAAGTGTTACAAAAATTACGAAGGAAACGACGATAAAGGCACTTAGAACGCCTAATTTCAGTGAGATTATTTTTCTGGTCTGGACTAGTTGGTCCGGTTGTTTGAACACATGTTCTCATTGATTGTCACCAAAGTGAAAAATGGAATCAATCAAAAAATGGAAGAGTATTTATTGCAAAGCAGTTTTAGTTAAGGGTCCGAATGAAGGAACGAAGCGATAGAAAGTAGAGAGAAATGCAAAGGACGCAGGTCCACTTAAAGAATTTTCCTATTTTCACAACGAACAGTTCCTGTGAGAGTAAAGAAGCGGGGTGAGAGTAAAGCGATTTCATTGCCCTTCTGGTCCGTTTTTGCAGAGTTTCTCCGTCATTTTAGTTTTACCCAGGGGTCAATTAATCGATTTTGCGAATAATCTCAAAATTGAAAGATTTATCGTGAATACTGCCTTTAACTTACCAGAAGTGGTGCCTCAAACTCCTTCATGGCTCTGTTGCGGACAAGTTTGAAGCTGCTGGTGGTAGACGCCCTGAGACTGGAGGAAATCATTTGGCTTGAGTCCAACGTGGCCATACAAAATCTTATAAACCATCAGAAGATCGAACCATTTCCTTCAGCAAGCCAGCGATTCAAGTTGTAGCTCCTTATTCCTACGAAAATGCTGCAGGGCATTTCACTATAGCCTGAGATCCCTGACCCTGAGTCATCACCTTGCGTGTGAAGCTGTTTAGGAGTTTTTATGAAGGCACAAGATATACAAACAACACAATTCGTTTTTGCCAAATGCGTTCACTGCTCTAAATACTTTCCTTGTCTGTCCAAAGTCGAGCACTCGAAGAAGTCAAATTTTGAACATAATCGAAAACGGAGAAGTCGCAAAATTCGAGTTTTGAACATATATCCGAAAGTTGAATGTTCTAAAATCGGAAGAAGTGGACCAAGTCGAAAATTGATTCGATCGAGAAAAAATCCTACGAGCAATTTATACTTTCCCATTACATGACGCGGAACCACCCGACACCTCCGCTTGCACATTCAATTTTAACACCACCTCAGGAATTCGCTGCAGCAGCTAGGGCACTAGGAAACGGCCTCTCATTTTCTGAGCAGCATCATGGAGATATCTGCTGACGACCGCCCACCAGTTTGTGATTGGTGGATGGACTCAGCGTTACCATGTACCTCATCGTCGCAGGTGATATCGTTACCGCATGATGCTGAAAGTGCAGCATATGTCGCGTGAACTCCACGGCGCCCCCACGGAAGAAAAAATGTCCTAGAGCCAGCGGCCGCTCTGATGCATTGGATGGCTCCGCCCACCCCTCTTCCTAACTGGTCTAATCCTGACATGTTTCCAGACAAAGAAAGTATTAACAATGTTGCTGGTATAAAAGGCTTCTCATCTCAGAGTGTGTTTCAGTCGGCTCTTCGGAGTCGGACCTGGAAAGTGGCCTCGAGTCACTCACCAGAAGATCCACCGGGTACCGGAGGATAATTTTTGTCGCCGCCGAGGGAGGGGGCTCCCCACGGCTCGGAGGGGCTGGTACTCAACTGTGGGGTCACCTCCCCACGGTCCACGGTGGGTGCACCCACTGCGGATGGGAGTGACCCCCTCTGGGGACCCCAAAGCGGATTACCACAGTGGCATGTCGGGCCGGAAAATTTTAGTGATGTGGTGCGCTCACGGCGAAATTTCAGTGATGGTGCAGCGTCTCGGAGACACTGCCGACGGTGAGCGCACCTTGTCGCACTTTCCGGACTGCGCGCTGGGAGCAACGCTATATGTCCCGTGAACTGGGGTTTCAAACGCAAAACTGGCAGCAGCATATGCTGCGGTGGTTCCGCCCCGTTACGCCCACTTTTTCAGCAGCGTAGGGAACAGCCTTGGCCTAGAAACCTCCATGGCGATGTAAGTCCTAGGCTGCTCCTTGGCGATTATGCGAGACAGTAATCGGCATCAATGACGGTCGCTAATCTCAAAATAGAACAATCAATAACATTCGATAAGGTACAGGCCATAAAACGGCCGAATTCTCACCGTCGACTGCGTACCACGCGCTGCGCGACCGCACGCGCGTCGAAAGCGAACGAAGTTCTGGCCGCCGCGCAACGTTTGCGGCAAAGCGCCGCGCCTTCAGCCAGAAACGTTGCGCGGCGGCCAAAACATATCGCTCGTCGCGCGGCGGCCAAAACTCGTTCGCTTCTCGACGCGCGTGCGGTCGCGCAGCTGTTGGTACGCAGTCGACGGTGAGAATTTGGCCGTTTTATGACCTGTAAAACTCCATATAGAGTCGCCAATAGCACGCGGCCTTGTTACTCAAAAAACCTCACAGCTGATCCGCGATAATTGTTTTCCCAGTTTCCTGGTAGATTTTGTTAATCTTGAGAGCACAGAAAAATAGCCAAAAAGAGGTTAGGGTACTTGGGAACACAAGCAAATGGGCCTAGAAGAAGGGTCTCAAACCAAACGCTGCTACAAAATGAAAAGAAAACGAAGTGCTGTTATCTTAAAAAGCAGATGTTCACGAAGAAAAGTTTCACGTTTTTTGTGGCTACAAAAACGTATGTAAGCTTTGGGTCCCTCTAAGAAGATTGCTAAGAACGGAAGTGCGACGAAAAATGGCCGGTAAGTGCTCCAGGCAAACTGGGGCGTCGACAACAGGTTGATAAATTGTCGTCCTTCATAAAACCGCTCCTTGTCGACAAAGTCAAATGGCGCGTATATTGTCCAGTCAACCACAGAGACCTGCCCGTTGCCCAAAGCGACGTCCGCCTGTTGTCGGGCTCTTGACTAACTCGATGTGTCGCGTTTAGCGGACCTATTTAGCAGCAGAGTTCATATCCCGCAGGACTGTTTCATCTAGCTTAGGTACTACTTTACACCGACACGAGTCGCGGTCGATACTCCGACACGCGTCGCGGCTGGGCCGTCCAGCCTCCACTGGAGTTCACTCACCGGATAGGCAGGACCTCCAGATGCTGGAGGCGGGGCCAATGTAACGCAAACTTGGGTAATTAAACCGGCTGCGCTTCTCACTTCATTCACAGCATGCCTGAAAAATGCATCGTATACTTCCCTTGTATCCTAGAGCGTTGGCTGTGCAACAGCTCGACATCGACCAGAGGCATAACTCGCGGCCACGGCCCGCCGAATATCG
Organism: Aplectana chamaeleonis; assembly: GCA_029168955.1. NCBI lineage: Eukaryota > Metazoa > Nematoda > Chromadorea > Rhabditida > Cosmocercidae > Aplectana > Aplectana chamaeleonis. Next base: position 1,427,331 of record JAPDOI010000091.1, on the reverse strand, counting down.
GCGCGTTGGCCAGCGGTGACTCATGATGGGCGGATCAACCTGTTGTCGACGCCCCAGTTTGCCCAGAAGTGGGTGAAAATCTCGTGGGCCAGCCAACCCATTGGGCCCACTCCGCCCCACGATCCTATAACAGCAGCCCTTGATTCTCGTGGTTAGATGAGCGATGGTTTCCGGATCAAAAAGCCTCGTTCTTCCTTCATTCTCAACTTCTCTCTTTACTCAGGTCAGCTCTCGCACACATCGGCTTTCGCAAAAAGAAACGTGAGTTACAAGCCTCGGACAACTCGTCCACAATGCTTCCCTTGCTGAATTTCGAGGGCCATAACTCCGTTTCCAGGGAGGGTCTTGTACGATTCAGGGACATCATTGAAATCAGCATGGGTCCGTTTTCAGGATAGGTGGAAAAACAGAGAAAACGATCTTTTTATCGCCAAACACTGCCTTTGGCAGGTGCAATTTGAGCCATGATGCGATACCAATAACTTCTGCACCACCATTGCTGACAGACTGTGAAGTCGCACAAAAATCAGTGCACCTAAACTCCAAATAGCTGAGACCATGTAGTTATAACGACGTAAAACCAATTAAAACCAACTCTGCGTAGTCTGGCAGAGTCGTAAAAGAGAAGGAGGAAAGACAGTGATAAGAGCCTGATAAGTGATCACTGAAAATGTGGGGTCAACAAATCAGCCTGTTTGGCACTATTTCCCTCTAAACCGAAATTCGCGTTGTCGCGTGGGGTTAACCAAAGTTACACAGAAGGGGATAATAGTCGGAGAAATGAAATCCCGCTCCGATTTTAGTGTATGTACTGGGTCGGCAACTAAGTACTCCCGCCAACGCGTAGGTAGATGCCTCACACTGGAAACCAGAGATGCCCAGGGTTTCCCTGAGGCATCTAGTCTTCATTTTGACCCGAGATTTTACGTAAATTACGGAAAGTTTAGCCTCAGTGGGGTGAAAGAATTTAGCTACAGCGCCCGCATATTCTACGTAAATTCTCGCTGAGCGACAATCCCCGCATATTCTACGCAAATTCTCGTTACAGCACTCGGTCGATCGACCCACCCAGTCTTGATCCGTACTAGAAAGGCTGATCCCCCGCTGCGATCAAGCGCATCGCCGTTTCTTCCCCACGACCTACAGCATCCCAGCGGCCAAAAATTCACCTCTAGCCAAGGTCTTCCCAGAGAGCGACACGAGGTCACCCTTCCACGACCACCCACAGTGTCAAGTTATCCGTGGGTGGACTGTTCTAACCACATTCACTGCGTTCCGCGTAGCCAACGCGGGTTTGAGGATTACCATTTCAACACAGAGCTGTCGCTATACCGTAGATTCTCGCTGGGCAAAATTATAGTGAGAATATACGGGTTTAAGCGTCAGAGATATCAATGTTTCTGAATTTAGCCTTCTGTTTTTACGTGCAAGAATACGCGCAGAATTTGCACCCTTGTAGCCTCGACATTAAAGAATATGCGTGGGTTTAGGCTATCGGGTCAAGCCAAAACCCGTGAATTATCGCAAAATGGAATGGGGCGGCGTTTCAGCGCCGCGCCCTAGGAGGCATCTAGCTACGCGCGTTGGCAGAGATAACATTCATTTCCGAGCTACTGCGGCAGTCGTATTATCACTATCGTAGGTGCCGAAGCGGTTGTTTTTCGAATAAAGCAACTATGAAGAGCATCGGAAGAAATCATTTTTCTGAAAGTTGGGCTCCGCAGAAAAGGTCAATATGATTTGGCATTGCTCTTAAATGTCGTGAAATTGTTTTATTGGATTGGGCTCTCAACTGATTTTTCAAATGTAGTGAAATTGTTGAATTGATTTGGCTGTGATGATACTATATGCAGATAACATAATCATTAAATGTAAGTTGGGGAAATTGTTGCAAACGAATTTGGCAGGAGCTTCTATGGGAATTATCACAGTCAAATCACGCGTCAGAAAGGTCCTCTGGCGAGCAAATGCCACAAGACAGCAAAAAGAGAAACAGCCAACAATGAACGAAACCTGGCCTTATCGACTAGAAATAAGGTTTTCGAATGTTATTCTGCCTTTTCAGTGTAGCTCCTACTAAGGTACCAGACCTTCCTTCACCGATTAGATAAAGATCATGAAAAGCGAAATCTAACGCAATTTATTAGCTACTAATGCTATGTCTTCGTGTCCTGAACGCTTTCACGGTTCACATTGTATGAGAAAGGTGCCTTTTCTGCTAGAGTTATTCTTGTTCTCATTTGATTCAATATGCGCTCCAAGAGAAACCCCTTCGATGACGCGTGATTTGACTGTGATGAATTCATAGAGCTCCTGCCAGTGTAATTCTGTTTTGCAAACAATTTCTACTACATTTAATGATTATGTTTATCTGCATATAGTATCATCACAGCCAAATCAATTCAACAATTTCCACTACATTTGAAAAAATCAAGTTGAGAGCCCAATCCAATAAAACAATTTCACGACATTTAAGAGCAATGCCAAATCATTGACCTTTTCTGCGGAGCCCAACTTTCCAGAAATGATTTCTTCCATTTTCATAGTTGCTTTATTCGAAAAACAACCGCTTCGCACCTACGATAGTGATAATACGACTGCGAAGTAGCTCCGGAAATGAATGTTATCTCTGCCAACGCGTAGCTAGATGCCTCCTAGGGCGCGGCCTGAAACGCCGCCCCATTCCATTTGCGATAATTCACGGGTTTTGGCTACGATAGCTAAACCCGCATATTCTTGTGTCGAGGCTACAAGGGTGCAAATTCTGCGCGTATTCTACGTAAAAACGAAGGCTAAATTCAGAAGGCATTGATATCTCTGACGCTAAACCCGTATATTCTCACTATAATTTTGTAGCGAGAATCTACGGTATAGCGACAACCTGTGTTGAAATGTAATCTCAAACCCGCGTTGGCTACGCGGAACGCAGGAATGTGGTTAGAACGGTCCACCACGGATAACTTGACACTGTGGGTGGTCGTGGAGGGTGACCTCATTGTCGCTCTCTGGAAGACCTTGCTAGAAGGTAATTTTGGCCGCTGGGATGCTGTAGGCCGTGGGGAAGAAACGGCGATGCAGCTTGATCGCAGCGGGGATCACTGCTTTCTAGTACGGATCAAGACTGGGTGGGTCGATCGACCGAGTGCTGTAACGAGGTTGCGTAGAATATGCGGGTGTCGTAGCGAGAATTTACGTAGAATATGCGGGCGCTGTGGCTAAATTTTCACCACTGAGGCTAAACTTTCCGTAATTTACGTAAAATCTCAGGTCAAAATAAGACTAGATGCCTCCGAAACCCTAGACATCTCTGGTTTCCGTGTAGGGCATCTACCTACGCGTTGGCGGAGTACTTGATTTGAGTACCCAGTACACTAAAATCGGAGTTGGATTTCATTTCTCCGACTATTATCCCCTTCTGTGTAACTTAGTTAACCCCACGCGACAACGCGAATTTCGGTTTAGTGGGAAATAGTGCCAAACAGGCTGATTTGTTGACCCCACATTTTCAGTGATCACTTATCAGGCTCTTATCACTGTCTTTCCTCCTCTCTTTTACGACTCTGCCAGACTACGCAGAGTTGGGTTTAATTGGTTTTACGTCGTTATAACTACATGGTCTCAGCTATTTAGAGTTGAGGTGCACTGATTTTTGTGCACGACTTCACAGTCTGTCACAATGGTGGGCAGAAGTATTGAGTATCGCATCATGGCTCAAATTGCACTCCAAAAAGGCAGTGTTTGCGATAAAGTCATTTTCTGTTTTTCCACCTATCCTGGCGGACCCATGCTGATTTCAATGATGTCCCTGGAATCGTACAAGACCCTGGAAACGGAGTTATGGCCCTCAAATTCAGCAAGGAAGCATTGTGGACGAGTTGTCGAGGCTTGTAACTCACGTTTTTGCAGCCGATATTGTGCGAGCTGACCTGAGTAAAGAGAGAAGTTGAGAATGAAGGGAAGAACGAGGCTTTTGATCGGAAACCATCAGCTCATCCTAACCACGAATCAGGGCTGCTGTTATAGGACGTGGGCGGAGTGGCCCAATGGGTTGGCTGGCCCACGAGATTTTCACCACTCTGGCAAACTGGGGCGTCGACAACAGGTTGATCCGCCCATCATGAAGTCACCGCTGGCCAACGCGCCGATATTCGGCGGGGCCGTGGCCGCGAGTTATGCTCTGGTCGATGTCGAGCTGTTGCACAGCTAGCCAACGCTCTAGATACAAAGGGGAAGTATACGATGCATTTTTCAGGCATGCTGTGAATGATGAGAGCGCAGCCGGTTTAATTGCAGAAGTTTGCGTTACATTGGCCGCCCAGCCATCACGGAGAGTCCCTGCCTATCCGGTGGTGAACCCAGTGGAGGCTGGACGGCCCAGCCACGACGCGTGTCGAATTGTCGACCGCGACTCGTGTCGGTGTAAAGTAGTACCTAAACTAGATGAAACAGTCCTGCGGGATATGAACTGCTGCTAAATAGGCCGCTAAACGCGACACATCGAGTTGTCAAGAGCCCGACAACAGGCGGACGTCGCTGGGCAACAGGCAGGTCTCAGGTTGACTGACAATACGCGCCATTTGACTTGTCGACAGGAGCGGTTTATGAGACGACAATTTATCAACCTGTTGTCGACGCCCCAGTTTGCCTGAGCACTTACCGGCCATTTTCGTCGCACTTCCGTTCTTAATCTTCTTAGAGGGACCCAAAGCTTACATACGTTTTAGCCACAAAGCAGTGAAACTTTTTCTTCGTGAACACTGCTTTAAGATAACAGCACTTCGTTTTTTCTTTTCATTTTGTAGCAGCGTTTGGTTTGAGACCCTTCTGAGCCCATTTGTTCATGTTCCCAAGTACTAACCCTTACTTGCAGCTGTTTTTCTATTATCTCCAAGATTAACAAAATCTACCGGGAGCTGAAAACAATTATCGCGGATCAGCTGTGAGGATTTTGAGTAACAAGGCCGCGTGCTGTTGCGACATCTACTATGGATTTTACAGGTCATAAACAGCCAGTCCTCACCGTCGACTGCGATACCACGCGCTGCGCGACCGCACGCGCGTCGGGATAGCAGACAATTCCTTAGGCCGCCGCGCGTGCAGTTTTAGCCGCCGCGCGACGTTTCGGCCGCCGCGCAATGGCGTGAAACGTGCGCGGCAACCAGCATCGACGCGCGTGCGGTCGACGCAGCGCGTGGATAAAACGCAGTCGACGGTGAGAATTTCTTTATACCGGCCGTTTATGGCCATTGGGTATCATCTTATCGAATGTTATTGATTGTTCTATTTTGAGATTAGCGACCGTCGTTGATGCCGATTACGCCGCCTCGCATAATCGCTGAGCAGCTAGGACACATCATGGAGGTTTCTAGGCCAAAACATTCCTAGCTGCCGAAAAAGTGGGCGTAACGGGGCGGAACCACCGCAGCGTAACACTGCTGCCAGTTTGCGTTTGAGCAGTTCACGGGACCTATGCTGCTCCCAGCGCGCGTCCGAGTACGACAAGGTGCATCACCGTCGGCAGTGTTGAAGACGCGCACCATCACTGAAATTTCGCCGTGAGCGCACCATCGCAAAAATTTTCAGGCCCGACATGCTATATGCCACTGTGGTAATCCGCTTTGGGGTCCCCAGAGAGGTCACCCCACTGCCACGGTCCGCAGTAGGTGCACCCACCGTGGACCGTGGGGAGGTGACCCCACGGTTAGGTGCCACCCCGAGGCGATGAGGAGCCCCTCCCCTCGGCGACGGATTAATCCTCCGGTATCCGGTGGATCTTCTGGTGAGTGACTCGAGGCCACCTTCCAGGTCCGACTCCGAAGAGCCGACTGAAACACACTGTGAAATGAGAAGCCTTTTATACGAGCAACATTCAATACTTTTGTCTAAACATGTCAGGATTAGACCAGTTAGGAAGAGGGTGGGCGGAGCCATCCAATGACGAGCGGCCGCTGGCTCTAGGACATTTTCTTCCGTGGGGCGCCGGAGTTCCGCTGACATATGCTGCCCTTTCAGCATCATGGGACGATATCCTGCGACGATGAGGTTTGTAACGCTGGAGTCCATCCGCCAATCACAAACTGGTGGGCGGTCGTCAGCTTGAATATCTCCATGATGCTGCTCAGAAAATGAGGCCGTTTTCAGTGCCCTAGCTGCTCAACGAATTCCTGAGGTGGTGTTAAAATTGAATGTGCAAGCGGAGAGTGTCATGGTTCGCGTCATGTAATGGGGAAAGTATAAATTGCTCATAGGATTTTTCTCGATCGAATCAATTTTCGACTTGGTCCACTTTCCGATTTTAGAACATTCAACTTTCGGATATATTCAAAACTCGAATTTTGCGACTTCTCCGTTTTCGATTATATTCCAAATTTGACTTCTTCGGTGCTCGACTTTGGACAGAACCAGGAAGTATTTAGAGCAGTGAACGCATTTGCAAAAACGAATTGTGTTGTTTGTATATCTTGTGCCTTCATAAAAAAAAAAGAAAACTCCTAAACAGCTTCACGCAAGGTGATGGTGAGGGTCAGGGATCTCAGCTATAGTGCAAATGCCCTGCAGCATTTCTAGGAATAAGGAGCTACAACTTGAATCGCTGGCTTGCTGAGAGAAATGGTTCGATCTTCTGATGGTTTATAAGATTTTGTATGGCCACGTTGGACTCAAGCCAAAATAATTTCCTCCAGCTCAGAGGCGTCTACTACCAGCAACTTCAAACTTGTCCGCAACAGAGCCATGAAAGAGTTTGAGGCACCACTTCTGTGTTAAAGGCAGTATTCACGATAATCTTCAATTTTGAGATTATTCGCAAAATCGATTAATTGACCCCCAGGTAAAACTAAAATGACGGAGAAAACTCTGAAAAACGGACCAGAAGGGCACGAAATCGCTTCTCTCACCACGCTTCTTTACTCTCACAGGAACTGTTCGTTGTGAAAATGAAATCTTTAGTGGACCCGTCGCTTTGCATTTCCTCTACTTTCTATCGCTTCGTTCCTTCATTCGGACCCTAACTAAAACTGCTTTGCAATAAATAAGCCACTCTTCCATTTTGATTGATTCCATTTTTCACTGGTGACAATCACCGAGAACATGTTCAAACAACCGGACAACTAGTCCAGACCAGAAAATAATCTCACTGAAATTAGGCGTTCTGAAGTGCCTTTATCGTCGTTTCTTCGTAATTTTGCTAACACTTGGTGACCAACGCGTTGTTTAATGTGAAAAACTCGGAAATAGAAAATCATCGTGAACACTGCCTTTAATAGAGCAGGAAATGAGTTTGAAAAGTTTACTCAAGAGGGGCAACCTCCCTACAACTCTTTCCGCTTTTAAACGTAGCTTGGATCAGTACTTGATGACTGAGGATGATTGAGTCTGTTTCAATTCATATTGGTTTTTTTATATCAGTTTCCTGTCTTTTATAATATTCAGTGTTTTCACATCGTTTTCATATGTAACTTACAACTATGCAGAGCGTGGCGTGACCTGTAATAAACAGATACAAAACAAATAGTAAAACTGCGCAAGTATCCCACCCCAAGCTTCCCAGGTTCCAAGAAGTTATTAGCGTTTTTCAGGCTTCGCGAAGGTAAGCGGAAGAGCACTTTTTGGGGTGATTTGGAGTTAAATTTCGAATGCGGCTCAAAATTTGTAGAGTGGATTTGTTTAGGGTGCTGAAAACGAATCTGGGGTCCGTTTCTCGAAACTTTGAGATTTAGTGTAGGTTACGTTGGAGTACCATGCCATTTAGGGACAAAATCTATCACTAGCAATCTCCATGCGACCATGCGATTGGTTCGAAAATCACTCGATTGAAAAAGTCGATTTCAAGTCATTGGAAAATTCGAGAATTTGAAAAAGGCGAATTCCCGAATGATTGAGGAGACCGAATATTCGAGAAAAAAAAACAACTATCTATGGCACTATGGCACGTTGCACTTGGCCACGCCCATTTTACCGTGCCGCACTGAATTTGAGTTCCTACCAGGGGTTTACCTCCCCTGGCAAAATCAGGAGAATGGTTGCGGCACGGAAAAATGGGCGCGGCCAAGTGCTTTACTCTAACTGAGTGCCCCCCTGCTAAGATAGCACCCCATGCAAAGTCCGTTGAGGATTAGGGTACCCCTAGATCGCTGAACACAAAACCGATTTTACTACGGGTCATTAACGATGGCGTCATACGAGATATGTCGTTAGATCTGGTGTGTTGTACGTGACTCACTTGTCTCATACAGTTTATTCGACGATTGTGTCTGACTGTATGGATTTCTTCGGGCTGTGTCTTTTAGAGAATAGTAAGATTTCATCCGGACTATTGAACGGTTTTCTATTGTGTTTTCTCCGCCCTTTTCTTCCTGATTCTGATTTTTCGCTTTGGCGCAGTTCAAGTCTACATCTTAGAATTCTCCATTAGATAAAGAACAGGAATGTGCTTTGAGTAGAGTCGATTTCGTTGTGTTCTGTGATGTCTTCGATTTGCTTTCCTCCTTCTCACAATTCATTTGTCGCTGTCGACTTTTTGTGCTAGTTTGAGTTGATACGTCGTGTTTCGGTTGAGTCATTCTCGTCTTCGGATTCGATTCGCGATTCACCGACTCTCGACCAAATGGCGAACCTCATCACCTTCAATCTTTAGAATCGTGCGATGGTATTGCGAGAGTAAGCTGGCCGGGCTTCAGAGTGCACTGAAAGAAGCGAGGCCAAATATTAGAGATTCCAATTCAACTGGCGCCCCAATGTACCTAGTTTACTCCAAAATGGCTCCGTCTTTGATCGATACGATGACGTGAGTATCTTTTCTCTCATCATTTTAATTCTTTCTGGATTCAGTTCCTTTTCACTTTTCCATGGATTCCTTTACAAAACAGACTCTTTGATCTTTCGCGTCCTGTTTAACTATTTGTTTTGCACAGGATTATAATTTGCCACCGTCAAAAAATTCTCACGGAAGTGAAGTAGTTTTCTTACCAGAGTTTTCCATAGGTAGTCCCAATATCGTGTTATCTCTATCACCGGTGAGGCTGTTTCCCTAATCCTAATGTGTTCAGCTTCAGCTGCTCACCTCGGAGAAAGATGGTGTTTGAATGAAAACACCACTGCTCTCAATTTCTTTTATACCCTACCACTTTATCAACTGGTTTATCATCAATTTTGTTTACCGTGGGAATTTTGTGGCGGTGGCAATTTATAATCGTCTTGTTTTACTATGTTCATAAGGTCATATCTATTGGGTCAGAACAATGTGTTCTTGCGTATTTTTTCAAATCTGTGCTGTGCGCCAAATTTTTGGAAATATCAGCGGCATGTCGTACCAGGAGTCTTTTGAAGAAAGAGAATTATTCGCACTATACTTTGAAGAGTTTTGGAAATGGCCATATGCAGAAATATCCTGAGGCTCCATGCAGGTCTATTTCATGTTGGTCTATTTCTCGGCAATTTCTGACTTTTTCTTGAAACGGACAGTGCTGTGTAGACAAGAACGATAGTTCAAAGTGCGCCAGGGAATCAGGGCTACCGTAATCTTAGCCGTAAAATAAATTGTTTGACGACGGTTTTTCACGAACAACGACTCATTTCTGACGGCGATAATCATATATTGAGAAACCATGACTTTTCTCAATATTTCTATCTCATCTTTGGAGTTTTCTGGGATTTCTGGTAATGGTAGGAGTTGGAGATGATAATTTTATAGGCGTACTCAACAATTTCACATTATTGATTCAGAATTTCAATTCGCGCTAACATTCATAAATTCTTCAAATCACTTATAAGAAACAATCCGTAATATTTTTGTGAAAGAACAAATCCATTGCCTACCATACTATTCTAGTAGAAAAGGCTTGTTTACAGGGTATCCCGATAAGTAATCAGGAGTTTGCTCCAAATCTAACACCTATGAATCTTTGCACTGGTTCACAGTAACGTTCTCTTCCCAATATGACTGCCTTGTTATGTGAATCCACATAGACAATGAATGAATAATTAAGAAAAACTCTTTCCGGGATTTTTCTGTTTAACATCCATTTTCCGGTACTCATGTTCAATTTTCGGTGTTGACTGCATGTGGAAGAGGGGGCACTACTGTATCGCACTTGGCCACGCCATTTGCGCCGTGCTGCCAATGACTCCTGATTTTGGCAGGGAGAAGCCCCGGAGTGAGTGCTCAAATTTAGTGCGGCACAGTAAAATGGGCGTGGCCAAGTCCATCGCGCCCATATTGCTTTCCCCCTTCCCACATAGCACGCCAATTCCCTCACTCCATTTCATTGAAAAAGCGAAGGAACTACAACGCTCATGAAAAGTACTGAAGAAAAGGAAGCGCAAAGAAATAGAGAAAAGTTGTTTTGGGTCCATTCACTGGAAAGCTCTCCAATAACAAAGAAACTGTCTTCTTGAAGTCCTTTTTACAGATTGAGCGCTGACACGACACTGACAGAACAAAAATCCATTTTCTGCCGTCGAATGAGTTGTTTGGTCCGTGAAAAATCGTCGCCAAACAATTTATTTTACGGCTAAGATTACGGTGGCCCGATTCTGGCGCACTTAACTATCGTTCTTGTCTATCATAGCGGGGGGGCACTGTTTTATCGCACTTGGCCACGCCCGCCATGTTGCGTGCCTGCAATGACTCCCCTGATTTTGGCAGGGGAGAGAAACCCTAATTAGGTGCTCAAATTTAGTGCGGTACACGGTAAAATGGGCGTGGCCAAGTGCATCGATGCCATAGTATTGGCCCACAAAGAATAATGAAGTGTGTGAAAAAGAAATGAGAACGTGAAAACTCGTTAGAATTCTGTTTTGGATTACGGTATTACACGCTGCGTGGTTTGCGTACGCGACGTTTTACCGTAATCCAGAAATGTCATAGGCGCAGAGGAGCGCTGCTTCTCTGAAATCTTCGCTTGCCATCTTGTTTGGAACAGAGGGCATAACGGTGAAAAAAACGAGAACTAACCAAAAGGTAGCCAAAGACACGCGGCCGTTGCGGGCTCGCTGAACCGCCGTCCAGGCCGCCAGCGGCTCGCCGGGGCCTCCACAGGAGTGAGCGAAGGTCCAAGCACCTCCAAACTTAGGTAATTTAACCCACGGAGGTGTTGACATCTGAATCATGCACCTATAAAGCGTCGTCGGACCTGGAGAGCATCATTTCTCGGCTGCCATTCCGCTGCGAACTTTATTTCGCGGCCAAAACTCTCAGAGTAAAATGACAATTGAACTCTTAACCGCTCCTTTTGCTATCGATTATAGAGTTGATGAAGTGGAGGTCAAAAAAGGTCTATTTTCTCAGAAGTATCCGAGGTGTTGTACGTTGGCACAAGAGCAAGCGAACACGCGGCCAAATAGATTACCAGCACACTTTGCAAGAACACTGCTTATGCTGCAAATTAGTCTGCTGGGCTCCGCGCTTTTCAGTGTGCTGCGGATCTACCTATTTGACTATGTCGGATTCAACCCCTCAATGATTTTTCTCGATAGAGTGAACGACGGTAGCTTTTTTTCTACGATGGCGGCGAGGCATAGAGGCGGTCACTTTTTTGGAGGGGGAGCTAGTATGCCGTTCGCCCAGCATGTGCTGCTGTTAACAGCAGCTGCTGTCCAGGACAACAAAATGTTTAGCTCGATGTCATCATCCCTGGGATGCAGCCCGTATTGTCTTGTTGTACAATACTACGGAGTCTGAGAGCTCGGCCGCGCGAAACAGCCCAGAAATAATGCTCTCCAGAGTCATCAACGCCATTCTTGAGGCATGAATCAGGTGTCAGCACCGCCAATCTGTTCCAGCTACCCAGAAGTTTAGCTGTAGCTTAAACAGCGCTCAGCCTCTGGAAGCCCTGTCAATATTTTGCTTTCCTAGATGACGGCTTAAGCATATTTCATAGTCCTCATCGCAAGCGCGCGAAGCGCTGGTTGAGTATGAGAGTTCTCACCGCGCCCAGGGACGCCTCAGCATTACCGCCATATCCAAGCCCCTCCATAGCGGCTGCTCAAACCGTAATGGCGGTTCCACCATTTCAATAAATACTCGTTTGTTGGTTCTAGTCTACTCCCACATAAACAAATCTGCGACTATCCTACGCTGCGGTATACGCAAATCCGAGTCAGGAATTCCTCTGCAGGTTACAGTCGAGCCAACTTTGCCATCACCGCCCTGGCAGTGCCTCAGGAAGCTTTAATAGTTGTTTTACACCGATCATCCCGCGCGTCACGGGCGTGCCGTTAACTTGCGGTGAGGACTATGGGAAATGCTTTAGGCCGAGCGCATACTTTCCGTAACGCGCGACTGCCACCAGTGCTTATCCAGCAGTATTAATTTTCGGTCGATATAGATGACACACACTATGTCGTGTCGCGGGAAGTATGCTCTATGCCTTAGTGAGCCGGCGACGGCCGCGTGGCGCGTCGGTGTGCCGGTCGTGTGTGTTTCTCGCTCAGCCACTTGTTGGCTGTTTCACAAAGCCGCGGAACAGCCTACCAGGAGCCGCTGCTTAGCCGGGTGGACTATTCCTCGGCCAAAGTTCGAAATAAAATCCCCCAGAAACTCCGTCATGGGGATATTTGGGAGTGCTGAACGCGAAAGGTCACGGTATAGGTATGCCGTAGTTTTATCAGCGTCTCAGATTCCCATTGAAACATTTCATCCATCAAACTTTCGCTGCTCAGATTTTAGGGTTTTTCAAGGAGGCGTGTAGCTTCGTTTACTGAGGTGTCTAGAGACGTTTCTTGGGTACCATTGTGATGAGCAAAGATTATCTCTGATAGGCGGGAAGTTTGATTTTCCAGGATGATCTGTGCCTTCCTTCATCTTGTCATTTTAGGAGAGCACATGCTTGGAGGTCAACGCTCATGTGCGAGTGGATGAATCACAGAGTTCTTTCTGTGCTGGCTGATAGAGAGTAGGGATGCAGTCGTTCTGGACATGAAAGCTTGGTAGGTATCATTTGTCTTGTTTCAATTCAATTCAATAGCTTTATCTGGCAACAAAGAAACATACAGAATGTATGTGTTACAGGTTTTAAACAAGACAACCTGGACATGCAGGCAAACAAAATAGTAGGCAAAGAAACACTCGTACGAATAAAGGGCACCCCAGAGATTTAAAGATTTAGCAGAAAGCAAAGATGCCATCGACCCCATGCAATGACCTGAGGTTGAAATGGGACGGTTTGCTTTTGAAAATCCGAAAATCCGCGGCCTCAACTTGATCTCTGAAGGTAGTTTGTTCCAAAATGGGATGACTCTAAATGCAAAGGAATGCAGCACGTTGGACTTCGACGTAAATCTACGTTTAAATCGACGTTTTCGTACAACCTCTGTTGTGACTTCCGTTAGTTACAATGAACTCGGATTCGTTTTCAGGTGTGGGAAGCCCGCTCTTCTGGTTTGCCGAAGGACGGACGCGTCCTGTTTGAGCTTGAACAGCGAGGGGGCTCGCGAAACGCTCGAGGAACGAACCATATGGATAACTCATGGGCAGGATCGTTAATGTCCAAAGTTTCTATTTGGTCGCCGAGACTGTTGAAATTGCTAAGGATAGGCGCTGCAGTATATTTTTTGTATCGACTTTCATTTCCGTATCCATCATTTTTGTTGTGTATTCTCTCTCTCGGCTCTTGTCTGGGGTGGAGCAAAGGGTTTGCGTACCCAGATTTGCCAAATCCTTATGGTCAAGGCATTGTCTCCTTCCTGGAAAATCCCAAAATTTGGTCACCAATTGTGGCGGGTTCGTAGCTCCGCTGAAGTCATTTTCTGAAAGGGTACCTGAGTATGTCGTGTAATGGGCAGTATCCCCTGAATCTCCTCATTTATAGGCCTTTTCGCCAATTCTAGTCTAACGAATAGGCAGAGATGCGGTCATTTGCTAACGTATTCGCGCGTCGTTTGCGATACTTCCTGCCGACGGATTTCGCCAGCGGCGGCCGGGGTCAAACGGCGATCCCCTTTACGTGGTCCACAACATTTTCTGAAAAATTGTTCACGATGCCGTACCGAAATTTCCATTTTTGACCCAAAGTTTTTATGATCCCCAGACGAGAAATTTTCCGTTTGGGACGACATTTTCACGACCACCCCAGCAGGGTTGAGTAGAGCCTTTGCGCCAATTCACGGCGGAGCTACGACCCCCTCGTTGATTAAATCTTTTTCAATTCCCGAGTTTTTACGAGGGTTTTGAAGTGAAAAAGATGGAGAAAGTTCAAATTTGTGGTGAAATTCGGTCAAATCGTAAGGGACTCATGATTCTTTTTTCAAGAAATTTCTAATTTTTCACGACCCCCTCGCCGCCAAATTACGCCCTGCCTCTCCTCATCATCGCCGCGCTTTGTGTGTCTCGACACTGCTTCGTTTTGACCTTGGCGGCGATCGCCCGCCACGATCCCACTAGACTAGAATCGGTGAATGGCCTATATTAATCCCATAGACTACTGTGGTATATATGTACATCTGCATTTAGGCGTGGCGGATAGGCATTAATGATATTCTCAAGAAAACGAAGACGCTGACACGTCTGTCCAACAACCAACCTTCTGAGATTAGTAAGCGTTTATATTTGATTCATTGGTTTCAATGCTTCCTGTTTTTCTTCTCAAGGCCACAGTCCTAGCTCAGAATCAATTTTCCGTTTTTCTGCCTATCCTGGAGAAAATTTCACGCTGATCACAATGATGTCTCAGAATCGCTCAGAACTCACCATGAACTGTGTAACGGCTCCTCAAAATTTTGAATTCGAACTAGTGAAAGTTCGCGACCGGGTTGTCTCGAGCCTGTATTTTCTCCGTTATTCGCAGCCATCGTTCTGAAGCAGGTCACAAAATAATGCCCAGACCGAAAACAAATGGAAGAACATAGATTTGGAACAAAATCGATCGCGCTTCTCTTCCCTATTGAGACCGGAAGCACGTCGATGGGCGTTACCCATTTTTTTCTACCATGGGGGCAGAGTCAGCTTTTCCACATAGCTTTTTCTCGCTTTTTTGGGCGAATTGAGATTTCGCGCTTGGCAGGGTTGCTAAGAAACACTGCGACCGGTAATATAATATCAAAAATTACCCACTGAGCTTGGACTTGTGGCTTTAAAGGCAGGCTATGCAGTAAATACGGTTGGTGTGCTACTCTCATGAGGAAAGGTAGATTTAGCGACAAAAGTGAAAACTAATGAAAAGTTGGAGAGAGGAGCAGCGCAGTGACCAAAAGCTAAAACGGCTAATTACCGGTGTCAGCCGCCCCAAACGAGAATTTTATCAATGTTTTTGTTGCTAGCACTTGGTTTTCGTAATGCTTAGTTCATAACTACTCTAAGAGATTGCCAACTGCTTTAGTTGTAAGAAACAGAAAAGACTGGAAAACAAGCAATTATAAGAATCTTGTTGAATTGAGGCTGGCGGTGCTACCCGTAGATTAGCCGTCATAAAAGGCAGGATTCAACCTCAGGGTAATTTTGATATAATGATCCGGCGGCCGTGTTTAATAGCCACAAGAAAATTACGAAATCTAATTTTGCTCAAATAAGCGGGAGAAGGCGAGGAAATGTTGCGACAGCGCTCCCAGAAAGGACAGCGCGCCACGCTCACCGACAAGTTTTTGATCTCAACAGGGACGAGAGCACGCCATGGATTCTAATCAGAATCTATGTTTTTCTATTTGTTATCATTTTAGCTTTATATTGTGGTTTGATCCGGTGGAGTGCAAATGACGAAAATAAGCTAACGCGAAACAACTCGTCCAGGAATTGTTCTTCAAACTCACAGTGTTAGAAGGGATGTAACTCCCGTTCGCTAGTGGGCTTTGAGCGAATTTAGGAGTGATCGCTGTGATCAGCGCAAAGTTCTCTTCAAGCAAAAATAATGAGAAGCGGTTCTGAGGTTGGCCTTTGCCTTCAACGTTTCCCTGCGCGCGTGTTTTCTCCGACTTTTCATTCTATTTCGCTTTTCTGCCATGTCCAGATTCACCGTCTGTGAGGATAGCACAGCACGTTTTCTTTGAAAACTCTACCAGATATCTGACCTGTACCTCTAGTGTTCCTGTTCTATGGCTTGCAGTTAATAAAGAAATCCCCTTTGAGGCTTTGTCAGAAATGCCTCCCTTCCTGAGAAAGCTCAAGCGATACTGTTTTCACAATCACTCATCAATTGCTAGTTTTTACGCTTCTCTACGCTTACATTCGCCATTGACCTGCTTGAAGCTTGGAGGCGTTATTTCAGCTAGATATTCTTGATCAGGACAGTTTTCATTTAAAGGTTCTGCCTGACCAAAGGAATGTGAGGAGGTGCCGTCCTTATCGTTTTGAAATTCCACCCGCAGTTACAGAAGTAATCGCTAATGCAGCACCCAGCACGAGGATAATCGTTAACTGGGACAAGAAATGATCGTCCCGGGACCTGGTGGCCTCACCACGATTTCTCCTTGTCGCTAGAACGGCGGCTGTTCGCATCTACGGAGCGGGCAAATTCTGTCCCAATTATACATCAGCGTAGTGAAGGCATAATTCGGGTTTAAAAATGATTTCTTCCCTTTTTTCGATCTTCGCATGTGTTTTGATTTACTTTCACCTAGAACAGGATTTCTCCAGTTTTGGCTGTAACTTTTTAGCTGGAAATGGTTGACGCTGAGTGTGAATGATCGACGGAAAATCCCGATCCAAGCAGCTCGTGAAGACGTTTGCTTCCGGAAAATCAGAGAAAACGGTGCTTATGATGTGTCTCCAGCAATCTCGGATTAGGCGGCGACAAGGTGAATACGTTGCGTAAACTTCCTTCAAGTTTCTTTAGTAAACCAATTGTGTAACCTTTTCCAATTGGTAGAAGTCGCCACATCTCGATAACAGGATTGCCGTTGGGATCTTGAGTTTACGTATAAGCGTGTTCTAAAAAGAGTTCTCCTAAAAATGCATGCCAGGCGCTTGTTCGATATTCGTACGGTCATTTGACTCCAACCGAGGTGTTTGAATGATGCACAATTTGGTTCATTCTGTTGTTCATGAGACACCTCTGCAGTACAGCATAAGTCTTCGGATAAACAGTTTTTCCAATCATAATTTTTCTGCGCTTCGTCGATTCTCCCCATCTCCTCTATGTTTGGTGCACTATCGACCTTAATATTATAAGGCCAGATGGATTTTCGTTGTGCAGTCTACCTAACCCTCCAACATTCGTTTTTAGAAGTTACTGAATTTTCACATCACCATTTCTGGAGTTCCTCCTTTGAAGTCACGCCTACATCATTCTTCTTTTCTCTTTTTATCTGTTTTTTCACGGCATTCCACGCACCTGTTGAAGCTCTGGTCGCAATTTTATGTGTGCTCACTCCTGGCGCCACGCCCATTTCACGCAAATCTATAACTTTCTGCGGACCTTTACCCCACATCTCCAACCTCCTTCGAAAGTTTGCTTAGAAGTTATTTGCTACCTTTTTCAGGATGTTGTGCCCAGGGTTCATACTTCTCGCGACTCCCATGGCGTATGTCATGTATATAAGGTTGTCGCCAGGATATGGAAGTGATGAGCGCAGTCGGTCCCAATAATTACTCAGGGAGTCGGGGGGTTCTATTCGGCCACGGTTGGCTTTCGACTCACGACTACAAAGCGGTTGGACGACGATATGACCACGGAATTTCCCTTGCGCCACGTGGCCTAATCGTCGTCCAGAGTGAGAAGCTTTTACGTGGCGCCAATCATAGCCGTTCCACTCGGCCACGATACGCTTTCGATTCGACCACGATGAGTTTGGACACGACGAACGAGGCCCAAAATGCCCATGATGATTGAACACGTTGATCGATCGCTTCCAGAAGTGACCCGGCGCATGTCAGCCGCACAGCACGTATATAAGGGGCTCGAACCCTAAGAAGGCGCATTGCGCCTCTCGGGCCGCTCCTGGAAGGTGACTACGAGTCACTTTCTGGACGATTTTGAACGGCTAAGGGTGTCCCCACGGTCCTCAGCGAGGAGCTCCTCGCTGTCGACCGTGGCGAAGGTGATGTCCCTGTCGCGGACTGCTGTGGGGTGATCCTACTGCGATCCGTGACTTGGATTCCATATCCTTGTTGGGTGAGACCCGCTCCCATCGAGTGTGTAGGAGCCCGCCCCCAGCGCCACGTGCTCCTATTGAACAGGCCACGTGCTTTGGCGTGGGAAATAGGGTGCGGCAAAGTTTTGCTGCGCCATGTAGTGCTATCGAACAGGCCACGTGCTGCCGCGTGGGAGTAATGGGGGTGCAGCAAGGGGTTTTGTCTCTCTGCGCCACGTAGCCTTATTGAACAGGCCACGTGCTCCTCGGGCAGCACGTGCTGCTGCAAAAGTTCCTTTCAACTCGACTAGGTACCCGAATAAAGCCTATCGTGGCCGAATAGGACCATCCGAATCTCCGAGTATGACCCTTTATTGTTGTCAAAATTGTAGCTTTCGAATGACCATTATTGTCCGAAGACTTTTGCGCGTCACTTTATATGCAAATACGCTTGACGCTGACAGACGGTTTTTCGGGTTCGTATACTCTGTGTGTCGGCATGCAGTCTCTTTGTTCTTGGAATATCACACCTGCCCGAAGAACGATTCCGCGTCATTTATTGTCATATCTGCATAGATTCTGCATGCAGTCACTGTGGGCTCCCTTCATCGTTGGCGAGCGTTAGGCATGGGCAAACAAGAGCTAATAAATTTCAAGCTTTTTCTACTTTAAAGGCAGCGATACAGGCCATAAAACGGTCAAATTCTCACCGTCGGCTGCGGACCACACCGTGCGCGGCCGCACGCGCCGATGGAGACGAGTCTTGGCCGCCGCCGCGCGGCTGTTGAGGTGGGTTTTAGGGTATTGTCCAATTGTTTTTCGTTTCTTTACAATTGGTATGCTTATGTTTAATCTTTCACGCCCTTTTAGGTTTGGAAAACTGATTCCCTATTTCAGGATCGGCCAGCTACGCACCCAGAACTCGCCAAACGTCCGCATAGGCGAGAAGCTTTTTATTAACTGACATTCCACAATATAAACATAAGACTTAAGTTCGGTTGAAGTCCAGAGTGAGGAATAAAAAACTTTCTGGCCAAACTGCGAGACTCTTGGCGAATCCCTGGAGCATAGATGACCGATCCTGAAATAGAGAATCGAATGTCTTCCTATCCTAGAAAGGTCATGCAAACATTTTAAAAAGAAACAACAATTGCAAAGGAAACGAAAAACAAAAAGAAAACCCGCCTTAACAGCTGATCGAGGCATCGGTGGCCAAAACTCGCCCCGATAGTAGCGCGTGCGGCCGCACAGTGCGTATTCCGCAGCTGATGGTGAGAATTTGGTCGTTTTATAGCCGTACACGCTCGTAAAGCGTGTTTGGAAGATAACTACGGAAATAGAATGAGTATGGCACAGATTACAACGCCTACGGATTCTGAAGCGTCAAAAACGACACACAATGCCGCTTCACGTGTAAAAGTTGGCTTCGCCCTGTATTTACCGTCACTCACTCCAAAACTCAGGGTGCTGGGCCATTCCCACCGTCGCCGACGTTTGTTGGTGTAGTACAGTAGGTAGAATCGTAAACCAGATTACATCGGCGACCATGGGAGTGGCCCAGCACCCCTGTTTTGGGAAAGGAGGCAGCAATTACAGGGGCGAGAGGAGAAATACAGAGGCAGGCCACCTTCTTTACCCTCGTGTGGCTGCATTGCGGGTCGTTTTCGACGGTTTTCCACAATGCGTATGCGTTGTCAAGCTGAATTCATACCATTCTATTCCGTGAGTTATCTCAACTACGTTTACGAGCGTGTCATGCTTTGCCTTTGAGCAGAGTCTGAGATGAAGAATTCGATCTCTCATTTTTAGAAGTTTTTTGTGTTGGTGTTGCTCCACGAAGTTGAAGATAATGGTAAAGTTTTTTACGTCCGTGTATGGTGAAGGCGTGAAGAAGAAAAAGTCACCTGAATTCAATGCGCAAAGCTACAAGCAAAACTAAACAATAATTGGTGATTGCGAGAAGGCTTTTCAAGTTCCCTTTTTTTCCAGAAAAAAAACGTCAGAAAGTTACTGACTTTCATGCCCAGTTTACCCACCTTTTCCGGTTGTGCATCAGATTCTTCTTCGAATCCTTTCCCCATAATATTTTTGTTGCCATGGCTTCGCTCGCCAACCCAGGGATATCTTTTAAAGTATGACATTTGTGATCGATGTGATGGTAGCTTATGTTGATGTTGTGATTGTGTTGTAGTTTGTAGTACACGATTCACGCGCGAGTCATGAATCACTCGATGAGCAAGAAGATCAAGCAGCATCTACGAAATGCAGCAGTGGGCGAAAGAAGAAGGTCGCGTGATTTCTACTTTTTCAACTTTTTCGTTTGTGAAGATTGCTCATAGTTGTGTTGCGTGATGTTCCCTGGTGGCAACGCTGGCGCTGATGTGGTTTCTGAGTACCACTATGGGCAGTTTATAGGTGATGTGAACGAATTTGAGTAGCGACATTATTGAGTATTATAGTGGAAGTTCTGATTACGCACCGCTCTGAAATCTGCGTTATATAAGTTCAAAACTATTAACATGTATTTAGCAGTGATGAAGTTGCTGTGGCTTTATAAAATCGATAGCCAAGGCCAGCGCAGATTTATTGAAAAACAGGAATGAAGCTTGTCTTTCTGAATGGACTGTCCGCCCTAGAAAGCGGTGGGCGTGCGTGTCGAAGTAGTCGGCACGAAAGCATTTTCAGACGAGCCCACCCACGGCTGAGATGGAGCTGACTGGGATATTGTTCAATATTCTTCTCCTTATTCCTGCTAATCGATTTCACGGGTTCCTAAAAATACCTTCGCGATGGCCGTTCAACACGCCCGCCGACCGCGTGGGCGGACAGTCTCATACGAAAAGACTTTAGCTGCTCCACAAGGCAAAGCGTGGCGCTGTGATCGATTCGTGAAAGGCGCGTACACCCTTCTTCCAGCTCGAAAAATTCTGCGGCCCCACTCCTCCGACTTAGAAAATTTGTTGCGGCCCCCAGGTCGGTCATGATTTTGACTTTCAGAAAACCTGCTAGAAATTTGATGTTCTAGTGAACAGTTTTGCAAACTGCTTCAGAAATTAGTTTTCAAATTTAATTCAGTATTTATTTTTACGTGCAGGGATGAAGACCAGATATTTTTCGTGACGGCGCTGATGGAATACCTGCGGCCCCTCCCCTTCTTGGCTCCCAGGGCTGCTGCTCCTCTATGCTCATCACAGCGTGAGCCTAATCCTGCTGCTCCATCCGCTGACCCACTTGCCCGCCATCGTAATACAAAGTTGTTTAATTGGAGGTGCAGGTTCAGAGTGCTTAGCCTTAGCAGGAACGTTGTCTCTGTCCCGGGCCATTTTGAAGGGCGACCAGTTGCCGCATTCATGAAACCACGGGAGCCTCCAGGAAGGGTCCAAAGTCCGTCACGCCACACACATCTGCTGGTTTAAGAACGCTTCCGGCAGGCTCCCATAGTTTCATGAATACGGCCACAGACTGTTCTACTGTATTGGTAGTGATGTTCACCCAACTTTCAAAACTATTCTCTCAAACTTTTGGGCCGTTGGTTTACTCGCGCTCTAAAACGGTTGGTCTCGCCCTCATAGTCCTAAGAGGAGTTGAAGTGTTTATCTTTGCCGATACACTTGTTTTACTTCTGAACTATTCTTTCGTCTCCTCAGAAAGCATTGGAATCTCCGTCGACCCACGGCTGGAACACCATGCATTAGACCCCCTGTCTTTTTGTAACAAATCGAGTTGAGTTTAGAGCAGGGTGTTTTCCCTTATGATGGTTGAAGACATGCCCCACGTGAGGATTACTTTGAGAGATCTTTTAAAAGCTTTGTTTATGCTTTTCTCGAAACCTTTGGGTTTAGCTAAACCTCTGGACGATTGGTAGGAAGATTCGCATTAACGGCATGGAGCTGTTGCGTTCGGATCAGCATTAGGGCTCAAAGCCATGAAAGATATTCTCACCTCGTCCCGTCACTGTAGCGAAGTCTTGGGAAACATTTTGACGACTTGGGACTATCCTGGTCAAACTGAAAGGAATTCCCACGTAATTAAAGTTCATATATCGGGTTTTTTATGAATGTTTAGGAGTAACCTTAACTCTTCTATGGTTATAGAGCAATTGATTAGTGGAGTCTGGTTTTGTATAAGGTGAAGAAGGTCGATCTCAATTCACTTGTTCAACAGGAGCAGAGGAGCTGGATGTGGAGAGATGTTGACATTCCGAGAAATTTCTTCGTCTTTACAGCAAGATTTGCCCTCCGAACCGAAGTTACGGAGACTGTTCGTAAAAACTGTAAGTGAACATTTGGAACACCTGTTTTCGCTCATTGTTTACAGCCGGGTTAGCCAGCTCAGACAGCAGGTGCGGGCGGATCGCTGGCTTTGGCAGGCGGATCGACATCCCCTCGCCATCCGCCCGCCAGTAGCCAGCGATCCGCCCGCCAGTAGCCAGCGATCCGCCCGCCAAGTAGCCAGCGATCCGCCCGCCAGTAGCCAGCGATCCGCCCGCCGGTAGCCAGCGATCTGTCTCGGCAGTAGCCAGCGATCCACCCGCCAGTAGCCAGCCATCCACCCGCCAGTAGCCAGCGATCCGCCCGCCAGTAACCAGCGATCCGCCCGGCAGTTATCATCGATCCACCCGCCAGTTGTCAGCGATGTACTCGTAATTTGAACCCCTTCTCCTTTTTGATCCCTCGGGTGGGGACCAATTCTTAAAGAGCACAGTCCAACCTCAAAATCGATTTTTCTGTTTCCCTTCTTATCTTGAAAATGGTCTCACGCTCAGTTCAATGATGTCTCTCTAGTCGTACAAGGCCCCTGAGAACGGAGTTGTGGCCCCTCAGAAAATTTGAGCTGCGGAGCTTGCATGGTGGACGAGTTGTCCGAGGCTTGTAACTTCCGTCATTTTGCAACCTATGGATGCGAGCCGACCTGAATAAAGGGAGGCTGAGAGTAATAAGAGGAAAGAACAGGGGCTATTGATCGGAAATCATCACTCATCTCGCCACTGTTCAGCTCGAAAGATCGTAGGGGGGCGTGCCAAAGTGGCTTCCTGGTGTGGGCGCCCCAGGGTGGCTTCCTCCTATATCCTTCTTCAGAGGAAGTGAGAGCTCGCACTTGGCAGGTGTTTTATAAGGTGAGTCTACTTCTGGTGTATAAAGATCTCAGATTTTGTCCCTGAGCTTGGACTGTGCCTTTTAGCGCCTATGACGCAGTGTTAATCAACCCAAGAGTTGACTACCCTAAACATGTTGAGGAAAAACCTGGGTCAAAAATCCGGTCAAAAATTTTTACTGCTCAAGAAACTGAAGCCCTGAAGTTTGTGCTGCACCTAGACCCCAACCGGCGTATTGTCAACAACAGATATTTTGCTTTGATATTTTGCTTTCCTTATTGTTTCTTGGAGCAAAGCCGATAGTGCCTATGTTATACATAACTTGCGTGCACCGAGTTTGCGCCAAGTCACAATAAAGGGAACGCAAATATGCTATGGGCAACCGGTGCCGGCCGTACTTTCTGCACACCTCAGTTACTGCTCATCTACTGCCTTATACCCACATAATAATGAATCAATTCGTTTACTCGTCCCGTGTCTCATATTCTACCCTTTAATGTTTGCAGAAAACTTCACGAATTTTTCTTAGACGTTGGTTCACGTCTCTTCGAACACCAAACACTGCAGTGGGTCAAGCTCTTCAAAATTGAATGCAATGTCCTAGTCTCTCAAAAGAATTACGTCCAGCCCGCCCCGCAGTGTCCGAACCGGAGTGAAATAGCGCTCCGCATTTGCAGAATAAAGGTCTGTTGCAGCACGCAGCTTACAAACAATACTTGCTGAGAACTTAAATGATAGTGCCGTGACCCCTGTAGGCCCAGCTCTATTTATATCCGAGCTGCTCGCTGCAACTACGGATGTTTGTTTGCGGCTGCGGACCCAAAGTTAACTCCGATTAGGGCAGTAGAGAT
This sequence comes from Aplectana chamaeleonis, assembly GCA_029168955.1. Lineage (NCBI taxonomy): Eukaryota > Metazoa > Nematoda > Chromadorea > Rhabditida > Cosmocercidae > Aplectana > Aplectana chamaeleonis. Next base: position 1,403,385 of record JAPDOI010000091.1, on the reverse strand, counting down.
TTGAAGCTCATCAGCTGCGCTAGTGAGTGCACTTTGCGGTTCGATTATTGCTCAATATGGACTGCAGGTTGGATGTTGTGGAATCATTCACGCGACCATCCTTTCAGGGCGCCAGTTCACAATCACCCTGAAAAGTTCTGTGGCCATATCCATGAAACTTACAGGAGCCTTCCGGAAGGGTTCCTATAAAGCAGCCAGTGTATGCGTTCGGGCGAACTTTGGATCTTCCCGGGAGGCTCCGTTTGTTTCTACATGGATACGGCCAACTGCCTAAATTGCGCCAAACGTGTTGCTAGCTACAGCTAAACTCTGGTACCGCCGTAGTGACCTGTTGATTTCGATTATCACAGCGCGGAGCGGTGGCTTTTCGTCAGGAACCTCCTTATCACTAGTTATATTTCACCGAGGCCCACCGCTCCGCTGCTGGTATTGATCCCGAAATCAACAGGTCACTACGGCGGTACCAGAGTTTAGTCGCATTGTCATCTTCTGGCAACTGATGAAGTAAAAATCACATCGTGCTAGAGCGGATAATTTGGCTCCTCGGCACTTTCACAAAGTTAGTAAGGGCTCCCTACACTGCCTAAGTTCAGAAAAATCTGCATTGTGGGTCTCGAAACAGCGAAATTCTATTTACCATGCGTTCCTATGACTGAAGGTTGGCACAAACTTGGGGTGCACCTATGTATTAGCATATGGCACCGAGCATAACGATTTACCTAGGGAACAGAACGTCTCTTTAGGATCCATGCCGACCGTACATTTCCAGATGTCGTAATTCGACTTCTTTAGAAACTCGGACTTTCGGGTTCTTACCTTTCGTATCCTCCCATAGAAAATCCTCAAAAATGTGGTCAGTCACGGTCCACATATCAGAATGGGGGAACCTCATCACTCGAATTCAACTTACTGCGCCCACACAGCTAGCCTGCACGCTAAACCGGGACACCGCCTGCACGCCGACACGCGACGCGGCCGGCACAGCGACACGCGATGCGGCCGGCACCCCGACACGCGGCGCGATGGGCTCCTCCAACCCTCTATTGGGGCCTTCACCGGGTGAGAGGGACCTCCAGATAGGGGTTCAAGTACCGCAAACTTTAGTAACTGAACCGAAGGACGCCGCTGCCATCTGGCTTCTCCGCTTGAGAGAAAAATGCGATCATATATATCTACTTCACTCGAAAGGAGGCTCGCTTCCCCCTAAAAACAAGGTTGACACCAGTTTTACTATAGTTGTGCCCTGAAAGAAGAAAGACCGAATATCGAATAGATTCGAATGACTCCCTTTTTAACGTCCGATTTTTTGAATATATTCAGATGGCCTCTTTTTTTGAGGTCCGATTTTTTGAATATATTCGAATGACCCTCTTTTTCCGAGGTTCCGAATTTTGAATAGTTTCGAATTAAATCGACTCGAATATATTCGAATAATTTTGGAATAATTTCAAAGCGACAAACTGAAAACAGGCCAAGTGAGCCGTCAGTGGATGATCGTAAATTATTCCAAGCGCAGGAAGAAGGCGGGGAAAGAAACTCGGTGACTCTTCCATTCACGCGCTTAGCACCATCTGTGTCAAGAAACTTAACGATATTGTATGGTTTCTATCGCGTATCTCTAAATAGCCGCGGCGTAAGATGTTCATTCCCGCCATCTTTTGAGCGAAGCGCTTTCTCTCCATTTCTAGCATACACCATATGTGTTTTCAAAGACAACCGCTTCCCAGAAATTAGGATACTTGCGATAAACTGGCAAAATTAAAGAACACGTACTCTAATGAGCTAAATACAAGGTAAGCATTATAAGATCCGCACTCAACAATTAAGCAACATAAAGAAAAAAAAGCGACATATAGAAGTGAAACAACTATGACACTGAAGTAGAGATGGCGGATGGGGGTTTATGGCGTGGCAGTGGATCAGAAATGAACTCCAATCCACTTCATCATTGATTGACCAGTTTCACCGTGTACAATGTTGAGCGGGCGGATCGCTGGCTATCAAAGGCCCTGGCGAATGGATCGCCGGCAAGTTGCGGGCGGATCGCTGCTTTAGAGCTTGCCGGCGATCCGCCCGCTAGCGTGATCAAGTTTCCCAGGCGCCGCTATCCGCCCGCCAAATGTCGCAGCGATCCGCCCGCAAAGGCTTTGATAGCCAGCTGATCCGCCCGCCGAGGCCACGATGAGCAGCGATCCGCCCGCAACTTGCCGGCGTACCGCCTGGAGAAGCCTTGATTGCCAGCGGTCAGTCCGCACCTGTTGTCTGAGAGGTTAGCTGTTGAGAGTTACGCTGAATGCTGCTGTGGTAGAAGCATAGTGCGTCACAAAATGATCGCAATGCGTCCAAGTTCTGAGATAGCTGAATTGCTTTGCAGAAGTAGAATATTGTCTCTGAGACCATTCGCATGAAGGTCACATTATGTCCTGTTAAGTTGAGCCATGCATTGGGATCAGGGGTGTGCTGGCAAAGGAATTTAAAATTTCGAGCAAACGGCAACAGTCAAACCCCAAAAATTTCTGGCAAACGGCAAAAATCTGATTTATGCTATAATGTCTTGACCAACTTGTTGATTCAGTCTGCCAGTTTGCGACTGTGTACCTGTTTGTTTCATTAGCCTTTACAGGAATAAAAAAATCCTGCATCTCAAAACTAGTTGAAAGCTTCAGGTGACCAGAGACCGCCAGTAGCGATGTTCTCTATGTGTTCTGTATAAGAGTCACTATCAAGTTCAACAAGGCCGTTGGCTTAGCCCTCGCCGGAGATAATTCTGCCAATTCCTCTCCGCTGGTTGGTGGCTAGCCTAGTCGATCCTGACTACGTGCAGAAAATCGTAAGCAAGCTCGGTTCGGTGGCAGTGTATGCCTGCCCACAAACTGTGGCCGATACCGGTGTCACGTTCAGGTGCGAATAGATAGATGAATACGCGATGATTGGTCGACATTAAAGGCGCAGAACGCAGGAAATTCCTTCCCAGTTTTATGCTGAACACGGGGAGAGTCACACGCTGATCGCAGTGGTATCTCTGGGAAATCGTTCAAGACCCCTATGAACAGAAGGTATGACTCCTTGATGGGTGAAAAATTGGTGGACGCGTTGTCTCGGGCTTGTATTTCCCTTCATTCGCAATCGTTGCGCGAGAGCAGGCCAGGATAAGGAGCAGGGTCAAGCAGGGTTGCGACTCGGCGCAACAGGGTCGTAAATTAATTGGGAAATTTTTGAAAAAAAAAAAAATCGGAAGAATATTCGTTGGATTTGACCGAATTTGACCAAAAATTCGAACTTTTTCCCAACTTTTTAACTCTCAGAAAGCTTGAAGATTTCTATCTCCGGAGAGGGTCGTAAAATTTTTGATCACCGGGGAGGGGGACGTAGCTCCGCCGAGAATTGACGCAACAGCCTGCTCAACCCTGATAAGAAGACAGTAGGGCCATGTATGTACTGATGAACTTGAAGACTTGCCAGGCAATTCATCTTTCCATCATCTAGCCGCTAACGAGCTCGAAAATCTGATAGAGGTGTGGCCCGTGCTGGTGAGCGAAAGGGTGCAGGCCTGTGGTGATCGCTTAAAGCATATATATATATATATATATATATATATATATATATATATATATATATATATATATATATATATATATATATATATATATATATATATATATATATATATATATATATATATATATATATATATATATATATACTATATATATATATATATATATATATATATATATATATATATATATATATATATATATTTCTGAAAAATTTGCTTCCTGGCAAAAATAACGATTTAGTAAAGATAAAAAAGTTTTAAAAAATGTCTTGAAATATCTTAAAAAAGAGATTTGGCGTAAAAATAGCCTTGAAAATAAAAAAAGGTAGGAAATGAAGTGAAATAACCAAAAATATGATTTGGTGGTCGATCATTTCACAAGCTTCTCCGTTAAACTTATCAAAACGAAATCCCAAGCACGATATGGAAAGGAGCACTTTGCGTTCACCTAGCTTGATCTATACTGATTCCCTTATTGGCCCAGCTTTCAAAAAATGGCTTAAGGTTTCCGTTGCGCGCTTAATTTTGTTTTGATAAGTTTAACGAAGAAGCTTGTGAAATGATCGTTCCCTGCATCTGACCTGACCCATTTCACTTCATTTCCTACACCTATTTTCCATTCTGTTTTACGCCAAATCTACCTCTTTTCAGGCTATTTCAAGACATTTTTAAAACTCTTTTACCATTACCAAATCGTTATTTTAAGGAAGCTAAATTATCAGAAATTTCTATATTTTCCTGAAGGTTCCCTTTCTGACTCCAATTTTGCTCCACGATTTCCATTTTGGAATGATAGAGCATCCTGACAACCGATATTGTCGTATGAGTACAATTTTTGTAACTTATGACCCCAAAACCATAAAAATACCACTCATTGCTGCATTTCGAGCAACATGTGATAACTCGATATTATTGACCAGCGGCGTCGGCCGGCTGACGCCGGCCTCTGCCGCTGGGGCCAACTGCGCCAGCCCATTTGCTGGCTTCGCCGGCATCTTGGAGTGCTAAGGAGCAAAGAACTCGGGTACTTTCTTTCTTCCTGCGCCGGCCCATTAGCTGGTTTTGGGCGGCAACACTTAAACCATCGGAAATCACAAAGCATTCCAAACCTTGCTACGCCCGTTTACCTCCTTATCTGCACCGTGACACAGCGGTCGTTCTTCCGTTTTATAAGATCCTGAAGTGGCCTTTGATTTATCTTAATTTTGTCGTGATAAGGACAACCATGTTTGGAATTCACTAAACGTTTTCATGATCAACCAAACCTATTACACTTTGTTGCCAAATGAAATATAGAATGATGTTTGTGTTTCATGGATTACGATTTTGATTAACTCTTATTTTCATCGTATATAAACCCGATTTAGAAAAGCTAGTGCATATAGCATTTAAGCGGGTCCGTTAATTGGTGAAGAGTAGGAGACCTGAAGAAAGGAGTGGTGTACGCTCTCTTTTAGACGCACATAGTGATTCTGAAGTAATGCGCTCTCTCTCTCTCTCTCTCTCTTCAGTCTCACACGTTTTCTACGGCGTCCAGCGCTCCCTTTTAGGTCTCACACACCTCCTACGGCGCGATCTCCTCCCGGGTCTCACACATTTTATGCGGCGCCCGCTGCACTCCACTTCAGTGCCGCACAGTTTCGGCGGCGTCCGGAGCACTCTCACTCGGGTCCCACACACTTTCTACGGCGAGCGGCGCTCTCCGCACTTTGGTCCCGCACACTTTGTACGGCGTCCGGCGCACTCTCACTCCGGGTCCCGCACACTTTCTACGGCTTCCAGCGCACTCTCACTCGGGGTCCCGCACACATTATACGGCGTCCTGCGCACTCCCACTTGGGTCCCACACACTTCCTACGGCGTTCAGCGCACTCCCGCGGGTCCCAGCACACTTTCTAGGGCGTCCGGCGCACTCTCACTCAGGTCCGCACACTTTCTACGGCGTTCAGCGCACTCCCGCTTGGGTCCCGCACACTTTGTACGGCGTCCAGCGCACTCTCACTCGGGTCAGGGTCCCGCACATTCTACGGCGTCTGGCGCGCTACAATTCGGGTCCCGTACCCTTCCTGTGATGTGCTGCGCATCACTTCCTGAGGTCCTGCACCCTGCTGGCATCACCCACTTTCGGAGCCCATCCCCGTAGATTACCCGCCTTGAAAGTCAAGCCGAATAAAAGGTCAAACAGCACAGAGAAACGCACACATACATACATACATACATACATACATACACACACGCACACACAAATTTACCAAAATATTAATAGGATAATTAATATTTGATCTTGCATAGTGAGAAGAATTTCCCGAACAAAGTGACTTAAAGCCATCAGCAATCAAAAATCAGTAACAGTAACAGGCGAGAGAAAAAATCAATATTATTGATTGTTATTTATCGATAATGACTGATGAGCAAAATTTCCCAACCAAAAAAAAACCAATCCCATCAGCATTCACCACTCCATGCCGCATTTTGTGCAAAACGCTCCGAAAATCGATAATGTTGATTATCGATCAATTTCGTGTCACGAGTACGAATTCTGACAAGTTCCGTACTTACCTCCGTCGACCTGTGTTAGCTGGCTGCAGATCCACCCCACACCTTGGTTCACACAGCCGTATCATGTCCAAGCCCAGTTTTCGTGCTCCACGGCTAATTTAGTATGTAAATCCACGATTTTGAGGTACCCTTCAAAGTTAAGGTATCAAGTTCAAAATGGAATAGGAGCGACCTGCACCAAATTCAAGTCGCCAGCCAAAAATGAGCTTCCTAGCTCAATTTTAAGTGTACCCGCAAGATCGTGAACGCCGTCTGAAAAAGGAGATTAACAACAAAAACGAGCGGAGTTTTTCAATTTTTTCTCGAAAACCAGTATGCCGTTCCAAACCATTTTTGGGGTGTATACCCAACTTTTTACGCTCTTTTCAATGCAACTTAGCCCTAATTTCTGCGTTCACTTTGGCTGAGATTTCGAAAAAGGGTTGCGCGCGTGGCCACGATTCAAAACCAAATCTGGTGCATATATATATATATATATATATATATATATATATATATATATATATATATACTATATATATATATATATATATATATATATATATATATATTTATATATATATATATATATATATATATATATATATATATATATATACAAGAATTCCTGTCCGAGTGTATTACTTTGCGTTCAATGGCAAAAAGTTCATACCGCGATCAGCAACTCATGATTCAGGCTATGACCGGAGTCGCTCACAATTTTTCACTGTTAGTAACCCAAGTAGTAGAAACAGGACTCTTTATTTCGCTCACTCCAAGGTGCACGCCTAAATGGTTTCCCTTGTGAAGCTATAGGAATGTAGTGAGACTAGTCTAGTTGTATGCAGTGCTCACTATAAAAGCAGCGTTTTAATTTTTGCCGGAAATCAAGAGCTCCGAGGGCTTGTTGATCTTCTTCTTCTTGTCAGCCATGAACAGAGTATCTGCATCAGAAGCGTAGGAAGCTAGCCACCTCACACGGCTTGTACCATAGATCTCGAGCAGACAAGATTGTAGGCCTGGCCAGACATGAAAATAGATGCAATGAATCATGTCCAGCACATTGTTGATCAAATACACAGGATGAGGAGGCACCTAGTGACAGTTCGACTGGTACGTGCGACGCGCGCGACGGAAGAGCCGCTGCGCTCACGCCGTCACTGCAGCAGCGCGTGCAGTGCGCTTAGCCAGCCGAACTGCTCTTGGGCGCTTCCCTTTCTGTGTATTCGGCCGATAAGGGTGTACGAGGCCTATTACAATATCAGTGTCGGCTAAAAACTAGCGGTAAATCACTCTGTACGGTCCCAAAACTTGCAGATGGTTTGCCCACCCCACCCACTTCCCCTGTGGCTACTAGGCCTCGATCGATGAGCCTCGCGCCTATCGATTTTGGTGAAGTTGAAGGCCGCGCAATTGTCGCCTTCAAAGATTTTCATTTTTTCATCTTTACACCATTTCTTAACAAACTCAGCTCTGCCAGAGTAGACCCTTCATTTCAGCTAATAGTCTGAAAATCAAAGAAAATATTATTGAAGATCGCTGGGAACGGTATTCAATTTAAAAAAATCCGGACCGAGTATTTGCAGAATTGATCAACTTCTTGTCCCAATAATTACCATTAGTCCACCAACCGACGATAAGCGGACCGATTTACACAGAGTTTTCAACTGGTTCATATGTTTTAAAAGGCTGCTTTTTACGCTACATTTTTGACACTACGCGGATGGGTGGTAGCCATCGTGTATTCCAGCCCTTGAAGAGGCAGGAGAAACAGGAGACACCCAGCCAGTGACTGACGCTTGCCCCGTGTTGCGTCCAATCAGGAAACTCGCTCCTCCCCGTCTCCCATCGCCTCTTCATTGGTCTGGATACACATTAGCCACAACTACGTGGATTTGTAACATTGGAGCTTGCAGTAATAAGTATGCTTCTAGAAAGAGTTTTTCTGTAATTGTGTCATTCCTGAGAAGGTGAAGAATTCCATGTTTAAACAATGACATTTCCAAACAATTACTAGGGGAACCTCGCATGGCCTATCCCTCCATTTAAAAAGTTGATCAATGTTTTCTGGTCAATTCTTGTCATGTTTCAGAATCTGACATCGGATTTTGCAACGAGACACCCCTGAACAAGTTATTAGCGTTTTCAAGCTTTGTGCGAAGGTAAGTGTCGCGGATGCGACGGTGGCTGGGGGCGGACCGTGAGGCCCCGGCCTGTTTCCACTACGCCAGCCGCTTGGAGGCCAGGACATGCCCGCGCCAGCCGCGGTGCCCGCCCCTTCCTCCGCGCTGCCTAAATAACGCGACTGTCCTCCGGTTCGGTGGTCTGCCCGGCGCCGGATGGCGTTGGCCTACACAGTATACCATTGGTACTTTACGCTGGCTTCGGCAGTGATGGCCTACCGGGAGACCCCGGAACCGTGGGCGCCGTCCCCAGCAGCTCTGGCTGCTGAGGAAGCCGGCATCTGGGCGCCAGCTCGGCCTAGACCGAGAAGCGGCCTGGAGGGTTGGCGGAGGCACAACGGCTTCTGGTATCCGTCCACCGCTAGAGATGTGCAGTTGACTAGTGGGAGATGCGCGATACTGCGCCACCACGTACTACGCAATCTATATTAGGCCGTGATAGAACGCTACGCTATCTACTACGCGCTTTGTGGGATGTGAGGCAATAGGGCAAGTAGCTGTAAGGCGAACCCTGTAGATGCCGTTAGGTGTTAGTGTCCTAAGGATAAAGGGTTAGAACTTACCACTGTGTACCTTGTATCTATCTGTGTTGGTGTTCATATAGCGCTGCTATATTGGTGTCAATATGGTTGGCTTGTGTTGTTGTGGTATTACGCTGGTATTACGCGGGACTATTCCTCCATACCCCCTCCTATACATATTTGGTTGGGTTGCGTGACTTGCTAGTGCGGCTGTCCCAGGTTAGTGGACAAGGTGATCCCCAGTGAACGCGAGGACTCCGCCTGCTTGAGAGGAGCAGGTTGCGAGATAAACTTGCGGTAACAGGGCGAGCTGACGGATGCATAGTAGCCATCGATGCGTCGCGATGGTGGGCCGGGGAACCAGGGATCTAGTGAGATCACTTTTAGGTATTCGCCACACCGCTATCCAGGGTTGTCATACCCGTGGGTAGGTCCATGCACGATGCTTCTTCTTCTTCTTATCGGCCACATCAGAGCTTCTCCTTATAGGTGTAAAAAGCTGGAGCCACATCGCACAGAGTTTGTCCACACCATCCCATAACTGCTGTTAAAGAGGTCGGCCTTACGGGACATGAAAATAAATGAAATGAATCGTGCCCTGGGTTGTGGCAGTCGGGACATTCGTCGGGGATCGACAAGTCGAATCTTATGGACGAAAGGCCTTGAGGAATTGAGGAATGTCCACATCGTAGACCTACGCCAGGATGACGCGTGTACGTCCGGGTAGGTCCGTCTCGCTGTCATCGATCGAGGTGGCACGTCACCAAGGGTTGGATTTAGGGGAGCACTGGAAAGGTGTTCTCTGGCGATCCGGGTGTGCTCCATTTGGCAGTGGTCTGACGCGATTGAGGCTCCTGACGTCGCCCAACGTTGGCGATCCCAAGGACAGTATAAGACTGCAGCATGAAGTGGCGAGCGATTATATGTCGGAAATGGGGACCAGATGATAGTAATGGGAGAGTGGGGGTGTGGAATTCCTCACAATGCCAACATGGAACCAATGTTGCGACTGGAGTTGACAATGCTGCTTTACAGGAAGCAGCGAACACTCTTTGATGTAGATGAGATACAGTGTGTGGATCTAGGGCATCCAGTGATCACGCGTGAAGCGATGTTCTGTGCACGCTGAAGTTTGCTCCAAGAGGCTTCCGACAGGTGTCTTGACCATATTGGGCTCCGGCACCGGCTGCACCATAGCCCTGTGGGTGGTTCGCAAGGAGAATTTCCTTAGAGCCATGCCCCATAGTGCCTGCCGGCGAACGTAGATGTTGTTGAGCTTTAAACTTTTATAGGGGGCGTTTTCCCTATAAAAGTCTAGTTCACATAAACGCGAAGTTCGCTGATTTTAGAAAATTAGACTTGAAACAAAAAAACTGTATTACACGGTAGTTTGAATAATTCTCCTAATCTGGCTCAGACCTTCCCCATGGATAATGTACTGTATTTTGGCTCAGACCTTCCCCAGCTGGAGCTATCGGGATAATGAGCACAAAATGTACCCACATATCCCAACTTCCCCTCCTGACATCCGATCCCCACCGCCGTAATATTCGCACACCGCTGCATGCCGCGATCTCTACCACTGACCGTCAAATATGGGTTATTTCAGAGCTCACTCGGAAGAGATTGCTGCAAATGGAGCACACACCAGATTCATCACTGAGTACCTCTCCTGTGCACCTCCAAATCCCATACTCGGCGGTATGCCGCCCAAGATCGATGATAGCGAAAGTACCTTACCCAGGCGCTCCCCGCGTCATCCTGGCAGGTCTACGTTGTGGTCATTCCTCGTACCTCAAAGCCCATGCCCATAGGATCGATCCGTTCCTGACGGATGTCATGACTGCCATAATACAGGACATGATTCATGTAATTTATTCTCATGTCCGGCAGGACCAACTTCTCTGAAAGCTCTGAATACGTGGAACAAGCCGGGCAATGTGGTCGCCTTTTTCACGCCTGCGAGAAGCTCCGCTGTGGCTGATAACACGGAGAGAGCAAACCTTGAGTTCCGGACAAGCAGACCCAGGATTTGCATTCAGCGCCCACATATAAGTGGGAAACCAAAATCTGAAACACTTTCTGACCACCCTGAAGACGCTCTACGATACAACTTTAATGGCAGGGTTCATGATAAAAACGGCTGTTATGGGCAATTTAATGAGAAAGTAGATCTCGCCATCACAAATGTGAAAATAAGTGGAAAGCGCCGAAAAAACGTTCAGGAAAAAGCTATTGCTTGCGGCTCCGCCTGCTCTCAATTATCGAGATTTCTATAAATGCCTGATGTTTTGTCAACTTCGATTTTGCTTCCAACGTGATTTCCGGGCAATTTCTAGAGGCTACTGACTACTTTAACAGCAAAATAAAAGGCGGATAAACACGTATTAATGAAATTCTCGTCAATTGCTGGGCCGCCTGACAACGACAGTTAGCCGTTACACAAAGTTTTTTAGCGTTTTTCCTGAAGATTTCCTTGTTTTTGCACTTATTTTTTACTTCTTTTGCATGGAAAATCTACATTCTGCTAAAGGGAGCTGAAAAGTCGATGGCCATTACGAACCCTGCCTTTAATGGAGGTCTACGGTGGAGGAGAAAATCTGCAGAATCCCTAGGCATCATCCCACTAAACATTCTGTTCAGAAACCTCAGACAACCTGATCAAGTGGACTCCCAAGGCTTCTGAGCTGATTGCATCCATTCTTTCTCGCTACAAATCTTCGCAAAAACTCAACAGTACGTACACATTAACAGCCTCCGAGCAATCGAGATACATATTTCCATTGTAAAGGTGTATTAATGTCTAGTATCTAAACGCTAGACTCGTAACGTTATCGCGGAAAGCCAAACATTTATTGACTCAAGAAAAGCAAACGCTTCAAGGAAGAATTAGTTTCATATCTCAAATAGAGCTAAACTGCGTATCATAAAGATAGGACACCCCCTGAATCTGTCGGTCTCGTGTTTGTTGATCAAGATAGATCTTTTTCGTCAATACTACTGTGATCAGGGTGTAAAATAACCCCTGTATACTTCTTTTGGGTTAGGTCGAATGTTTGGGGATTTTTCTAGAATACATTTATATTTTAAATCGCGTATCAAAAAGATAGTACACCCCTAGGGTAAATTGAATTTCTCGTTGGATAGAATTGGGTGATCACAAATCTAATGAACGTTTGACCTTCCTCGCACCTTCTGTGGAACAAATACTCGATTTCGTGCATTTTCGACCTAGCTGATCTGCCTTTGCAAGTCGATTTTGCTCAATTTCTCGGTTATTGCTTGTTGGAGCGCAGAAATCGAGAGAAATCGCCGGCCATTGGCTCAGACCCGACTAACTAAAATATTCCAGAGATTCTTCATTTTGTTGAGATCAAAAATGTATACTAACCACTCTGGACAAGATAGTTATTGCCGAGCAAAGAAGCCGACCTCAGACGTGCTCACGTGAAAATACTGATTGTCTTGCTAGAAACTGCAACTTTGTCGCCCGATAGCATAGGTTAATGGAAGTAGGTGTTACTCAGACATCATCCGGTACTCACTGGAGATCATCTGACTGCTGGCGAACGCAAGCTGTAGATGTACTTCACGGGCAAATACTCTGACAGATCATGGAAGATCTGCTACCGCAGTTCCGACGGCTGAAGTGAACAGCTACCTCGACTATTTGTGTATAAGCGATGGTTTCCGACGGAAAAGATTTTTTCTGGGTAGGTCAGATGATCGGGAGTGCTACTAAAGGAATCCGAGAATAGGTGCTGTCCACTTTAGCCGTCGGAACTGCGGTCGCAAATCTCTCATATTCTTCTCTTGCAGCCGCATGAAGGTTTTTTTTAAATCTCTTGCAGTCTGTCAGAGTACGATTGTCCGTCAAGGACATCTACAGCCGCGTTTGCCAGCATACGCATGATCTCCAGTGAGTACCAGAGAATGTCAAAGTAACACCTACTTCCATTTCTCCATGTTATCGGGCGACAAAGCGGAAGTTTCTAGCAGGACAATCAAAAGGTTCACGTGAGCAGGTCTGAGGTCGGCTTCTTTGCTCGGCAATGACTATCTTGTCCAGAGTGGTTAGTATACAGTTCTGATCTCAACAAAATGAAGAATCTCTGGAATATTTTAGTTAGTCGGCATGAGCCATCGGCCGGCAATTTTCCTCGATTTCTGCGCTCCAACAAGCAATAACCGAGAAATTGGAGCAAAATCGACTTGCAAAGGCAGATCAACTAGGTCGAAAATGAATGAAATCGGAGCATTCGCTCCAGAGAAGGTGTGCGAGAAAGGCGAATCGTCCATTTCATTTGTGATTACACAATTCTATCGAACGAGAAATCCACTTTACCCTAGGGGTGTCCTCTATCTTTGATACGCGATTTGAAGCATAAATTTGTTCTAGAAAAGTCCCCAAACATTCGACCTCACCCAGAAGAAGTATACGAAGTTATTTTTGCACCCTGATCACAGCAATATTGACGTAAAAACTATCTTGCTCAACAAACACGAGACCGACAAATCTGTGAGTGTCCTATCTTTATGATACTTGGGTGTATAAAACTTAGTAGTCTAAAGTGTCGAAGAAAAACAAAAAGTCTCTCTTTCCGAAGATATCCTCATTCCTAGACTAAATATTCTCTTTTTTTCGAATAAACTATATTAGAATGAAAAGTATGTATACTGTACAATATTGCAGTAAATCTACAAAGAAAATAACTAAAACTCACTGCAGTTATAACGGCGAAATCATCGATGAGCTCATCCTCAAATGGATTAACCATTCCGGCAATCTATCTAAACGAAGAAACCCTATAACAAGCTTTTATCAAAATCAGCGCAGTCGTCCCTACGCAACAATTTGTAACTGAGCTGACACGTGCTGAACCGTGAACCCGTGATTAGCATGTAAGTGGTTAGAAATCATTCCACAGTTTTCCTTTGACAGAGAACGTGTGCGGCGCGTCTCGTGCGCCATCATTATGGCTAAAAACGGCAACAAAATCAACTCAACCGAAGGATAGCCAGGAACTCACCGCTGCACGGTCCGTAGAACTGCCCTGTTCAGCTTCTTCAGACAACAACTCGACCATCTGTGTCAGATGAGATCTTGGAGCCGATTGAATAGCTATTCGGACGAAATTATGCAGTGATATGACGAATACTTCCCGCCATTCGTTGCTATAGTATTTACGATACGCTTGATAAGCTCCGGCTTCGGATGATATGGAAATGCTGAAAACGGAACAAGAATAGTGGTACGAAACACTAAAACCCATATTTTTCCAGCTTTGACACTACTTCGACCTCTTTTCAATCATTTTATGGCCTTTCTGATTTGTCAATACTTATTTCTTTGATTAACTCTACTTGCGTATTTGTAGTTATCTTTTACAAAGCACTGCGCCTTGACATCTCTAGGGAGCGGGCGTGCTCAGTAGGCGAAGACCAAACACGCTGACTAATCTAATCCCACTTCAGACAGTAACACCGGTCGGACCTAAAAGGCCTCTCCGGGCGGATCGCGGAGCATGGCGGCCGAATGGCGGTAGCAACCGGGTCGATGGGTTGATCGCGGAAGGATGTTAAGGCGCCGATAGGACCGTCGACAGCCATTGAAGTTTCGATCGGGTCGCGGGCCCACGCAGAGTTTGTCAGTCGGATCGCGTGCAGGGATTGCAGCGTTGTTTCCAAGCCGGGTTCATCCTTGGGACGATGGCAGTCGGACTGCGGGGTGGATCTCGTTAGATCCACCTTTGCACCCGCGATCCTACCGGTGACTGTCTGACGAAAGCTCGGACATTTGCGGAACCTCCCATAAAAACGGGTGTTTCGGAGATAGTAACATACTTCTCTCTGGGCAGTTTCTCTAGAATCTGGAAGGATCGAAGACTTTCACCCCCTCCCCTTGGCTCAAGTGCAGACTGTAAAATTCCTACAAAGACGACACTACTATGGCTTGGTATTGTTCTGAGCTCAGGCTAAGATTGGAAGCCACGGACTGGGCAGGATGATTTCTTACAAAATCCAAGAATAAATTGTTGGGCCTCGCATTGCTCCAAAGACTAGCCACAAAGCTATTCTCATATTGTTTTTCGGGCAATCACTGCTAATAAAAACGACTACTGATTTTGTGCGGAAGAGCCGCACCCAAATGTACGTTAGCAAACGTCCACCTGTCGGTCTGCGTCTTTCTATCACGTGTAATACACCAATTGGAAGCTCAATCCTTCCTTTATTTAATCGCGTACACTGCTACTCGAAAAACTCTTATGGATTTGAATTCTGCATAAAAATACAGGAAAGGGGCGAATTTGGGTACTAAATAAATTGAACGAACCTCACTCTTTCCTTTTTCTCGAACCATTAGGGTTATGCAAACTTACAGAGCATTTAAACCCAGGGTTGCTGGAATACATGCAGTTCTTAAAGGGTTCATAAAAGCTCTTTCAGTGGGACGAGACGAGAGCGCATTTTCAGAAACTTTGAAAAAATGACGACGTCTATCATATTTTCATTATTCAACGACGTCATGGCACCCAAATTCAATGTTAAAGGTATCGTTCGGGCTTAAAACCACTTCACATTTTCAAGCTCAATTTCATAAATGAACCTGGTAGACCGCGCCCGGTAAACCCCGGCGCGTCAAAAACGTATGGCTGTGAGGTTGACCTCGCCACCCGTTCTCACCCGTCATCTATCACTTTTTCATATAATGCTGATGTGGCCGTCAAACAAAATGAAGAACAGTTACGGCCTAAACTCCTCATGCAGAAAAACCTCGAAAACGACAGCGAAAAGGTCTCCAAATGCAGTAGAACTTCAAAACCATTTTGCTTAAAAATTTAAATTCAGTTATACTGTGTGTTCAGAATGATTTTTCTTCACAAATGAAGGTTTTGATGGGCCCTTTTCACCTTTCGTTCTCTAGAGGCAAAACATATGCAGAAACATCAAAAATAACATACGGTTTTCTGCACGTGCGATGGCTTTAGGTATAGCGGACCCTGTATTATATGATAATAGATAACTTTTAACAAAACCACCAAAACGCAGAAATTGAATTTCAAAAAGCCGAAATTCAGTAAAATGAATAGTTGAGACACTGTTTATGAAACTTAGCTATAAAATTGGGTGCACGAAACTCGTTGAATAATCTCAAATATGACGGGGTTTCCAGAAAAGCGAAATCGACCCGACTAAAAAAATCCGCGAATTCTTTAGCATTACAACTTATCTCTCACGGAGTTGGTCGAGTAGCGATAAACTTAGTTAGGATACGGGACTTTGAATTTTCAGTAGTATACGGCACTAGATCACAAAGATCACAGACGGACAAGGGAATGTTCGCTGCCCAGCACAGCTACGTGCGCTGCTACGGATTACCTCCAGCTCGACAATGCACCTGACAAGGGAAATATACGACGCGTATATCGGATCTGCGGGAAACGAATTATAAGTGGTCACATCTCTTGACTTTGCATAGTTGGGAACCCTTTCCAGTACACCGCCCCGGAGCAACTGGTTCCAAAAAGTTATGAGCGTTTTCAAAGTTTCGCGAAACGGTAAGGGTGCCCATCAGAAATGTTTTGGGAAGCTTTGAATTTTTTTGGATTTTGTTGAAAACTTGTATGTAGGGGTAATCTAGAATGCTGGAAAACGAATCTGGGGTCTGTCGAAATTCCGAGGTTTAGTGTAGGTTACGGTAGGTAGCATGCCATTTAAGGGGTAAAACCTACTCTAAATGTTCGAAAATCGGCAAATGGACATCAGATTCGTATTCACCACCCTGAATGACCTCCGGATACAAAACCTGAGTCAAATCTGGGAGTTTGATCGAATTACCGTATGTATACCTACCATAACCTGGAGAAAATTGGCAAACGGGCCTCAGATTCGTGTTAAGCCCATCAAATTACCCCTGAGAACGATTTTGAGACGCATCTATCGAAGAAATCCAGAAATCTCGAAAATGGCGTTTTGCCTCTAAAATTTCCCGCCGCTGGAATGCTTCGGAGCAAATTAGGCCGAAGACCTTGAAAATCGATAAATCAACCTCAGATTCGGCGATTAGCGCCCCAAAACCTCCTGGGAGAATTTTTAGGTCAAATCTGGAATATTTTTCTGAGGCGCATACAGAACCACCAATTGATATAAATAACCGCCCAAACGAAAATCCGTGCAAGTCCAAAACGCTAACTGTCTGCGCAAAGTTTGGATAATGGGCTTCCCCCGAAACTTTTCTCAGAGTGGTAGTTTTGGGCGCTGAGAACAATTATGAAATCCGTTTCCGGATTTTTCAAGGACTAATGCGTGCTGTGAAAGGCACGAAAACCGCAAAATCGACCGTTTTAAGCTTATAACTTCTCGGAACCAGCGGCTCGAGAAGGGGTACTGCGCAGTTTTACTACAAATGCCCAAGAGATACTAGCAATACAATTCGTTTCCGCAGATGCGACATATGTACGCTTCGTATACTTCCTTGTGAGTTCGAAACGCGTAGTTCTTGAGCTCGACCTGACCAAGGCGTGCGTATGTTAGGCATTTGAAAACCGACGGTTATTTACTGGTTGATTCGAGCACAAGGTCTCCGATTTTAAAGTTCGTTTTACAACGGATATCTATGGAACAACTTACAGCCTTTTCAAGTTGAAAATTTGCAGCGATTTCGGAATTTCACAGCAAAACCAAGCAATATTTCACAGTTCTCATGCAGTTACTGCCGCAATAGTTGATGGATTTGTGTTGACCATCGTTATCAACAATGAACAGCTTCGAATGGAAGGACGAAGATAGGAACGATATTTTGGTCCAAAATTGCAGATTAACAAGTGTTGCAGCACGCAGCTCTAATGCAATAGTGCTAGAACAACGACTTATCGCGTCGGGATCGTGTGATCCCAGCATGATTCTCATCGAGCTGCAAGCTGCAACTGTGGACAAGAACCTCGTTCCGATGAAGAAAGGAAGTGTCGAAGTCATCACAAAACTAAGAAAGAAAATAGATCAAAGTTTAAACAGGCTCTGACTTGATCCACAGAAATCCGCTGCGATCTCTGCTTCCAGATGTAGGGAACGTGGGAGAATCAATCGGAAAACCTTCATCGGTTTTGAAAAGCTGCACTACGCCGGGTAAATCACCATCAAGGTAAGGTTTAGGCCAGTAAGTCTTCTCTCACCTATTGCAAAAGTTGCGGAAAAATTGGCTGTGGAGGAGCTCTCCGAATCTACAATAGCAAACAAAGCATCAACATGGTTTCCGTAAACTACATTCACACTGCCCTACTGGAAATTGTGAGCTATGTTTTGGACGGCTTCAATGCCATGAAACCTCAGCTTGAACCGTAGATCGGCCTCAATCAGAAGGCTTTGGCCTGTAAACTGGTGCAAGCAGTTTTCGTCGTGTAGTGCACAAAGTAACGCTGTTAAGGTCTACCAGTTTTGATTCCAGGAACTGGCCAGAAGACAAGGTGGATTTATTCACCTCAGCAGTGGCTCGATCGATAACAGGACGTCGGGCAATAATAGTGCTATGTCATCCGCATAGGCACGTCTCCAATAGCATCGGCGCACATCGCCATAGCATACCTAGGAGGAGAGATAAGTCTCCTTATCGCCTGCTTTGTCGTACGTTCGTGCCGTGGCAGTGTGGAGGAAAGAAGATCGCCCTCCGTGCAAACTGACGTCATCCATCCACAAAGAGGGTTTTTGCTACTTGGTGGAGGTGTTGTTGCCATACGGATGATATTACTACATAGGGCTGGCGGATGAATCGCGACATCAGAATGTACCAATGCTGCCACGTGCGGAGAGGATCAACTGGAGACATATGATCCAGTGCTCGGATGCTGGAAGGTGGTGGTAAGATCTTCCCTGTCTGGTTCAGTCTCAGAGGCAAGATGCTTTTTCGTTGTGTGTTATGCTCCTCACCTTCCATCTCAGATTCCTCCATCTCAAATCGCCCCCTTTCCATTGTGCGTATCAATCTAAACGGCCTTCGTGCCAAGCTTTCTGAACTCTCTCTCTCTTCGCACGTACTTACCATCCAGACGTGATCCATGGTTCAAGAAACCAAGCTCTCTCCATCCCTACCTATCCTCATCCCAATATCCCAGGCTATACTTCTTACCATGCTCCAAGGTCATCTCGGCGGTGGAGTTTCTACTTTCGTTCTATCTTCACTTCCCTCACACCTCATTCCCAGCACCACGGACGGTACTCTCGAGTACCTCCCAATCCATCTCCCTAAAACACCCATTTCTCTTTTCAACATATACATTCCACCTACAACTTCATGCCCTTCATCTTACAATCCTATCCCACTTCTCAAGCAGCTGAGCGACTGCTTCTCTCATCCTCGGTCGTTTTCGCGGGTGATTTCAACGCTCACACCTTTGCTCGTCTCTCGGTCCTGATGTTAGAGGAAATGACGTCGAAGAATGGGCAGATGAGTGCGACCTGGTCATTCTAAACGATGATCAGCCCACTCGTCTCCTGCCACGGCCGATCTTCTAGCCCAGACATATCTCTTGTCTCGTCCAACCTTTCTAGCTGTTGCTCATGGTCTACCTCGACTACTCTGCCAAGTGACCACGTTCCTGTCTTTGTCCACATCGATCTATCCAATTCTCTCGCTCCCTTTCTGGTGTTCGCCAACGTTATTATCTTAATTTAGGCCGAGCAGACTGGCGCCTGTTCAGTGAAGTTGCGCTTCGCCTAACGGCAGACTACCCGTGGAATGGAAGCGTGCACCAGAAGGAGTGCCATCTATCAGACGCAATCCGCAAGGCCATGAATGCGGCTATTCCTATCGGTCGCGCCAAGACGTTCTATCCAACTGTCAACAGAGACATTCTCGACAAAATTAGAACGAGAGATGCGAGGAGAGCGGTTAATCATCTGGACCCCGTGGTTGCTGAGCTTGACAGCGAGATCAAAGAGGATTTGGACAGACACAAGAAAGAAGAGTGGGAGAAGTTCACCGGGCAATTGGACTTCAAGACGGACAGTGCAGCTACTTGGAAGGTTTTACGGAAGCTTTCGGGTAAAAGCTCACCCGCCACCGTCTCCACAATCGAATTCGACAATGGCGTATTCAAATCAGGAAAGGAAGCCGCTTCTGCGCTCGGGAGAAGTTTTTTCATCACCAGTGCTAAACGAGGTCCGCAGAATAGTAACTGTAAGAGAGCAGTGCCGCCTCCCGCTTATGAGCACGGCCGAAGCCTTTACTACGACGCAAGTCGAGAAGATTATAAAGGAAATGCGGAACTCTAGAGCTATTGGTCCTGATGGGATATGTCCTGCTGTCTTGAAGAAGATACCCACTGACTTACTACCGCTCCTCACTGATGTGATAAACTCCTCGTTCGTGTACTATCCCGCAGAATTGGAAGACGTCAAACGTCGTGCGGCTGCCCAAGCCTGGCAAACCCCAAGCTTCAGTCAAGGGGTATCGTCCCATTAGTTTGCTGTCTTCTTCTGCTGAAGTAGCTGAAAAGCTGACCGTCAAAGACCTGGCCGAACACAACGAGATTCAGGCATGGATTCAGAAAAATGCATTCCACCACGACAGCATTGTTAGAAATTACTAGCTATGCAATTAATGGTTTCAACGCCTATAAGCCGGAAAGAACTGTAGCAGTTGCCTTGGATCTCACTAAGGCTTTCGACACAGTGAATCTTGGCATCTTATCAAACAACTTACTGGAGTCATCAATCCCGCCATGGCAAAAGCGCTGGATAGCTGCATTCACTAAGGGAAGACGGGCTAGAGTGATGTTCCAGAATCAAGTCTCAAACAGCATTCCGATTGCAGCTGGAGTCCCACAGGGCGGTGTATTGTCGCCTGCTCTCTTCAGTCTGTACCTCGAAGATATGCCCACCCCACCCCAAGATATCAAGGTGGTCGCTTACGCTGATGATATGACTGTCTTGTGTCGTGATCGGGACATAAATGCCGCCGCTAAGATTAACGGGTACTTGATCACACTGAAAAGCTTCTTCGACCGCAAAATGCTGAAGATTTCTGCGTCAAAGTCATCGTTATCCGTACTCACAACGGACCCATCTGAACACAGCGCACATCCGTATGTCGTATGGAATGGAGATCGTTTGCCTGCCGCCCGCTTCCCAAAACTTCTCGGACTCGTACTCGATCCATCGCTCAAATTCCATAAGAACACGGAACAGAAGCAGGCTATCGTTAAAGCGAAGCTTAACGTGCTTAGAGCCCTGGGCGGTACAACATGGGGTAGTAGCAAAGAAACCATTATTACAACGTATAAGGCTATTCTCCAGCCTGCACTGGAATACGGCGCACCAGTTTGGCAGCATCTGGTTTCGAATCCTCTTGGACTAAGATGCAACGCATACAGAATGCGGCTCTTCGAATCGCCACCGGGTGTGCAAGAAGTTCCCGGTCGATCACTTGCATGCTGAGACCCGCTTATTACCAGTAAGGGAGCACTGTGAGCTCCAGGCCCAACAATTTTTCATCAACATTGTCAAACAACCAAATCACCCCTCTTGGAGAGTGCTTAAACCCCGTCAGAGAAAGAGAAGATCAGAAAGCCATTCGCCGATGCTCCCAGCAAAGTCAATCTGCAAAGATGGCACGACTCACAGCAAGAACGACTCCGTCTATTGCGCGAGAGTATACTCAGTTCTCGTACGGCGCCATCTGGAAAAGGCGGTCATTAATCCCATATTGGGGTAGTGCGGCCCCAAGTCTGCACATCCGAGGCTCAACTCGGAAGAAGGGCCAGGTGCACCCTGGCATCGCTGCGCTGTGGTCATTCTACCATGCTTATGCCCCTAGGCCAGCAAAATAGACAGCAGCAAATCTGATGTTTGTCCGGACTGCGGTTCCATCGGTCATAACACCGCACACCTCTTCAAATGTCCGGAGAGACCCACCACGCTGACCGTAATGGACTTATGGACGAATCCGTTACTGGTCGCCCAGTTCCTCAACCTATGACAAAACCCTCAATGTGGCTGCAAAGAAGAGGAAGAAGAACAGGGGGCGTGAAAATACAGGGCGATGCCAACTTCTAACTCATGTAGCGGCATTGAGGGTCGTTTTTGACACTTCATAATGCGTAGGCATTATGTTGTAAGCCATACGGTTCAATTCACATTGTTATCCCAACCACATGAGCGTATATGCTGCCTTTGAAGAAGGAAATCATTTCCTTGAACAAAAATAAGCACTGCAAAAGAAAATAGCGGTGCGAGAAAGAACGCCACACATCATCATCACAAAATCGCATTACGAAAGAAAACCTGAAAACGTACCGAACCATTCAGTCCAAACAGGGTTATTTTGGGTGAGAGCGGCACACTTGAGAAAGAACTGATTGCATTTATCCATACGTTTGTTCTCCATACATTTCACAAGATACAACCGATACATGTCGGTTTCATAAACTGTTGTTAAACGGGCATTCTCCTGCAAACGTTGATTAATGGAAGCGGTACGATGACTGGTTTTGTTAAAGGCAGTGTTCACGATCATCTTTAATTTTGAGATTATTCGCTATATTGATTAGGTGGCCCCCGGGTAGAACTAAAATTACGTAGAAACTGAGAAAACGCACCAGAAGTTTTACACGAAATCCTTAGGTATCACCCCGCCTCTCAAGTATCACAGGAAGTGTTTGTTGTGACAATGAAATCTTTAGGACCCGCCTTCTGCAAATCTCTATTTGTGTTTCTCCAATCCTTCCTTCGGACCCTGACTAATACTGTTTTGCATAAAATGATCTTCCACTTTTGATTAGTCCCATTTTTCGCCGGTAACAACCACCATGAACATGTTGATCCAACCGGACAACTAGTGCGTGTTATAGAATAATGTCACTGAAACATTTCGGAGGCCAACGCATTGTTTCATGTGAAAAGCTCGGGGACGAAACTCACCGTGAACACTGCCTTCAAGTCAAAGCAGTCTGGCAAGGTGTATGACAAGCGTTCAAGCAGGGTTGAGCAGGCCGTTGCGACCGGCGACCAAAAAATTACGACCCCCCCTTTGGTGACCAGAATTTTCACGAACTCCCCCCCCCCACAGGGAATGGAGAAATGGCTACCTCCCCAAGTGATTTGGAGATAAACCCCATTTTTTCCAAAATTTTACGAACCCCCTCATAATTTTCATTTTTTTCTAAAGTTTCCGGAATCTCTACGATCCCCGTTGCGACCGGTCGCAAGCCTGCCCAACCCTGCGTTCAAGGCTCAGCTCTTCATCACTCTAGTTCACGCACCGAAAGTGCAAAGAGGCCAAAAACAATATTCTAAGACTCTACTTGAGCGCACTGCACAATGCCTTCCGAAGGCTGCTTAAGCCGAGTTCCCGATTCACCTGATAAACTATGCGAAATATTGTTTATTATCCTAACGTGATATGCCAACGCCTTCAATCAATTCTGTGCAAACCCACCTCCGCTTCAATTCGCGAACCAAAACGAAAGAGATGACTCTGGTCGGCATGCCAGTTGATTCGTCAATGGACTATTTGCGGTAAGGCTACATCTGCATTCAATTCTATGAACAAATGTTCGTGGTCTACCACCATCGCGATGGAAGTCAAGTTGAACGTCTACCAATCCGGTATTCGCCCTATCATGATGTACGAATCAGAGACGTGGGCAGCACCGAAGACGCAGACGGAAAGGTTGGACTGCACGGAGAGGAAGCTGTTTAGACGTTTGCTCGGATATTTCTGACCGCGGATGTGCCACGACGAAGATCTCTAAAACGAAGTCGGCGCTTTACGTCAACGCTTGACACGAGGGAGCTGCCAGCAACTCCCAACGCCATCTCAAGCGACAACGGTGTTCAGCACGCTGCAAGAATGCTTCCGAGTCGTCTGGAAACGACCGCGAGGACGCAGTCGAAGGTTTTGGACGGATGTGGTGAAGGAGGGATTTGAAATCGCTCGGCACTGAAAGGCAATTCAAGCGCGATTTTTACTTCGCAGGAAGTGGAATAGCGACCAATGGGTGGATTGTGTTCAAATTTTGGCTGAGGAATGTGAAAGACGGACACGGCTGACTACTAGGACGGCACACTTCGGTGAAGATGCGGAGTGACCGCGTCAGGGAAATCCAACCGATTATGTCAAATAAGCCAGTCACAATCAAACTATTTTGAAAGTGATATTGTCTTTTGACAGCGAACATTGCACACTCTTTGCGTACGCGGTCCAGTTGATGACTGCCGCGCGTTACCAAACAGGCGACGACGTGTCATCCTCACTTCGAGATGTGATCGAATCCGCTGGCATGCCGTCGGGCATTATCCACTTCCTGCGTTACAGTTCAACTAATTTAGGTTGTAGCCATACTCCCGGTTTCGTACTCATTATGAATGTTTGCCCGCCCAAGTGGTCGGAAACGCGATCGCAGTATTGCGCGTAGCACGCGTTTCCCTCGGAATAGTGTACAATGTCCCAATCAAAGCCAATGAAGAGTCCGAAGAAGCAGACTTATTCTCTGCGTCTCTGTGCGTACGCAGTTACATCTCAGTATCTTCCCTCCGTAATTCATGAAACCGGATTCGTCATTTTCTTTACGAGTCCGTTTTTTGTGTAATTCAGATCGTTTTAACATTCCCTTCCCTAATAATATTAATGATACTTGTTCATAACAAAAATATCCTTTCCTGGGGAGGTTGATTGTTCCAAGCAATAGATAACATCTTGAGAAGGAATCGCCAAATCTACCCATTCTATCGTTTGTTCAATATGAAGAACTGCATAGTAAGGTGTAAGGCTGTTATTTCACCTTGTGCTTCGAACGCAGTTTGTATAAAATGTTTCGGGGTAGCAAATGGTAGTGGGCTAAGGCATCCAGTTTTATGGATTACGATAAGGCAGATACTGCGTAGCGATAAGATTGCATACCCGTAGAGACGAGGAGGGAAATTCTGCTTCTTTCTTCTATTCATTGACAGGCTCGGCCGAGACGGAGCATATTCAATACCCATTAGCATCCTGCCAAGGTGCTTGGAGCACACAACTCAAGATGAAGTCATGCAACTAGTCTGGAGAAAAACTCAAAAGCTGTGGTATTGAACTCACACCTGACAATGTGTTGAAAACCTTGGCCTTCCACAGATCCCATATGGACTTCAAAATGTCAATATCAAGATTGTCGACCGCAGCTAGAGTATCCGCAACAAACTTATCGACCTAAAATTCACAGATATTAGGTTCAAAAACAGAATACTGAGCTTAGTGGAAGTAACAAACTTAGACGATTCCGATTTGCGAATTTCAGACAACGATAAACCTGCCGAAAATGTTATAAACATTTGCAGTGATCTCTACAGTAAACTATCGTTCTCTGGGCCAAATTCCGGTCCGCAATTGCGGACTACGGCTCTTCCATCATGCGACGTGATAATCCTGCTGGGAGAAGGGTGAATCGTGCCGGGACCAAGCGGTCCCAGCATAATTAATACGTATCGCATGATGAAATAGCCGTGGCCTGCGAATGCGGCCCGGAATTTGGCCCAAAGAACGACAGTATGTCACAAATTCGATGGGAGACATGGCCGCACACGGGAACCATCGGCGCGTGGTCTAAACGGCATAGTGCAGCCTCCAAACTGTTCTCCAGCTTCTCTGCTCAACTTGGAAAAAACTTCACGCTGATCACAACAATGTCTCCGGAATCGCTCAGGCCCGGTCTTAGTTGGACAATAGTCCGTAATCCCACCCGGTCGATATGCAGGCAAAACACTCAAAACGAGGACAAAATTTTTTCCACAGTAGTCCCACCTGGCCGACATGCAGGTAGAACACACAAAACGAGGATAAAAAAATTCCTTTGATGATCCCTCCTAATCATACGTAGTCCCACCAAGTTTCGCCTGTCGATATGCATGCAAAGCACGCGAAACGAGGACAAAAGTTGTCCTTGATTAGGGGTGAATTTCCATAAATTTTCTCCAACCTGTTCAATTTTCGGTCTTCATAAAAATTCTGATAGAGACTATATTCTCACAAGGCTATACAACGGTTCCGAAGACCTTCGAATGGCGAATAACTGCTACGGGTTTGGAACTGTAATAGCCACGTTTTGAAAAAATAGTCCTACTTTAAGATAATACCAAAAAATGATAAATAAATTCCATCTTAAAGGCAGCATACACGCTCGCAAAAAATGTTGAGATAACTACATTAGTGGGGTCGTATGGGCCCTAGAAGAGCCCTCACGAAGTTGGAAGAGTTGAAAACGAGGTAAAGTGCCCGTATTTGAGCCGTATTGAGTCAAAAATCATCCTTTCCCTGCCCACTGATACGGGCTCCGCCCTCAATACAGATGTTTAATGCTCGATTACGGTCATTTTCTCTCGTTTTTACGGTTCTAAGGTTGTAAGAGTTCCAGAAAGGGCCTTACGAGTACATTAGCGTCGTTATACCAACGAATTTGTCGCTAGCTCCGCTATTTCAGCCAATGCGGTAAAACTCGTCCACTTCTGGGCCAATATAGAACGAACCGTTATATATTCATTTCAATTGATTTTTTCCGGTTTTTCGTTATCTCTGAATATTAACAGCTTCAGACCTTCGATTCATTCCATAAAATTGATATCACTTTTGAGCGTGTATGCTGCCTTTAAAAAACCTGCACGCTCAGAAACCAGTTTTGTGCATGAGTAAAGCAGGGTTGTGATGCCCCATAACATACTCAAGTTTCATCGAGTTTCGTCCCGGGCAAGCCAAGATATGTATAAAAACATTATTCGCGGAAATGACACGCGATTAGACTTTCGCATGGTTACAGTTCACTTCCGCACTGCCGTTCAGTTCGGAAAGTGCGCACTGATTAGAAATCGTGCTGCGGATCGGTTGCAGTATCCTCAGACAAGGATGTGGGATCACCCGGGCGGTGGGATCGCCCGGGTACCAAAGGCGAAAAGCGCCCAAGTGATCCCACATCCTTGCCTGAGGATGCTGGCGACCGGGCCGCAGCACGATTTCGCAATCAGCGTGCACTTTGCGGACTGAACGGCAGTGCGGAGGTGAACTGTATGTATGTCGCCCGTGCTCCTGCATAAGCCGCGTTTGACGGCAACTATAACAGGGCCTCAACGCTGGCGTAGCCCATGCCCGCAAATTAGTACTGGCAAACACCTACCTAGAGCTGACTCTGTTGACAATGTTTGCTCGGGTGACCAACAGGGTTGAGCAGCCCGTTGCGCCAATATCGGCGGAGCTGAGACCCCGCAGCAGTCCAAAATTTTGTGTAAATTTCTACGATGCCCCACGACAAACAGACAACAAAATTGTATTCAGCACACCAAATAACCCTGGTGACTAATACTCTCAGTTTAGCTTACCAAGTGCTTTGGAGAAAAATCCTCTTTTGTCCAGAAATTTTACGACCCCCAGCCTTTTTCTTTTTCAAAAATTTCCGAAAATTTTAGGACCCCCGTTGCGCCGAATCCCAACCCTGCTCAACCCTGGTGACCAATGGTGGCAGGAAGCGGCGCAACGGATGATCATTTTCCACGTTTCGCGTGTTCAGCGGTGGGATTACGGAGAAGAAGGGCAGTAGTTTTGCAACAGGCTTGATGTCTCCTAGCTCAGGAATAAAGCAGTAACCTCAAAACTTGCTGCTGTCTTCGCGGAGGTGGAGCAAGCCCGTGGAGGCGAGTGGGCGTGAGAGGGGGCGGGCTTACGCAGCGACCACTCCTGGCGATATTTCAAAAATTCTCACAATTCGTCACCCAAAACTTCCTTTCTGGGCGAGAATTCGCACGATCCCCAAATTAAAATTTCCATTTTGCGCCGGAATTTTCACGACGCCCTCCTCACCAGTCTTGTCTCAACACCAGCCCGCTTGAATCTGTCTGTGAGAGGCAATGAAATCCGGCTCCTGCCTGACCGATCGACAAAAATCACATAGGATAGACTCTGCTGGGGCAACCATGCCCAGAGGAAAAGAAATGGTGTTCTCTGGCAGCGGACTGCTTACCTAGGCTATTAGGGTTCCGCTCCTAATCACAAAGAAAAAAACGATCGAGGATCAAGGAATAGGGGTTGCCCACGAATCCGAGATGCTCAACCTACGCGTGGTGGATCTGTGGAGTCGACTACGAAGATCGAGAAGACTCATCAAACGAGCGTCAACAACTCCACAAGGAGTTTTTCCTGCATGAGAGTGTAAATGGCTAGGACACTAGTCATCGGCCGTTCCACCGAAGGCTGGCGTCCCTCAGGGTGTGGAGTATTGTCACCTCAGCCTAATTTCGTATCTATCTGGCAATCCAAAGCCTCCGCCCCACATACACCTAGACTTGTATGCAGATGACATCACTATTATATGTACTGACCCTGTTATCGATCGTGCCACTGCTGAGATGAACAAATACAGGCTACAAAACGGCGAAATTCACTTGGTTCCTACGCGTGCTGGGGCGGAGCGGAGATTAGAGACAGTGAGAGAGAGTAGGGCAGACGGAGGCTGAGGCGTCGCGCGCGCCTCGAATGATGAGAATTACGAAGTTTTTAGAGGGTACCTTGGCAATCTGTCTAAGTTCCTAGAATCGAAGCAGCTAAAGGTCTCTCCTACCAAGTCCGGCGTTACTCTGTGCACTAATGCAACGGCTGAACACAGACTGCATCTCAAGGTTCTCTGGGAGAAAATTTGCTGTCCCTGTCTAATCACCATCGTCTGCTTGGCGTGTTTCTAGACCCTTCGTTGCATTTTTCATGAGCACACGTATTAGACCTGCTACGGCCAACACGCGTAATAACATACTCCATGCTCTGACAGGCACTACACGAGGTAGCTCAAAGCAAGTACTGCGAACAACCTTCAAGGCGATGATGCAGCCTACTCTGGAATATGGAGCCCCGATCTGGTCCAGACACCTGTCGGACACCACATGAAGCAAACTACAACGAACACAAAACTGCTCTTACTGTGATCACCGGCTGCCCTAAATCCACACCTATGTCCCGCCTGCATCAAGAATGTGCACTACTTCCCGTGAAGCAGCATTGCCAACTGCAGTTGCAACATCTCCATATTGGCATAGTCAAGAATGCCACGCATCCCAATTTCCCCTTCTGTCATCCAAATTCCCATTCTCGTAATATTCGCACACCGCTGCATACCGCTATCTCCGCCACCGATCGTCAACGACGGGCTACTTCAGAGCTCACTCGGAAGATTGCTGCAAATGGAGCACTCCAGATTTGTCACGGAACACCTGTCCTGTGCCCCTTCGAATTCCATTCTCGGCGGTGTGCAGCCCAAGGTGGATGGCGGCAAAATGGACCTACCCAGGCGCCCCGCGTCATTCTGGCCGGTCTACGTTGTGGTCATTCCTCTTATCTTAAGGCCTACATTCCAAGAATCGATGAGTCGGTTCCTAAGGAATGTCCTGACTGCTATAGTACGGGACATGATTCACTTCATTTATTCTCATGCCCCGCAAGACCAACTTCTCTGACAGATCTGGATATGTGGAACAATACGTGCGAAAATCCCGCCTCTTACGCTTATGGGAAGAAGCTCCGCTGTGGCTGATAGGAAAAGAAGTTGTCTACTTTCCATATGTATTACAACGCTCTCCTACCGGCATGCATTTCAGCTCCAGGTTATGAGCATTAGGGCCTTTCCGCTGCAAAACTCGCTGTTGCAGGGATTGCCAAAACATAGGGAGAGTGCTACGTAGTACTGCGCAGCACTCCCATCTTTGTACAATCCTGCGACAGCGAATTTCGCGACGCCAATCTAAAAGCCCTATTGTTTCCTGCCGCGATCACCGCTCATCTCGTCAAACTGGGGTGCCTATACAACTACTCGGAAATAGCGATTTTGCTAGGAATCGTTTTGTTGTTTCAATCTGAAGCCAAAGTTGAATAAAATTGGTGCTCGATGCCGGCGGCCTTCACACTAATGGTTTTGGTATTATTATGTGTATAGGATTAGTGTTACGTCTCAATCTTGGGATATGAAAGGTGATACTAGCAAAAACTGGGGATAATTTTGCACCACACTGAAAAGCAAAGATAGCTACTAGAAAAATACCAAAAAATCACCAAATATAATTGCGAAAGTGTCATAGCATAATGTCCTTATAGGGGTGAAAATCCAATCAGCAAAAGCGGACGACCGCTGTTGCAGCATGTAATGCTGCCAAATAGTCGAACCAGAACCTCATGCTCCAAGCACGGCGTAAAAACGCGAATTTGCTTCTTGTGCATGTTGCAGTAGCAGTTGTCCGCAACTGCGGACCGCAATTTCACTCCAATGATGACGGTACTCGTCCCACCTGAAGCTTCAGATCCTTTCCAGACTTCGAATCCTGATCAAATGCTTTTAAAGCGCTGTATAATCCACGGAGCAACAAGTGTTCACGTACCAGAGAGTCGGTAATTGGAGGCTCCATTCATAGCAAACTGTAGAGCCTCTGAAAACACGGTGAGGCTTAGAAAAACTGGGACTTAAGTAAAGAACAATATATCAAATAAACTTTTACCTACAGATAGTCGTACTCCAGAGTAGTGCTTACTGGGCTCAGACTAGAAACACTGGCCCAATTTACAGCATCACTTAAATCAAATTTAACAGTGGAAGAGAAAAAGAGCACGGTTTATATCATGGACAAGACGCAAACAGACAATGTGGACTTAACACAGGAATAATTTTGCAATAAGAAAATTGAAAATCGGTTGCTAAAACAAGAGAAGTTTTCAATTCAAAAACTCTCTCTTTGTCAAGCATAGAAACTAACCACCAACGAGAACACCAATGAAATGAAGAGATCAACCACTCAAATCCGGCATGGTTAGAGACCAAGTCACGGATTTCTGAGCTAGCAACAGCCAAAATTGATGATCTATGTACCTCAGGACGGGAAATCACAGTGGAATTAACAAAATGAATGAAAACGCTAAAAATGGAAAAACGTCGAAAATGCACAACAGCTAATATGCTAGAATTATGAGCCCCATCTGGTCCAGGACCGCCCATGCCATGCTCAGGCAGGATCCGACGACCATGCCGCTCACCATGCCGCTCGCGATGGATCGCTACCGCAGCGCCGTCGCAAACCCAACAGTGAACGGGATGGTCGCATGACGGCCAGCGGGATGAAAGACGTGCGACGCCGCCCAATCGTTAACGCGACGTTGTACGGGATGGTCCCGCAACGGTGAACGGGATGGAAGGCGGTTCACATACCGCCATCACCAATCTCAGAGTGAACGGGATGGTCAAACAAATGACGAAACACCTATGACGTCATCATCCTTAAATGATTAATAGAAACCCTCATTATTGATCGATTTCTTCACCAGATCACCGCAGTTGTAAACTTTTCGTCCACACCACATGCAAACATACAGTTTACCGCAATTTTAATAAAAGGACGTGGTGCTGTTGCTGTCACACACTAAAACTACGGTGCAAGATTTCATTATCCATCGACAGCACAGCTGATTTTTTAGGTATGTTACGGTTTTTCTTTTTTTTTCTTGTTTGCTTCGGCATTATTTTTGTTTCTGACTGTTTAAATATTGCGAATAGGGGCTATTCTTATTACGTGATGAAATTAGCCGTCTGTTCAGGCTTCGAAGTGTTTTTTTTTCAAAATTCTGTTCGGCAAATTCCTCTCGCACACTAAGAAAAGCCCCTATTCGTAATATATAAGAGTCAGAAATAAACATAATGCCGAAGCAAACAAAAAAAAATGAAAGAGAAACCGTAACTCACCGAGAAAATCAGCTGTGCTGCCGATCGATATTGAAATTCGGCGTCTTCCACCGCAGTTTTAGTGTGTGACCGCAACGTTCAACATTGCGGTAAACTGTACACCATTGTTTTTTTTGCTGACATAAATGCAGCTTCTACGAGTTTATCTTCGAAATACTACAATATTACAGTAACAAATCAGATTGGTAACAAGATATACACTAACTATCATGCAGTCTACATAAGATTTTCAAACAGAAAAAAAACGCTAGCTATTGTAGGAAACAATGAAAATTATGCAGATCAAAATATAACAGATTTTCAAGCAGAAAAAAAACTGGGTATCGTACATAACAAACAAAGGAAAATATAGACGAACCGTAATCGAGATTGAAGCCAAAGTATAGGTAAAAGGAAACGATCGTTTTCCGAATTGACAACTCCTTCGCAAAAAGCAGATGTTTCACTTTCGAAAATATAAAAGTGCAAATCCATCATGCAGATGGCCAAAATCCCGCAGAATGCAGATTTCAAGCAAAGTAAGCGCAGAATTTGCGTGTGAGTAGCAGCGAAAAAATACTCGACAGAATCATGGTCATCCGCGGTGATTTTTGGACCTGACCTCATAAGAAAAGGAGATTTTGACCCAGCTCCCCGCGAAACACTGGAATTTTTCGCTCACACCGACAAATCCTTTCGCATTTCCGAAAACTCCCGTTTCCTTTGGTGTGACCTACAGAAACCCAAGAAACCAAAATGGAACTCAGAACAAAAAATTGTTTTTTCAGCTCGAAGCGAGCTAATCATCCAAGGAGCAGCCATCGTCATCGCCAGCTTTTTCGCGATCGGGTTCCTGGGCGCGTTTCCTTCGTGCCCGCTTAGCTTGGTGCTGAAAGAGAAAAAGTTTTCCATGGATAACCTTGACAGAGCAAAAGCAAGCTAAGGCTCAATCGTAAACCTACATCCACTAGAATCCAGCGTCCATCCTCAGCGTTGTAGTCGAAAGAGCGAATGTTCTGTCTAAAAAAATGATGCAAGTGAAGCTAGCCAAACAATGAGAAGATGACTTGAAATATTTTTTAGTGACTAACTAGGCTTTTTGGAGTCCCTTGAACACTCGCCAAGCCACTCGTTCGCTTGACAGCGTTTCCAGAACCATTTGGCGCTGCACATCAGAGCTTCCCAATGAAAGATAATACCTGCAAAATTTTGTTCCAAAATTTTTGAAACCAGGGACATAAAGAAAACGAAGGTTAGAGTATCAAAATGAAAAGTTTTCAGATTAAGTTACTTGCCCCAGAGCAATTACGAGCTGGAAATTGAGGAATAATAGTCGGGAAAAGTCCGTACTCAGCGAGGTTGTCCTGCAACAAAACCAATTATATTAAAGTAACTGCCAATCGGAAACGGTCGACAATAGAGAAGAAAATGAAAAAGGAAGAAGAATAGAAAAAGAGACAAGTAAACATACAACGGCTCTAGAAACAGGGCAGAAATTTAAAATGATGATCATATTTCGCGACTATTTTAGGAGAAAAGTTTTTTTTGCAAGTATCCGGTGCAATGGCGGAGAAACTTTATAATCGCCGTCTCCCTTATGGTCAACGGCATCGTCGGAAGCGAGTCACGCCCACCATTTCGCTAGTTTCACGACCCTCCGACCCATCATTGCACCGAACGCACCCAAACTTCTACGGGGTCCTGAACCCAATTCTGCCTGAGCTGATTCATAAATGTTGCCAGAAATGCCCGATGTTGGTCTACTCGTGCTTTCCGCTCGAAATTTGCCGTTATTGAAGAAGTTGCTCGTTTCCGCTGCTCAGTCCGTGAAATTGCGTCTCTACATAAGGTACGCAATTTGATTCATCTTCTTTTTCTCGGTTTTTCTTTTTCTTCCCTTCAAATTAAAATCCATAATCTGTAGGGCTGGTGTTTTTGAATGCGAACCAGCAAAAGCAGCCCGTTTTCGTTCCTGAGTGATAAGACAGCATAATAGATTACGACGTCGGTCGACGGAGAATATTGGAAGCTGCTGATAATGTTTACTACTTCCATATCAACTTTTCTGCTCAAACAATGAAAAATGAATAGCTAAAGATAGCATCGATATTGTAGAGGGTCTTTGTCAAAGTGAGGGGGAGGTTCGATGCTCAAATGGTCATAATGATAAAACGAAGCTCAACCAACCAGCCACGAACCATGGCCACAACAAAAACATCCTTGCTATGTCGCAGTTCACGAAAATGGTTAAATGGACGATGCCTGGAGGCCACTGATTAGGTACACCTTAATAGAAGTCTTCTATTTCCGCAGAACGCGCTTTTCTGAAGCAAGAGAGCGATTTCTGAAAGTTGGGCTCCGCAGAAAAGGTCAAGGATTTGGCATTGCTCTAAAATGTCGTGAAATTGTTCCATTAGATTTGGCTATCAAACTGATTTTCTAAATGTAGTGAAATTGTTGAATCGATTTGGCTGTTGTTGGTATATGCAGACAACATAATCATTAAATGTAGTGAAATTGTTGCAAACGGATTTGGCAGGAGCTCTATGAATTATCACAGTCAAATCACGCGTCAGAAGGTCCTCTGGCGAGCAAATAAAGACAAAAACAAAAAAACTACTTCTTAATTACTGCTGAACGAAATGTCGCCTTATGGGCTAGAAATAAGGTTTTCGAATGTTAATCTGCCTTTTCAGTGTAGCTCCCACTAAGGTACCAGACCTTCCCTCACCGATTAGATAAAAATCATGAAAACGAATTCTAACACAATTTATTAGCTACTGACGCTATGTCTTCGTGTCATCAACGCTTTCACGGTTCACATTGTATGGAAACGTTTTTGCTGCTAGACTTATTCTTGTTCTCATTTGATTCAATATGCGCTCCAAGAAAAACCCCTTCTGACGCGTGATTTGACTGTGATAATTCATAGAGCTCCTGCCAAATCCGTTTGCAACAATTTCACTACATTTAATGATTATGTTGTCTGCATATACCAACAACAGCCAAATCGATTCAACAATTTCACTACATTTAGAAAATCAGTTTGATAGCCAAATCTAATGGAACAATTTCACGACATTTTAGAGCAATGCCAAATCCTTGACCTTTTCTGCGGAGCCCAACTTTCAGAAATTTCACAAGTTTTCCAAGGGTTTCCCTTCTACAATATCGTCAAGCTCTGAAAGTCAAGTTGTTTTTTTTTCGAAAACATAGTGGTAGAAATGATGAAACAACCGCTCCGCTGCTAAGACTGCAAGATATGTAATAGTTGCAACGCGGCTTCCTACAAATAAGATAGCATTCATTTCCGAGCTACTCGCAGTCGTATTATCACTATCGTAGATGCGAAGCGGTTGTTTTTCGAAAAAAGCAACTATCAAAATGAAGAAATCATTCTCAAAACCGCACCATTCCTATGATAGTGAAGCCCAACCCTGCGAGTAGCGGGGAAATGGAGGATACTTTTCGAATTTAAAAGTCGAAAAAATGAAGAAATGAGCTTTAAAATGACCCAATTGTACAGGGTCTAGGCACTATCCTAGACGGGGGGGGGCACCCACCATTCAAGACAGAAATGGAATGAACCGCCAATTGGTAAGGCTACCAGTCGAAGTATTTCCATAGAGCCCTTATAAAAACAATGATTGATAGCGCAGTAACAGGCATCTTTTATCAGAGTTTTTCATCATTTCTATGAGTAAATCTTGGGTGGCCCCACCACGTCTAGGATAGACCCAAGGTCAGCCGCTCTAGCCAAACGTCACCGGTTCATGCTGATGTGGCTCGTCTGCGCCGGCCCATATGTCTGATTCGGAACAAGAACGATAGTTAAAGGCAGTATTCACGATAGAAAATGTGTTTCAGTTTCCACTAGGAATGGGTAGTGGAGGGGCACACTGTAACGTTGACGTCGAAAGAACGCACGAAAACGAGCCAGGAAAAGCTCCAAAAGAGCCCGAAGTTGCCACTTCGAGCGCAAGGCAAACCCCAAAAGCGCAACACACGCCCACCGACGTGAACAAATGAATGCTCAAGATTTGATTTGATTTATTACACGGTAGAACCGTGTCAAAGACAACAACAGAATAATAAAAGCACTAAAATCAGTCGAACAACAATAAACAAATGGATCAACCGACTATTAGGCATACATCGGCACCATCAAGAAAAGAGATCTTACAAACATTACTCCAGGGACAACAGATAACACTCAAGTGTCTTTTTGAATTCACTTAGTTTCCCCACTATCAAACCTGACCGAAGTAGTTTATTGAATTCAGACTCCGCTCTATTGACAAAGAAGTGCTGTCGTACGTTCCGCCTGGCCCCAATGAGGCCCAATTTCACCGGTGCTCCCCTAGTGGTTGATGGTCTAAGGTTGAACAGCCGGCTAGCCTTGACACCAGCACTCCCATGAATGATCTTATACATCATTATCATATCAAACCTTCTTCTCCTGCGCTCTAGAGTGGTTAGGTCCAGTTTGGCGTTTCTGGTGACATGACACACGTTGCGATTCGTCTGAAACCACGATGTCCGGAAGTAAACTCTACGTGTGAAAGTATTCTGACTTTCTCAAGCGCGTCGATGGATCCTTTTTGTATGGATTAAAACTACCGTACCATACTCCATTAGTGGACGTACGTACGTTTTATACACCTCGGTCAGCACGTTTGCATTAGTAGTTGATAGTGCTCGAAACGCGCAGTGCATCATCCTATTAGCCGTGGACGCAACCTGGAGGCAGTGATCATCGAAATTAAGATCGTCCTTGATAAGAAAACCAAGGTCCTTAATCTCGCTGACCTCGCTCAACTGCAAACCGTCGATAGTATAGAAGCCACTAACTCGCCTCTTACCAAGCTTCATCACTTTAGTCTTTTCGCTGGAAAGCGGCAATTTCCATTCATTCGACCATTTGGCTACATCATTGAGAGCTTTTTGCAAACACTCCGAATCCTCCATTGTCAAAATAGGTTTATACAACTTAAAGTCATCAGCGAATGCCGAACAGCCGACGTTGTTCAAGGATATGATCGAGGGAAGTTCATACGTATAGATATTAAAGAGAATTGGTGAAAGCACTCCCCCCTGGGGAACACCACTAAGGACTGCAAAGGGAGAGGAGAACGTACTATTAAGCCTGACCCTGAAAGTTCTACGTGAGATGAGCGATGATTTCCAATCATTAGCCCCGTTCTTCCCTTCATTCTCAACTTCTCTCTGCTGCCGAGATGTCGTACGTTCGTGCCGTGGCAGTGTGGAGGAAAGAAGACCACCTCCGTGCAAACCGACGTCAACCCCTCTGCGAAGAGGGTTTTTGTCATGGGAGAGGGATGCTGGCTGGCTGCAGCTCTCCTAAGGATTCTACTACAAATGGCCGGCGCCGAGAGGAATCCAGGACCCGCTCCAGAAGTACTCATGCGCCACGTGCGGCAAGAATGTCCAATGGAGGAAAACAAGCGTCCAGTGCTTCCCGGGATCTGCCAAAGGTGGGTGCATCTCTCCTGTTCGAGGTCTCAGTGCCTCTGGGTGAGGCATCACGATCCTTCCTTCCGTTGTGTTCTGTGCTCTGCCCCCAGTAACTCTGATCTCCTCATTTATCAACCGCCCCTCTCTATTGTTCATATTAACCTCAATGGCCTTCGTGCCAAGTTGTCTGAACTCTCCTTCTTTTTGCTCGTACTCATCATCCTGATGTCATAATGGTTCAGGAAACCACACTTTCTCCTTCTGCTACCGCGCGTCACCCTAACATTCCTGGCTACACTGCTTATCATGCTCCAAGGTCAGCTCGGCATGGAGGAGTTTCCACTTTCGTACTATCAAATCTACCTCTCATATCATACCAAACACACCCAAAAGGACGGTACGCTCCTGAGTACCTACCTATCCATCTCCCTCTTAAAAAACACCTATCATCTCTTTTTGATATCTACATCCTCTCCTACCACGTCCTGTCCCCAATCTTATATGAGACCCTATTTCCTCACTTCCAAGCAGTTGCATTTACGACTGTTCCCTTTCCTACCTGTTCTGTTGTCTTCGCAGGCGACTTCAATGCTCATACATTCTTGCTCGTCGCTTGACACTGACGCTAGAGGAGAAGACGTCGAAAAGAATGGACGGAGGAGTGCGATCTGGTCATTCTCAACGATGATCAAGCCCACTTCGTCTCCCCGGCCAACGGCCGATCCTCTAGTTTCAGAGACATCTCTCTTGTATCTATATCCTAATCTCTCCAGCGCCTGCTCTTGGTCGACCGCTACAACTCTGTCCAGTGATCATATCCCCGTTTTTGTTCACGTCGATCTCTCTAATTCTCTTGCTCCTTATTCAGGTATCCGTCAAAGGTCTTATCTTAATCTTTGCCTTGCAAACTGGCGCTTGTTCAGGGAGGTGGCACTTCGCCATGTGGCTGACTACCCATGTAATGGAAACGTGCACCAGAAAGAACGTCACTTAACGGACGCGATTCGCAAGGCAATGAAAGCCGCCATTCCGGAGGGCCGAGTTAGGACCTTCTTTCCCAATGTCACCAAGGAAATCTTGGAGAAGATAAGGACAAGGGATGCAAAGAGAGTGGCAGATCACATGGATCCGACCATTGCTGAGCTGGATAGCGAGATTAAGCGAGATCTGGACAAGCACAAGAAGGAATGTTGGGAGAAATTCACGGAGAAGATGAATTTCAAAAGTGATGGAGCGTCAACTTGGAAAGTTCTAAAGAAAATCTCTGGCAAGAGCACCTCCACCCACTAATCCACGATCGAGTTCGAGAATGGAGTCTTCAAATCCGGAAAGGAGGCTGCAACTGCTCTCGGAAAGAATTTTTTCATAACTCAGGCTAAGAGAGGGAAACAGAATCGAGTGACTGTAAGAGAGCTCTGTAAGTTGCCACTCATGAATGAAGCAGAAGCAGTGACGCCCGCGCAGATTGAAAAGGTGGTAAAAGAGATGCGCAACTCGAAGGCTGTAGGGCCGGATGGCATTAGTCCAGCGGTCTCGAAGAAACTGCCGACTGAGATTATGCCACTCCTGGCTGACGTCATCAACACATCCTTTCGCACGTGCATCGTACCCCAAGACTGGAAAATGGCAAGCGTCGTTCCGTTGCCTAAGGCAGGTAAATCACCATCGACGGCTAAGGGATACAGGCTAATAAGTCTGTTATCACCAATCGCAAAGGTCGCTGAGAAACTGGTCGTCAAGGAGCTTGCCGAGCATAATAACAATCAGCAGCACCAGCATGGATTCCGCAAATTACACTCTACCACCACGGCGCTGCTGGAGATTGTGAGCTATGTTTTGGATGGCTTCAACGCCACCAAGCCTCAACGCACTGTTGGAGCAGCCCTGGACCTCACGAAGGCGTTTGACACTGTCAACTTGGGCATACTGTCTGAGAAGCTATTGAGGTCCACCATCCCGCCTTGGCAGAAGCGATGGATTACTGCACTCATCAAAGGGCGCCGAGCAAAAGTGCTGTTCCAGGGACATGTCTCTAATAGCATCCCCATCGCTGCCGGTGTCCCTCAAGGAGGAGTTATATCGCCTGCTCTGTTCAGTCTTTACCTGGAAGATTTGCCCGTCCCCCCAAGTGACATCAAAGTCGTTGCGTATGCGGATGACATCACCATCTTGTGCCGGGACAGAGACATTAATATAGCTGCACGCAAGATCAATAGCTACCTCGTCGTCCTGAAGAGCTTTCTCGATGATATGAGGCTCACTGTTTCTGCCGCTAAATCATCTGTATCAGTTTTCTCCACTGACCCTAAGGAACATTGCGCTCACCCCGTTGTGAATTGGGAAGACGCTCGTCTGCCTGCCGCACGTTTCCCTAAGCTGCTCGGCCTAGTATTGGATCCTTCGTTGAGGTTCCACAAGAATACTGAGCAGAAACAGGCTACAGTGAAAGCAAAGCTCAACGTCCTACGAGCTTTGGGAAGAACGTCGTGGGGAAGTAGCAAGGAGACAATTTTGACTACCTACAAGGCAATATTGCAGCCGGCGTTGGAGTACGCTGCACCGGTATGGCAGCACATGATATCGGATTCATCGTGGACAAAGATGCAGCGAGTCCAAAATGCTGCTCTTCGGATTGCCACAGGGTGTGCTAAAAGCACCCCAGTGGAACATCTCCATGCTGAAG
This sequence comes from Aplectana chamaeleonis, assembly GCA_029168955.1. Lineage (NCBI taxonomy): Eukaryota > Metazoa > Nematoda > Chromadorea > Rhabditida > Cosmocercidae > Aplectana > Aplectana chamaeleonis. The sequence continues at coordinate 1,363,720 of JAPDOI010000091.1, read as the reverse complement.
CCCGAATTCTGCTCCAAGCGCAGCAACTGGTTATTAACATTGTCAAGCAGCCCGACCACCCATTAAGAATGATCATGAATCCCGTGAGAGAGAGACATACCAGAAGGCCTTTTGCGGATGCTCCCGAGAAAGTTAATATACAAAGATGGACGGACTCCCCAACTGGATCGTCTGCGTCTTTACGTGCGGAGCACACCAAGTTCGTCAGGGATCACTTGAGTGGGATGACCGTCAATCCCATATTGGGGTCGCACCACCCATAGTCAGCGACACCGAGATGGAACTCGGTAGGCGGGCTAGAAGTACCCTTGCCTCGTTACGCTGCGGTCATTCCTATGCTGATGTCATACTTGCATAAGATCGATCGCAGCAAGCCGGACGAGTGCCCGGACTGTGGTAGCCGTGGCCACACAACTGAACACCTATTCGAATGCCCAAAGAGGCCTACCACTCTTACAACAATGGATTTGTGGACGAATCCGGTTTCAGTCGCCCGTTTCTTGAACCTTTGACAAAAACCTTCCTGCGGCTGCAAAGAAGAAGAAGAAGATAAATGCTTAGCGAGAGGGGTTAACCAAATGACAAAATGAATTCAATGTACTCACCATTCTTTCGGAAAATTCCAGCGCTTGTTTTGCTACATCATGGAAATCATTCTCCCAGACGAGACGATTTCCGAACGTGTCCGTTAATACAGTCATAAGTGAGAGTGCCTTCAAGAAGGAATGCATCACTCTAGTTCAAACCAAACGCTGAATATTCACAAGTCTTGGGAACGGTTTCAGATAGGGAATCTGCCGTAGCACTGGCTAAATATTTATATACAGCTGACGTAAATTCCTAACTATCTACTCAGGCAAACTAGGGCGTCAACAACAGGTTGTTAAGTTGCCAGCTCATTAACCGCTCCCTGTTTATAACTCAAATCGCGCAAGTTGTCAGCCTGAGACCTGCCCGTTTCCCACCGACGTCCGCCTGTTGTCTAGCTGTTGACATACGCGTTTAGAGACCTAACTGGCAGCAGTTCACATCCTGGAGGACTGTTTCATCTACCTTAGGAGATACTTTACACCGCCACGCGTCGCGGTCGGGTCGCCCAACCTCCACTGGGGTCACCACCGGACGGGCAGGACCTCCAGATGGTGGATGTGGCCAAAGTACTGCAAACTTAGGTAATTCAACCAACTGCACTCTGATCATGCGAAACATGCCTGAGAAATGCGTCGCATACTTCCTTTTTATCTACAACGCGAAAACGCTAGCTGTGCAAGAGCTCGACATCGACCACATCATAACTAGCGGCCTCGACCCCGCCGAATATCGGCGCGTTGGCCAGCGGTGACTCATGGCGGGCGGATCAATCAGTTGTCAATGCCCCATTTTGCCTGAGTAAAGAGTTTATCTGCTGAGGCATGGATCTTTGAAAATCGAAAACCAGGTCTCAGATTCGTGATCAACGCCCATGGTAAGTCTATACCTAGTGAAGTTTGTGCGAAGGTTTATAAAATTGCTTGCGCTGTTTTGAGGCAGATAGGGTTGTATATTATTCTGATATTATAACCGCAGTATAGTCAGCCACGGTTACAATATCAGAACAATATGCAACCCTATCTACCTCAAAACGGCGCAATCAATTTTATAAAGCTTCGCACAAACGTCACTAGGTATAGGCTTACCATGGACGCTGAGCACGAATCTGAGACCCGGTTTTCGATTTTCAAAGATCTATGCCCCAGCAGGTGGACCATACTCAGAAAAGCTGGGGCGTCCACAACAGGTTGATCCGTCCACCATGAGTCACCGCTGGCTTACGCGCCGATATTCGGCGGGGCCGTGGCCGCAAATTATGATTTCGTCGATGTCGAACTGTTGCACAGCTAGCGTCTAGATGAAAGGGAAGTATACGATGCATTTTTCAGGCATGCTTCGAATGATAAGGGTGCAGCCGGTTCAACTACTCAAGTTTAGGGTACATTGGCCCGCTCAGCATCCGGAGGTCCTGCCCGTCCGGCGGTGGGTGACCCCAATGGAGATCGGACGATCCGACCGCGACGCGTGCGGGTTTGACGAACGCGACGCGTGTGGGTGTAAAGTAGTTCCTAAGCTAGATGAAACAGTCCTGCAGGATGTGAACTGCTGACAAAAAAAGCCGCTAAACGCGAAACATCGAGATGTCAACAGCCGGACAACAGGCGGACGCCGGGCAACGGGCAGGTCTCAGCCTGACAATACGCGCGATGTCAATTGTCAACAGGGAGCGGTTTATGAGATGACAACTTATCAACCTGTTGTCAACGCCTCAGTTTGCCTTACAAGGGAAGTATACAAAGCGTAGGTCGGATCTGCCAAAACGACTAGTATGGTTAGTATCTCTTCTGGCTCAATAGTAAAAATGCGCAGTATCCCGCCCCGAGCCGCAGGTTCAAAAAAGTTATGAGCATTTTTCGAGCCTCGCAAAAAGGCAAGGAATTTTTTCGAGGTTTCAGAAAATTTTCTCGGATTTAGCTCAAAAGTTGTATGTAGGGGTAATCTAGGGTGGTGAACACGAATCTGGAGTCCATTTGTCGAAATTTTGAGGTTGACTGTAGGTTACGATAGGTAACATGTCATTTAGGGGTCAAAAACCCACCTTAGTATTTTGAAAATCGACAAGCGGACGTTAAATTCGTATTCTCCACCCCGAATAATCCCCGTATACAAATTTTGAGTGAAATCTGAGATTTTGACCAAACTACCGTATACCCACCGTAATCTACCGTAACCAGCAAAAAACCGATAAACAGACTCCAGATTCGTGTTTAGCACTCCAAATAACCCTCAGCAAATGATTTTGAGACATATCTATCGGAGAAAACCGGAAATCTCGAAATTGGCGTTTTCCCACGAAATTTTCCCGGTTCGAAAACTTCAAACGAAATTAGCCGAAAACTTTGGAAAATCGAATAATAACCTACAGATTCGTGATCAGCGCCCCAAAAACCCCCTGCAAGAATTTTGAGTCAAATCTGGAACATTTTTCTAAAACGCTTCCAGAGCCCTCAATTGGTAGAAATAAACGTCCAACCGAAAATCGGTACATGTCCAAAACGCTGTCAGTCTGGACAAAGTATGGAAAATGTGCCGCCACCCAAACTTTGCTCAGCGGGGTAGTTTTGGGAGCTGAATACAATGAATACATTTATGAGGTCCGTTTCCAGATCTCCAAAGATTAATATGCTTTTTGGAAAGCTTGTAACTTCTTGGAACCTGCAGCTCGGAGCGGGATACTGCGCAGTTTTACTATTGAGCCACAAGAGATACTAACCACACTAGTTGTTTTAGCAGATCCGACCTACGCTTTGTATACTTCCCTTCAGGGTACGGCACGAGGTGTGGACAAGGTCAATTTTACTCGGATCCCCCTCCAAGAACAAATTTTGCCGATTTTCTCAGACCCTCCCCAGCAGCGCTATTTGGTGTGTTTTTTTTTTGCTTAAATTCAGAGAAGATAAACAATTTATTTTAAAACATGAACATTTTGAAGATGAACCTTAAAAAAACATCCAGAATGATCCAGCGGATCTCCCAGCGGAGCTTAGACCACATCCCCTTCTTCCATCCATATGCAGCTCAGGCCTCCTCTATGAATATCCGCACCCCGCGCCGTACCCTGCTTCCCTTGTTAATAGGAGTCATATGCGATATACCTATCGTGTAGCCCTTCGAAAATCGAAAAAAAAACAGACCCCAAGATTCAAAAGAACTTATCTCCTACTCTGAAGTCCTACATAGCAGATTTTTTCAAATTTTTAAGCTAATATCTATAATTGTCGCCCCAGTTTGCCTGATTATCTACCCAGGCAGTAACAACGTTCAGATCACGGGCGCATGGCGAGCCGAGCAACACACATCCCGCGATTTGACCACCATTTTCCTAGGATGAACCCGGCAGAGACAACGCTGCGCGCGATCCGACTGACGAACTCCACATGTACCCACGATCCGACCGCGAATTCAATGGCTGTTGTCAGTCCGACAGGCGAGCCTTTTGCTTACCGCCATTCGCCCGCCATGCTCAATCGATCAGTCAACCGGTGTTACTGCGTAGAATTTGGCTGAATCTTTGGCACGAAGTCTGCGCCCTCTCACATTCTCGCAGCCCAATGCTCCAGCTCCCCTCAGTGAAACTCACCGAGGTGCATTACCCTGGTGGACTATACAATAGGTTGAACAAGACCTAAGGAATGCACTGCTTAACATGAGAACAAACTTGATTTTTCTTGCAATACCAGGAAAAACCAAAAAACCGCCCTAACAACTATGCAACAATTGTTTAGGAAAGAAGAAAGAGAATGCGGGACCACCGACAAATCTGGGTAGCAGAGCTAGACAGTCTACCGGGTTGTTCTCGCTTCTAGTAACCACCTATGCCTCAGCAAAATGAGCGAATTTCGCGAGAACAAGTTCTAGCTTCATGTCTCCTTACTGAAAAGTGTCAGATATCGCGGTTCGTGGTCAGGGAAAGCTCAATAAAATATTGTTCCAAATACACCAACTAACAGTTTGATAAGCGAAAGCGTCAATGCATTGCCTGCAACTGGGTGCCACACTACGCGCTACAATGCCCCTTAGGTTGGTCAAACGTCTCGCTCAAGAAGGTTTCAAAAAATATATGAAAACAATAAGACTACCTGCTCGGATATGTCAGCATGCTTGGATGAGACGTACAACTCCATACATTTCTGCAGCAGGACAGATGCATTCTGCGTGGTTAACTTCCGAGCAACAGCATCTGACATTCGGCGTGGATCGAACCTTCGTGACAAAAGGCAGGGTAATAATGAATCTTCTTGATCTGGCGTCTTTAGCTTATTGGATTCGCTGAACAATTAACAGTACTTTTCACTATTTCACACATAAAAGTTGGAAATCCAATCCACAACAGCCATGGCCCTAACCGAGGAGCGAAAGACATGTTATCACCTTTTCAAAGCTAAGATAACGACTGAGAAGTTCATTAGTATTGATATATTAGAGGAGCAAAGGCCAGCCCTGCTCTGAACTACTCGTAATCCCCTGGGAAGGGAAGTGTTTAGAGCGTAAAACGCATCTTCGGAAACGAATTACATTGTTTGTATCTCTTGGGCTTCCGTAGTAAAACTGTGTAGTATGCCGCCCCAGCTGCTAGTTTAAAAAGGCTCCAAGCGTTGTTCTAGCGATATAAAAGACACATTAGGCAATTTTTCGGGGACTGTGAGAAAAAATCGGAAATAACCCTAGCAGAGAAATTTTGAGTGAAATCTGAGACTTCGACTAAACTCCGTATACCCACAGTAATCTATCGTAAGCTGTCAAAAATTAAAAAATGAGGCTCAGATTCGTGTTAAGCACTTAAAAAACCCAGAGAAACAATTCGAGCCACGATCCGAAAATCGTCAAAAGTCAATTTTTCCATCAAATTTTACCCCAAGGGAAGCTGGAACAAATTTAGTCGAAAACTTTGGAAAATCGACAAACAAACCTCAAATTCGTGATCAGCACCTCACAAATAACCTCCTGAGGATGTTTTGGGTCAAATCTGGAACAATTTTACTAAACGCTTTCAGAACCCCATGAATTCATATTTGAAAGAACAGTCGACTAGCAGTTGGTGAAAATCGAAAACTCTATTCCTTGTTCAGAATTCGAATAGTGCCGTGGCAGTGTGGAGGAAAGAAGATCGCCTCCGTGCAAACCGACGTCAACCCCTCCGAGAAGAGGGTTTTTGTCATGGGAGAGGTGCTGGTCGGCCGCAGCTCTCCTGAGGATTTTACTACAAAGGGCCGGCGTCGAGAGGAATCCAGGTCCAGCGCAGGAGTACCTATGCGCCACGTGCGGCAAGGATGTCAACTGGAGACATACCAGCGTCCAGTGCTTCGGATGCCAAAGATAGGTGCACTTCTCCTGTTCGGGCCTCAGTTCTGTGAGGCATCATGGCTCATCCTTTCGTTGTGTTCCATGCTCTGCCCCCAGCAACTCTGACTCCTCAATTACCAACCGCCCCCTCTCCATTGTTCACATTAATCTCAACGGCCTTCGCAACAAGTTATCTGAGCTCTCTCTCTATTCGCACGTTCTCATCACCCGGATGTTATCATGGTTCAAGAAACCAAGCTCTCTCCTTCTACCACTTACCCCCAGCCTAACATACCGGGATACACCGCCTATCACATGCCAAGGTCTGCTCTTGGGGGCGAAGTGTCTACTTTCGTGCAATCTGCCATACCTTCTCATATTATCCCTAATACTCCTAAGGACGGTACTCTCGAGTACATTCCTGTCCACCTCCCCCTCAAAACCCCTTTATCTCTATTTAACATCTACATTCCTCCTATATCATCTTGTTCCCCCTCTTATAATCCTATTCCCCTCCTTAAGCAGTTGTACGACTGCTCACTCTCCCCTTCAGCTGTCTTTGCGGGTGACTTCAATGCTCACACGTTCTGTTCCGCTCTTGATTCTGACGCCAGAGGGGAAGATGTCGAAGAGTGGGCTGAGGAGTGTGACCTGGTTATCCTCAATGATGACCAGCCCACTCGTCTCCCTGCCAACGGCCGACCTTCTAGCCCAGATATCTCTCTTGTGTCATCCAATCTTTCTAATGCTTGCACGAGGTCCACATCCACAACTCTCTCCAGTGATCACATTCCCGTCTTTGTCTATATTGATCTCTCTGACTCTCTTGCCCCTTACTCTGGTTTTCGTCATCGTACTTATCTTAATTTAGGCCTAGCAGACTGGACCCTGTTCAGAGATGTTGCACTCCGCCATGCGGTCGACTACCCATGGAATGGTGATGTTCATCAGAAAGAGGGCCATCTAACAAGTGCCATCCGCAAGGCCATGAAAGCAGCAATTCCTGAGGGTCGTGTCAAGACCTTTTTTCCAAATGTCAGCAGGGAAATACTGCAGAAGATAAGAACCAGAGATGAGAAGAGAGCCGCAGATCATCTAGACCCGGAGATTGCTGTGCTGGATAATGAGATCAAGCAGGATCTGGATAAAAACAAGGGATGCTGGGAGAAATTCACTGAAAAGCTGAATTTCAATGCGAACGGAACTACGACGTGAAAAGTATTGAGGAAAATTTCCGGAAAGTCCGCTCCCCCGATGAGTTCCGTTATTGAGTTCGAGGAGAACACCTTCAAATCAGGGAAAGCGGCTGCTTACGCACTCGGCAAAAACTTTTTCATCACACGCACCAAGCGAGGCGTGCAAAACAGAGTCACGGTTAGAGAGCTGAGCCGGTTGCCGCTCATGGACGCTTCTGAGGCCTTTACTCTTACACAAGTTGAGAAGGCTATCAAAGAAATGCGGAATTCGAAGGCTATCGGACCTGACGGTATCTCCCCAGCCATCCTGAAGAAGCTTCCCACGGAACTTCTGCCGATGCTTGCAGATATCATTAACACTTCTTTCCGGACCTGCACTCTATCCCAAGCTTGGAAGACAGCCAATGTGATACCGTTGCCAAAGCCAGGCAAGTCCCAAAGCACGGCGAAAGGCTTTCGACCAATAAGCCTGTTATCGCCCGTCGCTAAATTAGCTGAAAAGTTGATCGTGACGGACCTGGCTGATCAAAATGAGCGACAGCAGCATCAGCATGAGTTCAGGAAACTTCACTCTACTACTACTGCTCTATTGGAGATCGTGAGCTTTGCGGTCGATGGGTTCAACATGAGAAAGCCCCTGAGAACGGTGGCCGTCGCCCTCGACCTGAGCAAAGCGTTTGACTCTGTTAACTTGGGACTGCTGTCCGAGAAACTGCTCAAGTCGTCGCTACCATCATGGCAGAAGCAATGGATTGCAGCTTTCACGAAAGGCCGCCGGGCTAAGGTTCTGTTCCAGAATCACGTATCCGATAGCATTCCAATAGCAGCCGGTGTTCCGCAAGGCGGAGTGTTGTCCCCTGCCCTATTTAGCCTCTATCTTGAGGACAACCCCGAGCCTCCCAATGATGTAAAGATTGTTATGTATGCCGACGACATCACCATCATGTGCCAGGACCGTGACTGCAAATAGCCGCTAACGAGATCAGCGCCTATCTCGTAGAGTTGAAGCTTTCTCGATAAAATGATGCTCACAGTCTCTGCTGCAAAATCCTCTGTTTCAGTGTTCACAACAAACACCAAGGAACACAGTGCCCATCCAGATGTCAAATGGGATGGTGACCTGTTGCCAGCAGCCAAATTCCCCAAGCTGCTTGGCCTTATTCTTGATCCGTCACTGAAGTTCCACAAAAACGCGGAACAGAAACAAACAGTCGTCAAGGCTAGGCTTAATATCTTGAGAGCTCTCGGAGGAACATCATGGGGAAGCAGCCGAGAGACAATATTGAGAACCTACAGAGCAATACTTCAGCCGGCTCTGGAATATGCGGCACCAGTGTGGCAGTACCTGGTGTCTGACAGCTCCTGGAATAAGCTGCAGCGTGTACAGAATGCTGCGCTTAGAATTGCTACCGGTTGTGCAAGGAGCTCCCCAATAGAACATCTTCACGCGGAGGCCTGCATATTGCCGGTCAAGGAGCATTGTGAACTCCAGGCACAGCAGATGTATATTAATGTTCTGAGACAGCCGAATCATCCAACAAAGAGAATCATGAAGCCCATAAGAAAGAGGTCGATTAGGACGCCGTTCGCCGATGCTCCTCGTAAAGTTCATGCACAGAGATGGGCCGACTCCAACATGGAAAGGCTTAGTCTTCTGCGTGAGGAGCACACCCAGTTTGTTCGAGGATATCTAACGAAGGCGGCTGTGAACCCTATCTTAGGAGCAGTGCCGCCTCGGGTTTGCGAGTCCGAGTCTCAACTCGGCAGACGAGCCAGATGTGCTCTTGCCTCGCTGCGCTGTGGTCACTCTATACTGCTCATGCCTTACGTCAGCAAGATCGACAGCAGCCGACCAGACGCATGCCCGGACTTTGGTGCTCCCGGACACGACACGGCGCACTTGTTCATGTGCCCGAAGAGCCCTACCTCCTTGACCACAATGGACCTTTGGACGAATCCTGTCAAGGCCGCCCAGTTCCTCAACCTATGACAAAAACCACTTCGAGGCTGCAGAAGAAGAAGAAGAATTCGAATAGTCTTGGTCCGTTTTCAGAGCTTAAAGAGATTAAGGCGCGTTTTGGAAGATACAATAGGTACAGACAACGATCATCTTGAACTTCTTCGAACCAGCGACTCGAGGAGGGACAGCAAGCAGTTTTACTATGATTCCCCAAGAGTTACTAAAAGTGTAACTCGTTTCCGCAGATGCGTTTAAGGCTCTAAACACTTCCATTGGGAGATTGACTATTCACACTGAGACGCGGCTTCAATAGAGTTTATGCAGAAGAAAACGAAATACGTAGCACGTTAACAAACATACCCAGCTACGAAATTCAGAAAAAGTGCCAAACAAATCTCAGACAACGCATCACTTGACTCAATGGCAGATAGCACAATTGATGCTTGATCCAAATTCAAGCACAACTCATAGAATGCAGCGAGGTTGCTGAAAATTTCATACTGCAAGCTATGGAAATCAATCTAATCAGAACTGTGATGCAGTACATTCTGGCAAGATGACGGTTGTCTTTACGAAGAAAGGGATTTGTAGAAAAACAAAACGGAAGGCATGAGAGGTGGTTCAGGGTGGTCTTAATCTTGTCCAGTCACAGGTTTGCTCTTTTGGGTCAAATGAAAGGAAAACAACAGCTTCACTTACTTTGGACCGAACACATTCGCTTTCTGAAGTCCTTCACATATAGTCTTCAGTTCCTTGGTGTTGAAGGATTGTGATGAAAGAAAGTGCAGAACAACAGCTTGCTCATCCTTACTCAAAATTCCGTCCGCGTCAGTACTTTTTGCCGACAGGTATTTTTGAACATTTGTCCACCTTCCATCCGCTAGCTTAAAAAAACATTGAGATCTTTTTTTTGGTTCAGTTAAGCAGATAGGACCGCTTTTGGTATTTAGTATATGCGCCCTTCCAATATTCAATGTCCCCTTTATGAAAAGATGAAACTTCGATAGCGACAGTAAACAGGGTCGGGCACGGAAGTAGGCCAGTTATTATTTAGGCGGCTGAACACGAATATGATATCCGTTTCACGTTTTTCAAGAATTTCGGTGGCTCAAGGTAGCTAAATGATATTATACCTATGTAGTCTAGCGTACTATTTGGATCCAAGATGTTCAACCTACGCGTGGTGGATCTGTGGAGTCGACGTTATGGAGAATCATCAAACGGACATCAATCACTCCATGTGGAGTTTTTTCGTATTTGAAGTGTAGTTGGCTGGCTGCTACACTCCTCTGTATTCTACTTCTACGAGCTGGCATCGAGAGGAATGCGGGACCGCGCAGCAAGACACCACGATATCTCTGCTGTCACTGCGGACTATCTGCTCAACATGCAAGCATTCAATGTGGTGGTTGCCTTGGCTGAGTGCACCTCAAATGTTCGGGATTGTCCAGCTATAATGACTACACTCATGCTTACTGTAGTATGTCTTGCTCTGTAAATCCTCCTAGGGTTCCTCAACATAGTCTTTGCAATTATCAACTCAATGTCAATGGCCTACGTGCCAAAATTGCTGAACTCACAGTGTACATAGATCGCACTCAACCTGATGTCATTCTCCTGCAGGAGACCAAGCTTAGCCCATCTTCCCCCTCCCTTCCCCGTCTCCCTGGTTATTTGTCTTATCATGTTCCACGTACGTCTCACGGTGGTGGTGTTTCAACATTTGTAAAATCTTCTATCCCTTCTCACCTAATTGATCTACCCACTGATGATGTTGTAGAATGTCTGGGTGTCCATATTGTATTACAAAGTGGCCCCCTTGTAATTGTCAACGTCCACATACCCCCATCCACGTCCTGTCCTAACGCGTTTGACCCCTCAAATTACTTACATACTGTTCATACTGCCTTGTCATCTAGTTCGGTTGTAGTAGCTGGTGATTTCAATGCTCATTCTCCCTCATGGTTCTCTCCTCTAGAGCCTGACAATAGAGGTGAGCTCATTGAATTATTCGCTGATGATTGTGATCGTGTGCCTATCAATGAGGATTCTCCCACTCGTCTTCCGGCAGTAGGTAGGCCTTCCTCACCCGATATCACATTTGTATCATCCTCGCTAGCTATCTCTTGTAACTGGTCTACCGATGTGGTCCTAGCCAGTGATCATGTTCCCATAATTACGTCATTGGATTTGTCACTTAATAGCTTGCTTGCTCCGTTCTCTGGCTCTCGTTGTAAGTCTTATTCCAATTATCGTAAGGCTAACTGGGACCTATTCAAAGAGGTGTTGCTCAGCCAGGCGGCCGACTACTTGAGGAACGGAACAGTCTACGATAAGGAGAAGTTTATCGTCGAAGCCATCGAACGTGCCTCCAAAGCAGCTATTCCCACTGGACGTGTAAGGACTTTTCACCCAAACGTGCCCAGTGAAGTCCTCGACCTGATCACGATGGAGACGACAAGCGAAGATCGGATCCCAATGATCCTGCGGTACAGCAGCTGTCGGACAACATCACCGAGCTGCTAAATCAACACAAGCAGCAGCGCTAGAAAGAGCTAATAGAGTCGATTGATTTTGCCGCGGATGCCAGAAAAGCTTGAACAACATTGAAACGAATTTCTGGCAAAAAGATGAGCACGGATCGTAATATGCTCGAGTTTCCGTCTGGAAGATTCGAGCACGGATACAAGGCAGCTTGTCTGCTCGGCAAACTTTTCACATCGGCCTCATCGCCTCGTGATATGCAAAACAGACGAACAATGCGAGCGATCAGGAAGCTCAACCGGCTGGATGTCCCAGCTATTTCTTCCTCCGCCATTGACAAGATCATCAAATCGATGAGAAATTCGCGTGCAGAGGGACCCGACGGAATATCGGCTGTTCATCTCAAGCAACTTCCTGATGCCTATTATGAACTGCTCTCTGATCTCATTTATTCGTTATTCAGTTCTGGTGTTATTCCGGCGCGCTGGAAACAAGCTGTCGTCATTCCCATCGCCAAACCTGGCAAGCCACTGGACAAGGCTGCCTCCCACCGCCCCATCTCCCTCCTTTCCCCCCCCCCTAGCCAAGCTTGCGGAAAAGGTTGTCAATCCGCTCCTCCAAAACGCCTTACAGCACAACACTCATCAGCATGGTATCTAAAAGGAGCATTCCACCATCACTGCCCTAACATCAATCACCGAGCATATCATCGCTGGATTTAATCGCAAGACTCCGGCTGGTAGGAGCCTCGTCGTTGCTATTGATCTCTCGGCTGCATTCGATAACGTCAGTATCCCGCTCCTATCGAAATCCATTCTGGAATCGGACATGCCCAGTTGGTCTAAAAGATGGATTAATAGCTTTGTCAAAAACCGGTCCATTCGTGTCAAGTTCGACGGACATCTATCGTCTTCGGTCCCATTGAAAGCCGGTGTCCCGCAAGGCGGGGTGTTGTCCCCTAGCCTGTTCTCGCTATTTCTGTCTGATATTCCTGAGCCACCAACTGGCATTCATCTGTGCCTGTACGCTGATGACATCACTATCGTTTGCACGGACTCAGTTATTGACCGAGCCACTGCCACCATGAACAACTACTTACGAACGTTGGCTGTGTATCTCAAATCAAAGTTGCTGACTGTGTCTGCCTCCAAGTCAAGTGTCACACTATGTACGACGGCTACTATCGAACATCGGCTTCATCCCAAGGTCATCTGGGATGGCCACGAGCTGCCACTGTCTAAGCATCCTCGACTACTGGGAGTCTTCCTGGATCCCTCGCTACGATTTCATGAGAATGCGCGCATACGTGCTGCCTCAGCCAACTCGCGCAACAACATTCTTCGCGCACTGGCTGGAACCACCTGGGGCAGCACGAAGGAAGTGCTACGTATGACATATAGGGCCATGGTGCAGCCAGTCCTGGAATATGGTGCCCCTATATGGACCAGACATCTCTCTGAATCCTCTTGGTGCAGATTGCAGAGAACACAGAATGCTGGCCTCACCTTATCACTGGATGTCACAAGTCGACGCCTATTGCGCATCTTCATCAGGAAACCGGCCTACTTCCCGTGATAGAGCACTGCTTACTCCAGTCTCAGCAATTTCTAATAAGTATTGTCAAGAGCCCGACCCATCCAAATTACCATCTTCTGTCGTCTGGCCCCCACCCAAGAAGCATACGCACGCCGCTCAGTGCTTCTCTGTCTGCAGTCGATTAACAACGCTGGGCTACATCCGAGCTATCGCGAAGAAGACTCCAGATGGCTGAGCATACGCGGTTCGTGGCACAGTACCTGTCTGATGCTCAGCCCAACTCAATCTATGGCGGCGTGCCCCCGCGAGTCGACAACAGCGAAGCTGGACTACCGAGACGTACCCGAACAATCCTCGCTCATCTGCGATGCGGTCACTCCAGATATCTAAAGGCCTACACTCATCGGATTGATCAATCAGTCCCAGATAAATGCCCCGATAGTGAATGTGCTGGACATGATTCATTGCATCTATTTTCATGTCCGGCCAGGCCTACAACCTTGTCTGCTCGAGATCTATGGTACAAGCCGCAAGAGGTGGCTAGCTTCCTACGCTTCTGATGCGATGCTCTGTTCATGGCTGACAAGAAGAAGAAGAAGCGTACTATTTCAAACGTACAAATTTTCTGGCTGAAAGACTCGAGGCAAGTTACGTTACTATTTGACTATGCTGATCACGGTCATTTTACATAAGATTCTATTCTTCACTTCCGCACTGCCGTTCAGTCCGCAGAGTGCGCCTGATTGCGAAATCGTGCTGCGGCGCGGTTGCGAGTATCCTCAGACAGGGATGTGGGATCACCCGGGCACCAAGGGCCAAAAGCGTCCGGGTTATCCCACATCCTTGTCTGAGGATGTTCGCAACCGCGCCGCAGCAAGATTTCGCAATCAGGGTGCACTTTGCGGACTGAACGGCAGTGCGGAGGTGAACTGTATTTTGCCCGTTCAAACTTACACCAGTAGCATTCCAGCGTCAAGACGTTACCTTCCCACGAATCAAGGGAGGGAAGACTTGAGCATTTTAAGAAAAATATTAAAATTTGGAGAGGGGGAATTTTCAGGCAAAACGATGCTTCCCAAAATTTGTCAGCGATCTGCTTGATCCTGCTTACACTTCCCTTATAAGTCGCTGACTTACTGTGGGGCTTCTCTCACTCGCCTCTAAAGGTAAAAAGGTGAGAACAGGCGCCAAAACATGAAATCCCCAAGAACAAAGGCGAAATCAAAGCGAGTTCACGATATCACCAACCCGAAAAGACTAAAAATTATCACTCTTTCTTCCCGACTAATTCCTCCACCCTCAACGTCAATTGGAAGGAAGGTCGAATGGGTAGGTTCTCTATTCCGCTCAACGAAGGCAATTTTACTTGAATTCTTTCGTGGTTTTTTCTGTAGATGCTATGTATGGTGCTAGATCTCCAACAGTCCCCGGCTTCAGAGTTTTTCCCTATGAGGTGATGCTTTAATACGATAAAAACTATAACAAAAAACCAAAGAACGTAAAAAGTGAAACTCTTTACCCACCGGCTCTTTAACGAATTCTTTCAAAGCTTTATGGAACTTCCGCTGACTTAAGTCGTCCACCGGGCTTGGGACACTCGTAAAATTCAAGAATCGTTTAGGAAATGATGACCGTCGTTGACATAACACAACTTCACGAATTTTCGACAACCTGAAATGAGAGGGAAAAGGCTTATGAAAATAGGGAAATGGAAGTAGAGAGCGTACCTTATAGGAACTCTGGCAAACGTCGCGTTATTTGTTATTCGAACGCACTCATCCGAATCATTATACATAACCTTGAAGATTGTATCGTAATGCGGGATAAGTTCGTTATATGGCAAAATACTAAAGCAGATGACAGGATGCACAGCAACCCTTTGGCAACCTATGGCTTCCAGTGATGTAGCGAAACCAATTCCAGCAACAGATATGCGAGTTCACCGATTTACTCGAATCCCTGGGATTCAAACAGAAAAAACTGTTTGAATTGCAAACCTTTCCAAAACAGAAAGCAAAAAATTGCGATAGATTAATGTACTTTGCCCCAAACGGGATGGCGAGCGAAGAATCCAAAGACGCAGCGCTCCCTTTGCGTCTTCGACGTTTTCGGATTGTGGTAAGACGTTGGGTACACAAATCACGTGCGCGACGCAGCATCTGTCTTACCATAATCCGACTACAGAATCAATTTCCTGAAACAACCTACCTGCCACATAAGTAAGAGTATCTACATCAAGAGTGAGCATTACGGCTATTCGATTCAAGCGAAGTGGTCCCGAATAGAACATTATGTTGCTAACTTGTGTGTTAAGGTTGAAAACTCTTTCTCATCACGTTACCCTTGCACCAGTGGTGTGCCTCAAGGAGGCGTTTTGTCTCCGCTTTTGTTTCTTATTTATACGCATGACCTACCAGCCAGGTTAGCGACACATCCCTCACTTAAGATACAGATGTATGCTGACGACATCAAGGTATACGGTACTTATGATAATGAGACTCAGAGGTTTCTCTAGCTTTGTCACAGTCCATAGCAAATATTGTAGATTGGGCGTCTGTTTGGGAAATTCATGTCAATTTGTCGAAAACTTCATTGCTACACCTTGGCAATATCGCTCCTTCTAAATATAGCTTTAATAATTTTAGCACTAAAGAGTCACAAGAGGTTCGCGATTTGGGAATTATAGTCAACTCCAGCTTGAATTTTGAAACACATATAAACACGATCGTTCGAAAGGCTTTTTCAGTCATGTTTACAATTTACAGAAACATAAAGTGCAATGACTTTAGTATTTTGATCAAACTTTACAAAGCATATGTCGTACCAGTTTTGGAATACGGTTCGCAAATTTGGAGTCCCCATACAAGAAAACTACAAATGAAGCTGGAAAAAGTGCAACAGACTTTCACTAAAATTTTGATGTATCGATGTTTTCCAAATCCCGACTACCCTCGGGCTATGCTAAGTTATGAAGAAAGAAAGGCAAAGTTCAGTCTGAAAAGTCTGCTTTATCGTCGCGTGTTTAACGATTTGGTTTTCTGTTTCAAAATTCTTAAATGTGAGGTCAAACTCAAACCAAGCAAGTACTGGATATTTAGGCCTAGTAGGGGACGAACTGGTTTGTTTACACTGCACTGTCCCTAAGTCCATAGAAAGAACCAGTCAAAAATCTCAAACTACTTATTCTATAGATGCGCTAGGTGGTTAGAATTACTACCACCTAGCGTTCTAGAGTCATTCAACAGTAAAATTTTCTGTAGCAGGCTGAGAAAAATTGATATGCTTTCAGTTCTCAGAATCCAGGACTTGTAGTGACCCTTTGCAATGGTAACGACTGCTTGGCTAAACCTTACCATTGGGTGTAAAGCGGCTTTCCATGATCCTACCTTATGACACTTCGTGGATTTTCTTGATTTTTAGCCCTGTATGGCTTGTGTTGTTATGTGCCTTTTGTATTTACTGAAGTATGATTCTATGGTGCCCTCCAAACTGAAAAAAAACGTGTTTCTAATGAATTCAAGGTCTGCTATTGTTCAAGTAGGATATTCCTGAGCCATGGTTTGAATACCTTATTTTTCCCTCCTCAGTCCATTATCCTTCCAGTAGCCAATACTATGCGGGCATTCCAAAACCATTACACTCAATTCTATCCTTATCCAAAAGATGCCTAAGCAACAGTTTCAATGGTTGAATTTCGAATGCAGGTCTACGTCAGCCCTCTTCAGCAGTGCTGTGATTCTGTGCGATGAATGAGGTTATCGTTCATGTTCTCGTGTCACGTCAATCCGCCATGACCATTTTGACCAGTGTGATAGCTTATGCTGTAGGCACCCCCGAGTCAGTGCCATGAGTTCGTATTTAGATCAAAGAGGTGCCTCCGCATCCGCTCGTGAATGGTCTCCTACCAGTTGCGCTGGATCTCGGTAGGGTTATCCTACAGACAGCTGCTCAATGGTCAAAATCTGGTCAAACCCTCTGCTTGGGCGGAAGTGATGTTAACGAGAGTGTCAACGAAAGCTCTCATTCACGCTGCTTGAAAAATAACAGAAAAATAAATCTCGATTGCTCTATTTGTTTCTATTTATTTTATCAATTAGCCATCCCTTTTAGAACCCCAAAACTGTTGGCTGCTACGCATCTTACTCAACACAATGTTTTCTCTAAGTGATCGGCCACTGATTTTCGACGAGCTTATAATCAAAACGTCAGATCTTTCAAATAGAAGCACTGTTTTTGCGGGCGAGAAGCTTAGTTTGCTTTAAGCTTCTTTTTTTAGTCAATCTGGTTGTATATTAATTACTTTTATGTTTCTGTTCTCTACTTGCATTTGTTTGATTTGTTTGTTATACATATTGTTTTTTTTTTCGACGCACCTTAGCGTGCATTCTAATAAATAAATAAATAAATAAATAAACTTCACTAAAAACGTTCCGCACCCGCACCCCACCCCCTCATCCCAAAAATCCATTCAAATATCTCCATGAGTGCAACCTCCAGAAAGAATCACGTCAGCATCTATGTTGCGGCTCCTTCCGACCCTCATTTTGAACCACTTTAACAAGAGCTACACCCTCTATGAATCGCCAGGGAGAGAAGGCCCGACGGTCTCTCGAAAATCGATGGGAAGATTTGAAGGAAAAGAGTCCGAAGCAAAAAGTCGCATACAAACTCTGAGAGATCCCTAATGAGCTTATCACCAGCAGCAAAATACTGCATAGAACAAGCCGTGCGACGTCGCCACCTTTTTACACCTATTAGAAGAACCTCCACAATGGTTGACAAAAAGGCCACCAGCTAAGCGGCGGGCCTTGGCTAGATATAACTGATGATAAGGATGTTCCGACCGAAAAGCGACTGCACCTTGCTGCGACAATCGAAATCAAGAGCTCACTAGAAATGCCCCAGAGCTTACCTCGCATGGATCTGGTTCGCCATCCGGCCAGGGAACTTTTATTTCTGACAGCATTGCTCCGTCAGAGTCTTTGAGTCCAAGGAAAACGTCTTTTCGACCTAAAATGAGTAGGTAATAGCTCTGAGTCCTACTTTTCAGTCCTTGAAAGGCTGCGTCCACTCAAAAACCACCGAGTTACTACCGGAAAACAGAAGGTCAGTCACCCATTGCATAAGCAGTGCAGAAAAAGGTTGGAAGAAACCCGATATAGCCCTAACGGCCTCAACCTTAGACGTGAGGCGCACTCCCCTCAATACGACTGATCGAAGCAAAAAACTGAAAAACCGACTTCGAGAAAACAACAGATGATCAGATGATTATATCTAACCCCCATAATCCCTGGCCTGAACAAATTCACCCCCACTTCAGTACTGGTTTGACCCCTGAACTAGGTTTTTCAGTTGTTTGTTCTGATCAGTGCTCGTTGAGGGGAGTGGGCAAGGAGTGCGCCTTACATTGAAGTTTAAGGCCGTATAAAACTACCCGGGGCTCTTTTTAGCTGTTCTTTGAGCCTTGGTGTAGCCACGGGACCCGGTACGTTCGATTCCCGGCGAAAATTCGAAGTCCGAAGGTCCACTGTTTTTAAGTAGGTAGGTCTCTTCGGGCACATGAACAAGTGCGCGCTGCCGAGATGTCGTACGATCGTGCCATGGCAGTGTGGAGGAAAGAAGATCGCCTCAGTGCAAACCGACGTCAACCCCTCCGAGAAGAGGGTTTTTGTCATGGAAGAGGTGCTGTTCGGCCGCAGCTCTCCTGGGGATTTTACTACTAAGAGCCGGCGTCGAGAGGAATCCATGTCCAGCGCAGAAGTATCCATGTGCCACCTGCAGCAAGGATGTCACCTTGCATAAAACAAGCGTACAGTGCTTCGGATGCTACAGGTGGGTGCATCTCTCCTATTCGGGCGTCAGTTCCGTGAGGCATCACGATCCTTCCTTCCGTTGTGTTCTGTGCTCTGCCCCCAGTAACTCTGATTCCTCAATTACCAACAGTCAGCTTTCCATTGTTCACATCAATCTCAACGGCCATCGAACCAACTTATCTGAACTCTCTCTATTCGCACGTTCTCATCACCCGGATCTTATCATGGTTCCAGAAACAAAGCACTCTCCATCTACCACTTATCCCGAACCTAACATCCCGGGCTACACCGCCTATCACATTCCAAGGTCAGCTCTTGGGGGCGGAGTATCTACTTTCGTGCAATCTGCCTCACCTTCTCATATTATTCCTAATACTCCTAAGAACGTTACTTTTGAGTACGTTCCTGTTCACCTCCCCCTCAAAACCCCTTTATCTCTATTTAACATCTATATTCCCCCTGTAACATCTTGCCCCCCCCCTTCTTACAATCCTATACCTCTCCTTAAGCAGTTGCATGACCGCTCACTCTCTCCCTCAGCTGTCTTTGGGGGTGACTTCAATGCTCACACGTTCTGTTCTGCACTTGATTCTGATGCCAGAGGGGAAGGCGTCGAGGAATGGGCTGAGCAGTGCGATCTCGTTATCCTCGATGATGACCAGCCCACTCGTCTCCCTGCCAACGGCCGACCTTCTAGCCCAGATATCTCTCTTGTGTCATCCAATCTTTCTAATGCTTGCACGTGGTCCACATCCACAACTCTCTCCAGTGATCACATTCCCGTATTTGTCTATATTGATCTCTCCGACTCTCTTGCCCTTTGCTCTGGTTTGCGTCATCGTTCTTATTTCAATTTGAGCCTAGCAGACTGGACCCTGCTTAGAGATAGTGCACTCCGCTATGCAGTCGACTACCCATGGAATGGTGATGTCCACCAGAAAGAACGTCATTTAACAAGTGCCATCCGCGAGGCCATGAAAGCAGAAATTCCTGTGCGTCGAGTGAAGAACTTTCATCCCAATGTCAGCAGGAAGATACTGCAAAAGATAAGGACCAGAGATGAGAAGAGAGCCTCTGATCATCTAGACCCGGATATAGCTGTGCTGGATAATGAGATCAAGGAGGACCTGGACAAGAACAAGAAGGAGCGCTGGGAGATGTTCACTGAAAAGCTGAATTTCAAGGCTGACGGAACTACGACGTGGAAAGTGTTGAGGAAAATTTCTGGCAAGTCCGCTCCATCGATGAGGTCCGCTATTGAATTCGAGGAGAACGTCTCCAGATCAGGAAAAGCAGCTGCTTATGCACTCGACAAAAATTTCTTTATCACAAGCGAGACGTTCAAAACAGAGTCACGGTTAGAGAGCTAAGCCGATTGCCGCTCATGAGCGCTTCTGAGGCCTTTACTCTCACCCAAGTAGAGAAGGCTACCAAAGAAATGCGGAATGCGAAGGCTATCGGACCTGACGGTATCTCCCCAGCCATCCTGAAGGAGCTTCCCACGGAACTTCTACCGATGCTTGCAGATATCATTAACACTTCTTTCCGGACCTGCAATCTACCCCAAGCTTGGAAAACAGCCAATGTGATACCGTTGCCAAAGCCAGGCAAGTCCCAAAGTACGGCAAAAAGCTTTCGACCGATTGGCCTTTTAACGCCCGTCGACAAATTAGCTGAAAAGTTGATCGTGAGGGACCTGGCTGATCAAAATAAGCGACAGCAACATCAACATGTGTTCAGGAAATTTCACTCTACTACTACTGCTCTATTTGAGATCGTGAGCTTTGCAGTTGATGGATTCAACATGAAAAAGCCCCTGAGAACGATGGCCGTCGCCCTCGACTTGATCAGAGCGTTTGACTCCGTTAACTTGGGACTGCTGTCCAACAAACTGTTGAAGTCCTCGCTGCCATCCTGGCAGAAGCGATGAATTGCAGCATTTACTAAAGGCCGCCGGGCTAAGGTTCTGTTCCAGAATCACGTATCCGATAGCAATCCAATAGCAGCCGGTGTTCCGCAAGGCCGAGTGTTGTCCCCTGCCCTATTGAGCTTGTATCTTGAGGATCTACCCGAGCCACAACAGAATATAAAGATGGTTATGTACGCCGACGACATCACCATCATGTGCCAGGACCGTGACCTGCAGGTAGCCGCTAACAAGATCAGAGCCTATCTCGTTGAGTTGAAGCTTTCCCTCGATAATATGATGCTCACAGTCTCTGCTGCAAAATCTTGTTTCAATGTTCACAACAAACACCAGAGGGCAGATGGGATAGTGACCGTTTGCCAGCAGTAAGATTCCCCAAGCTGCTTGGTCTTATTCTTGATCCGTCACTGAAGTTCCAAAAAAACGCGGAACAGAAACAAACAGTCGTCAAGGCTGGGCTTAATATCTTGAGCTCTCGGAGGAACATCATGGGGAAGCAACCGAGAGACTATATTGAGGCTGCCGAGATGTCGTACGTTCGTGCCGTGGCAGTGTGGAGGAAAGAGATCGCCTCCGTGCAAACCGACGTCATCCCCTCCACAAAGAGGGTTTTTGTCATGGGAGAGGTGCTGGCCGGCCGCAGCTCTCCTTCGGATCCTTCTGCAAAGGGCCGGCGTGGAGAGGAATCCTGGACCCGCTCAGAAGTATCTATGCGCCACGTGCGGCAATGATGTTAACTGGAGACATACCAGCGTCCAGTGCTTCGGATGCCAAAGGTGGGTGCACTTCTCCTGTTCGGGTCTTAGTTCTGTGAGGCATCATAACTCATCTTTTCGTTGTGTATTATGCTCCTCACCTTCCAACTCAGATTCCTCTATCTCAAGTCGCCCCCTTTCAATTGTGCATATCAATCTAAACGGCCTTCGTGCCAAGCTTTCTGAACTCTCTTCGCACGTACCTACCATCCAGACGTGATCATGGTTCAAGAAACCAAGCTCTCTCCATCCCCTACCTATCCTCATCCCAATATCCCAGGCTATACTTCTTACCATGCTCCAAGGTCATCTCTCGGCGGTGTAGTTTCTACTTTTGTTCTATCTTCACTTCCCTCACACCTCATTCTCAGCACCCCCACGGATGGTACTCTCGAGTACCTCCCAATCCATCTCCCCCTAAAAACACCCCTTTCTCTTTTCAACATATACATTCCACCTACAACTTCATGCCCTTCATCTTACAGTCCTATCCCACTTCTCAAGCAGCTGAGCGACTGCTATTTCTCATCCTCGGTCGTTTTCGCGGGTGATTTCAACGCTCACACCTTTTGCTCGTCTCTCGGTCCTGATGTTAGAGGAGATGACGTCGAAGAATGAGCAGATGAGTGCGACCTGGTCATTTTAAACGATGATCAGCCCACTCGTCTCCCTGCCCACGGCCGATCTTCTAGCCCAGCCATATCTCTTGTCTCGTCCAACCTTTCTAGCTGCTGCTCATGGTCTACATCGACGACTTTGCCAAGTGACCATGTTCCTGTCTTTGTCCACATCGATCTATCCAATTCTCTCGCTCCCTTTTCTGGTGTTCGCCAACGTTCTTATCTTAATTTAGGCCGAGCAGACTGGCGCCTGTTCAGTGAAGTTGCGCTTCGCCTATGGGCAGTGTACCCGTGGAATGGCGACGTGCACCAGAAAGAGTGCCATCTATCTCACGCAATCCGCAAGGCCATGAATGCGGCTATTCCTATCGGTCGCGTCAAGACGTTCTATCCAATAACAACAGAGACATCCTCGACAAAATTAGAACGAGAGATGCGAGGAGAGCGGTTAATCATCTGGACCCCGTGGTTGCTGAGCTTGACAGTGAGATCAAAAAGGATTTGGACAGATACAAGAAAGAAGAGTGGGAGAAGTTAACCGGGAAGTTGGATTTTAAGACTGACAGTGCAGCTACTTGGAAGTTCCTTACGGAAGCTTTCGGGTAAAAGCTCACCCGCCACCGTCTGCACAATCGAATTCGACAACGGTGTATTCAAATCAGGAAAGGAAGCCGCTTATGCGCTCGGGAAAAGTTTTTTCATCACCAGTGCTAAACGAGGTCCGCAGAATAGAGTGACTGTAAGAGAGCTGTGCCGCCTCCCGCTTATGAGCACGGCCGAAGCGTTTACAACGGCGCAAGTTGAGAAGATTATAAAGGAAATGCGGAACTCTAGAGCTATTGGTCCTGATGGGGTTAAAGGAAATGCGGAACTCTAGAGCTATTGGTCCTGATGGGATATGTCCTGCTGTCTTGAAGAAGATACCCACTGACCTACTACCGCTTCTCACTGATGTGATAAACTCCTCGTTCAGGTCGTGTACTATCCTTTCAGAATTGGAAGACGGCAAACGTCGTTCCGCTGCCCAAGCCTGGCAAGCCCCAAGCTTCAGTCAAGGGATATCGGCCCATTAGCTTGTTGTCTTCTTTTCCTAAAGTAGCTGAAAAGCTGATCGTCAAGGACCTGGCTGAGCATAACGAGAGACAGGTATTTCAGCATGGATTCAGAAAATTGCATTCCACCACGACAGCTTTGTTAGAAATTACGAGCTATGCAATTGATGGTTTCAACGCCTATAAGCCGGAAAAAACTGTAGCAGTTGCCTTGGATCTCACTAAGGCTTTCGACACAGTGAATCTTGGTATCTTATCAAAGAACTTACTGGAGTCATCAATCCCGCCATGGCAAAAGCGCTGGATAGCTGCATTCACTAAGAGAAGACGGGCTAGAGTGATGTTCCAGAATCATGTCTCAAACAGCATTCCGATTGCAGCTGGAGTCCCACAGGGCGGCGTATTGTCGCCTGCTCTCTTCAGTCTGTACCTCGAAGATATGCCCGCCCCTCCCCAGGATATCAAGGTGGTCGCTTACGCTGACGATATGACTGTCTTGTGTCGTGATCGGGACATAAATGTGGCCGCCGCTAAGATTAACGGATACTTGACCACACTGAAAAGCTTCTTCGACCGCAAAATGCTGAAGATTTCTGCGTCAAAGTCATCGGTATCCGTACTCACAACGGACCCATCAGAACACAGCGCACATCCGCATGTCGTATGGAATGGAGATCGTTTGCCTGCGGCCCGCTTCCCAAAACTTCTCGGACTCGTGCTCGATCCATCGCTCAAGTTCCATAAGAACACGGAACAGTAGCAGGCTATCGTGAAAGCGAAGCTTAACGTGTTTAGAGCCCTGGGAGGTACTTCATGGGGTAGTAGCAAAGAAACCATTATTACAACGTATAAGGCGATTCTCCAGCCTGCACTAGAATACGCCGCACCAGTCTGGCAGCATCTAGTTTCGGAATCTTCTTGGACTAAGATGCAACTCATACAGAATGCAGCTCTTCGAATCGCCACCGGATGTGCAAGAAGTTCCCCAGTAGATCACTTGCATTCTGAGACCCGCTTATTACCAGTAAGGGAGCACTTTGAGCTCCAGGCCCAGCAATTTTTCATCAACATTGTCAAACAACCAAATCACCCGTCTTGGAGAGTGCTAAACCCCGTCAAGAGAGAGAGGCGTTAGAAAGCCATTCGCCGATGCTCCCAGCAAAGTCAATCTGCAGAGATGGCACGACTCACAGCAAGAACGACTCCGTCTGTTGCGCGAGGAGCATACTCAGTTCGTACGGTGCCATCTGGAAAAGGCGGCCATTAATCCCATATTGGGGGTAGTGCCGCCCCAAGTCTGCACATCCGAGGCTGAACTCGGAAGAAGGGCCAGGTGCACCCTGGCATCGCTGCGCTGTGGTCATTCTACCATGCTTATGTCCTACGTCAGCAAAATAGACAGCAGCAAATCAGATGTTTGCCCGGACTGTGGCTGCCTCAGCCATGATACTACACACCTTTTCAAATGTCCGGAGAGACCCACCACGCTGATCGTAATGGACTTATGGACGAATCCGTTACTGGTCGCCCAGTTTCTCAACCTATGACAAAACCCTCAATGTGGCTGCAAAGAAGAAGAAGAAGACTATATTGAGAACCTACAGAGGAATACTTCAGCCGGCTCTGGAATATGCGGCACCGGTGTGGCAGTACCTGGTGTCTGACAGCTCCTGGAATAAGCTGCAGCGTGTACAGAATGCTGCGCTTAGAATTGCTACCGGTTGTGCAAGGAGCTCCCCGGTGGAGCATCTTCACGCGGAGGCCTGCATATTGCCGGTCAAGGAGCATTGTGAACTCCAGGCACAGCAGATGTATATTGATGTTATTAGACAGCCGAATCCTCCGACAAAGAGAATTATGAAGCTCATTGATTTGATTTGATTTATTACACGGTAGCACCGTGTCAAAGACAACAACAAAAACAAGAAATACCCAACGGCAATTAAGAGACTAAAGGCACCAAAATTAGTCGAACAGCAATAATAAAGCAAAAGGATCAACTGACTATTAGGCACACACCGGCATCATGAAGAAAGGAGACCTTACAAACATAACTCCTGGGACAACAGATAACACTCAAGTGTCTTTTTGAATTCACTGAGTTTTCCCACTACCAAACCAGACCGAAGTAGTTTACTGAATTCAGACCCCGCCCTATTGAAAAAGAAGTGCTGTCGTACATTCCGCCTGGCCCCAACGAGGCCCAATTTCAACGGTTTCCCCTAGTGGTTGATGGTCTAAGGTTGAATAGCCGGCTAGTCTTGATACCAGCACTTCCATGAGCGATCTTATACATCATTATCATATCAAACCTTCTCCTGTGCTCTAGGGTGGTTAGTATCAATTTAGCGTTCCTGGTTACATGACACACGTTATGATTAGTCTGAAACCACGATGTCCTGCAGAAAACTCTACGTGTAAAAGTATTCTGGACTTTCTCCAGCGCATCGATAGATCCTTTTTTGTATGGACTACCGTACCATACTCCATAAGAGGACGTACGTACGTTTTATACACCTCGGTCAGCACGTTTGCATTAGTAGTTGATAGTGCTCGAAACGCGCTGTGCATCATCCTATTAGCCGTGGACGCGACCTAGAGGCAGTGATCATCGAAACTAAGATCATCCTTGATAAAAAAAAACCAAGGTCCTTAATCTCGCTGACCTCGCTCAACTGCAAACCGTCGATAGTATAGGAGCCACTAACTCGCCTCTTACCAAGCTTCATTACTTTAGTCTTTTCACTGGAAAGCGGCAATTTCCATTCATTCGACCACTTGGCTACATCATTAAGAGCTTTTTGCAAACACTCCAAATCTTCCATTGTAAAAATAGGTTTATACAACTTAAAGTCATCAGCGAATGCCGAACAGCCGACGTTGCTCAAGGATATAATCGAGGGAAGTTCATACGTATACATATTTAAGAGAATTGGCGAAAGCACTCCCTTCTGGGGAACACCACTAGGCACTGAAAAAGGAGAGGAGAACGTACTATTAAGCCTGACCCTGAAAGTTTTGCCCGTGAGCAAAGCACGAACCCAAGCCACTATACGCGGATGGATACCCACTATTTCTAGCTTGTTTACTAATTTACGATGAGAAACTCTGTCAAATGCCTTGGAAAAATCAAGGTAAATAACATCCACACCTATATCTTTGTCCAGCGCACTCGTCCAATCATCAAGTGACTGCAGCATAGCCGAAATTGTCGATTTACCCTTTTGAAAACCATGTTGGTGTTCCGAGATGATGGAGTGCTCCTCTAGATGAGCCATAATTCTTTTCTTTAATACTTTTTCAAAAAGCCTTGCAAAGATAGACGTAATACTGATGGGCCGGTAATTGTTGGGATCCGAAAACGGTTTCTTCTTCGGTATAGGAGTAACAAAAGATGTACGCCATCTGCTCGGAACATCTTCACGTTTAAAACTCAGGTTGAAAATGTATGCAAGCGGGCTAACCATTATATCAATCACCTTTTTATGAAACATAATGGTATGTGAACCGGCGTGTCAGAAAACGAATTAGGCCATTTGGCTAGTAGCTCCGACAATCCTCAAGGAATGATTTCTTAAACATACTTGCCAGAAGTGGAACTTTTTGGCCGTCTTCCACTGCACTGGAACCATCCTCTCTCACGAGACATCCCACCTGAGATTTATTTTTGAGTCTCCAATTAAGTAATCTGTAGAATGAGTTTTTATTTTTAGACTCGATAACTTTTCTTTCCTTATTACTGTTATACTTCTTCAAACGTTTTTCAAATAATGCCGCAACTCTTTTGTATTCGCACCAATCCTCAGCCCTGTTACTACTATTTGCCATGTTCCAGGCATGAGATTTCCTGTGAGAGAGATTTTCCAAGTGCTCAGGGAGGTACGCCTTCTTCGTAGACACCAGACTAATCGGTACAAATAAATCAATGGTGTGGTCAAGGATGGAAAGGAGGAGTTCATATTTAGCTTCCACACTCAGTGAGCCGTACCAATCCACGTTACCTAGGTATTCATTTATACATGCAAAATCGGCTTTACTGTATACTCTATTGTAAATTTTCCTATCAGAGGCCTCGATATGAACATTTAGCTCGAAAACTATAGATGCATGGTCACTAGTGCCCAATGGGGCCAGAGTATCCACTTCTACAATCAAGCCGTCCTCATTGGACAGTAACAGATCCAAAACATTGCTACCTCGTGTAGCCATAACGTTATTCTGGGTGAGATTATGCGAAGCGCACATATCTAGGAATAGCCTACTACTCATGTTTGTAGCAGTAGGAACAAGCTGCGCCCGTGATATATCTGGTAAATTGAAATCGCCCGTAATAACACAAGACTGACTACAAGAAAGTAAATCACCTAAGGTTTTAATAAAAGTTTCAAAAGAGTCAGCAGAGCATGAGGGCGCCCTGTAAGCAATAACTATTCTCAGCGTCCTATTACTAACAACAATGTCAGCACAAAGTAGTTCGTAACTTTCAGAACAAGACTCCTCGTACACTAACCTTAGACAAAGAGACTTACTCAACAAAAGAGCCACTTCCCCGCCCCTCTTGTGCGGTCGGTCACATCTAAACAGATCAAACTGAGACCATAAACCACCAAATAACGAAGCATCAGTGACGTGAGGCGTCAACCACGTTTCAGACAGCGCTATAATGCCGAAATCGAATTGTTGAATGTATCCTATAAGATGGTCGATTAGGACGCCGTTCGCAGATGTTCCTCGTAAAGTTGATGTAAAGAGATGGGCCTCGCTGCGCTGTGGTCACTCTATTCTGCTCATATCTCACGTCAACAAGATCGACAGCAGCCAATCAGACGCATGCCCGGACTGTGGTGCTCCCGGACACGACACAGCGCACTTGTTCATGTGTCCGCAGAGACCTACCTCCTTAACCACAATGGATCTTTGGACGAATCCTGTGAATGCCGCCCAGTACTTCAACCTATGACAAAAACCACTTCGAGGCTGCAGAAGAAGAAGAACATTCCTCGCCTAGATTGGCGAATTTTTCTTCTCTCTTTCTGAGTTAGGGAGCAACAAACTGAGCATTATTTGAGGTTCGAATTTAAAACTCTGTGAATATCAAACAAACCTTTCTTACTGGATCCTGAAGCTTTTGAATAAACGACCACGACACAATCTTCTACGCTACATTCCAATCCCATACTGAAACAACATAGAAAAGGCTAAAATCACGTTCAATACTACATTGAAAACCTAAAAATTAGATAGGGCATCAACGTCAACATCTCCAACATCCTCTACTAATAAAGAACCGAAAAAGAAGGAGGAGCGGAGGCTGCACTGGAACTCGTCCGAAACTTAGCGCGACCCGCAGTTTCCATTGAAAAAATGTTGGCGCGGACGAGTTCCGGCATGTAAAAAATAAAAGTCCTTTAAATTTCATGTACATTGGCATTGGGGCGCGCCAATGAACTGTACAAACGAGTTTTACATTGTTTTGTACGTAAGGTACGTACCACTTCTCGAATTCGACGCCCGAGCTCTAAATTTTTTTTTTTTGCTCTCAAGTTTTATAATTTTTGTTTCCTTCTTGTTTCCTTAGGTTCTCAGTGGCTGAAATTCGTTTTATCGCAATTTCCGTGATTCGCCACTTCTGTAACTATAATATTTCTGTCACTATATTTCAGATTTTCACTGGGGATCGGATTCTATGCAAGCGGTGGTTGCTGTGCCAATTCCGTGAGATTCCGGCCTTAGCTTGATGATCTCCCAGCCGATGCAATAATTATTGTCCTCATAATCTGGCTGAATGTCCTTTTCAAGCACATCTCGCCAGGTCAGTCGGTCAGCTTTCATCGACTGCTATTTCTTTCCAATTCTTGTTTTTATTTATTTTTTGTTCTGTTGGGGTGTTACTCATGGCAGCTTGTAGAAGCATACAGAAAATCTGGAGAAAGACTGGTGCTTCTGGATTGGGCCCGTCTTCTGGAGGGAGGGGAAGGAGATGAGGTGCTATTGCAGCGGGGGGACCACTGTTGTATAGCACTTGACCACCCCCATATTTTCGTGCCGCGATGACTCTCCTGATTTTGGCAGGGGAGGGAAATCCCGGGTATGTGCTCAACTTCAGTGCGGCACGGTAAAATGAGCGCAGCCAGCGCATCGCGCCATAGTGCCCCCTGCTATGATGGCACCGGAGATGGCACCCTCTCGGAGGTCCCATCTTCCTACCGAAAGTCGGGAAGACTTCTTGTGCGGGTAGAAAACGCGCGCAACGGGAGTTGAAATTGAGCAAATATTTCGCAACCATGCCCTGGTTTCGCCCACCCGAGGTTCTAACCGTTTGCCAAAGGTAGGAGAGGGTTTAACACCCGGGTACCCGGAGTTTTAGTTCGTCCATTCTGAGTTCCAACTGAATTGCCCTCCTAGGATTTGGCCTCACGGGAATATCAGCCTACACCCAGGGATTTCCTCCCTGCCCACAGTGCAGCCGCAGGCTGCACCGTCCATTCAGAGTTCCAACCGAATTGCACCTCTTAGAATTTGGCTTCACGGGAATATCAGCCCACACCCGGAGATTCCCTCCCCTGCCCACAGTGCAGCCGCAGGCTGCACCGTTCTTTCGGGGTCTCAACCAATTTGCATCTCCTAGAATTTGGCTTCACGGGAATATCAGCCCACTCCTGGGGATTTCCTCCCCTGCCCACAGTGCAGCCGCAGGCTGCACCGTCCATTGTGGGTTTCAACCAATTTGCTCCTTCCAGATTTTGGCTTCACGGGAATATCAGTCCACACCCGGGGATTTCCTCCCCAGCCCATAGTGCAGCCGCAGGCTGCACCGTCCATTCTGGGTTTTGACCAATTTGCACCTCCCAGAATTTGGCTTCACGGGAATATCAGCCCACACCCGGGGATTTCCTCCTTTGCCCACTGTGCAGCCGCAGGCTTCACCGTCCACTCTGGGTTTCGACCAATTTGCACCTCCTAGAATTTGGCTTCACGGGAATATCAGCCCACACCCGGGGATTTCCTCCCCTGCCCACAGTGCAGCCGCAGGCTGCACCGTCCACTCTGGGTTGCAACCAATTTTCACCTCTGGATTTTGACCAATTTGCACCTCCTAGAATTTGGCTTCACGGGAATATCAGCCCACACCCGGGGATTCCCTGCACTGCCCACGGTGCAGCCGCAGGCTGCACCGTCAATTCTGGGTTTCGACCAATTTACACCTCCTAGAATTTGGCTTCACGGGAATATCAGCCCACACCCGGGGATTTCCTCCCCTGCCCATAGTGCAGCCTCAGGCTGCACCTTTCATTCTGGGTTTCGACCAATTCGCACCTCCTAGAATTTGTCTTCACGGGAATATCAGCTCACACCCGGGAAGTTCCTCCTTGCCCACAGTGCAGTCGCAGGCTGCACCGTCCATTCTGGGTTTCGACCAATTTGCACCTCCTAGAATTTGGCTTCACGGGAATATCAGCTCACACCCGGGAAGTTCCTCCCCTGCCCACAGTGCAGCCGCAGGCTGCACCTTTCATTCTGGGTTTTGACCAATTTGCACCTCCTAGAATTTGGCTTCACGGGAATATCAGCCCACACCCGGGGATTTCCTCCCCTGCCCATAGTGCAGTCGCAGGCTGCACCGTTCTTTCGGGGTTTCAACCGTTTTGCCCCTCCCAGATTTTGGCTTCACGGGAATATCAGCTCACACCCGGGAAGTTCCTCCCCTGCCCATAGTGCAGCCGCGGGCTGCACCGTTCTTTCTGGGTTTCGACAAATTCGCGCCTCCCAGATTTTGGCTTCACGGGAATATCAGCCCACACCCGGGGATTTCCTGCTTTGCCCACACTGCAGCCGAAGGCTGCACTGTCCATTCTGGGTTTCAACCAATGTGCATGTCCTAGAATTTGGCTTCACGGGAATATCAGTCCTCGCCCGGGGATTCCGTCTCTGCTCGCAGTGCAGCCGAAGGCTGCGCCATCCATTGTGGGTTGCAACCTATTTGCTCCTCCCAGATTTTGGCTTCACGGGAATATCAGTCCACACCCGGGGATTCCGTCTCTGCTCGCAGTGCAGCCGCAGGCTGCACCGTCCATTCTAGGTTGCAACCGTTTTGCCCCTCCCAGATTTTGGCTTCACGGGAATATCAGCCCACACCCGGGGATTTCCTCCTTTGCCCACAATGTAGCCGCAGGCTGCACCGTCCACTCTGGGTTGCAACCTATTTGCTCCTCCCAGATTTTGGCTTCACGGGAATATCAGCCCACACCCGGGGATTTCCTCCCGTGCACTTAGTGCAGCCGCAGGCTGCACCGTCCGTTCTGAGTTGCAACCAATTTTCACCTCTGGATTTTGACCAATTTGCCCCTCCCAGATTTTGGCTTCACGGGAATATCAGCCCACACCCGGGGATTCCCTGCACTGCCCACGGTGCAGCCGCAGGCTGCACCGTCCATTCTGGGTTTTGACCAATTTGCACCTCCTAGAATTTGGCTTCACGGGAATATCAGCCCACACCCGGGATTTCCTCCCCTGCCCACAGCAGCCGCAGGCTGCACCTGTCCATTCTGGGTTTTGACCAATTTGCACCTCCTAGAATTTGGCTTCACGGGAATATCAGTCCACACCCGGGGATTTCCTCCTTTGCCCACGGTGCAGCCGCAGGCTGCACCGTCCATTCTGGGTTTTGACCAATTTGCACCTCCTAGAATTTGGCTTCACGGGAATATCAGCCCACACCCGGGGATTTCCTCCTTTGCCCACAATGCAGCCGCAGGCTGCACCGTTCATTCTGGGGTTTCAACCTATTTGCACCTCCTAGAATTTGGCCTCACGGGAATATCAGCCCACACCCGGGGAGTTCCTCCCGTGCCCTTAGTGCAGCCGCAGGCTGCACCGTTCGTCCTGGGTTGCAACCAATATTCACCTCTGGATTTTGACAAATTTGCCCCTCCTAGAATTTGGCTTCACGGGAATATCAGCCCACATCCGGGATTCCCTGCACTGCCCACGGTGCAGCCGCAGGCTGCACCGTCCGTTCTGGGTTTTGACCAATTTGCACCTCCTAGAATTTGGCTTCACGGGAATATCAGCCCACACCCGGGGATTTCCTCCTGCCCATAGTGCAGTCGCAGGCTGCACCGTCTTCTGGGGTTTCAACCAATTTGCACCTCCCAGATTTGGCCTCACGGGAATATCAGCCTACACCCAGGGATTTCCTCCCTGCCCACAGTGCAGTCGCAGGCTGCACCGTTCTTTCGGGGTTTCAACCGTTTTGCCCCTCCCAGATTTTGGCTTCACGGGAATATCAGCCCACACCCGGGGATTTCCTCCTTTGCCCACAATGTAGCCGCAGGCTGCACCGTCCACTCTGGGTTTCAACCAATTTGCATTTCCTTGAATTTGGCTTCATGGGAATATGAGTCCTCGACCGGGGGTTTCCTCCTCTGTTCACAATGAAGCCGCAGGCTGCAACGTTCATTCTGGGTTTCAACCAATTTGCACCCTCCCAGATTTTGGCTTCACGGGAATATCAGCCCACACCCGGGGATTTCCTCCTTGCCCACAGTGCAGCCGCAGGCTGCACCGTCCATTCTGGGTTGCAACTGTTTTGACCTATTTGCACCTCCTAGAATTTGGCTTCACGGCAATATCAGCCCACACCCGGGGAGTTCCTCCCGTGCCCTTAGTGGAGCCGCAGGCTGCACCGTCCATTCTGGGTTTTGACCAATTTGCACCTCCTAGAATTTGGCTTCACGAGAATATCAGTCCACACCCAGGGATTTCCTCCCCTGCCCATAGTGCAGCCGCAGGCTGCACCGTCCATTGTGGATTGCAACCTATTTGCACCTCCTAGAATTTGGCTTCACGGGAATATCAGCCCACTCCCGGGGATTTCCTCCCCTGCCCACAGTGCAGCCGCAGGCTGCACCGTCCATTGTGGATTGCAACCTATTTGCATCTCCTAGATTTTGGCTTCACGGCAATATCAGCCCACACCCGGGGAGCTCCTCCCGTGCCCTTAGTGGAGCCGCAGGCTGCACCGTCCATTCTGAGTTTTAACCAATTTGCACCTCCTAGAATTTGGCTTCACGGGAATATCAGCCCACACCCGGGGATTTCCTCCCCTGCCCACAGTGCATCCGCAGGCTGCACCATCCATTGTGGATTGCAACCTATTTGCTCCTCCCAGATTTCGGCTTCTTGGGAATATCAGCTCACACCCCGGGAGTTCGTCCCCTGCCCACAGTGCAGCCGCAGGCTGCACTGTCCATTCTGGGTTTTGACCGATTTGCACCTCCTAGAATTTGGCTTCACGGGAATATCAGCCCACACCCGGGGATTTCCTTCCCTGCCCACAGTGCAGCCGCAGGCTGCACTGTCCATTCTGGGTTTCAACCAATTTGCACCTCCTAGAATTTGGCTTCACGGGAATATCAGCCCACACCCGGGATTTCCTCCTCTGCCCACAGTGCAGCCGCAGGCTGCACCGTCCATTCTGGGTTTCAACCGTTTTGCACCTCCTAGAATTTGGGTTCACGGGAATATCAGCCCACACCCGGGGATTTCCTACTTTGCCCACAATGAAGCCGCAGGCTGCACTGTCCATTCTGGGTTTTAACCAATTTGCACTTCCTAGAATTTGGCTTCACGCGAATATCAGTCCTCACCCGGAGATTCCCTCCTCTGCTCGCAGTGCAGCCGCAGGCTGCACCGTCCATTCTGGGTTGCCAACTGTTTTGCCCCTCCTAGAATTTGGCTCCACGGGAATATCAGCCCACACCCGGGGATTTTCTCCCCTGCCCACAGTGCAGCCGCATGCTGCACCGTCCACTCTGGGTTGCAACCAATTTTCACCTCTGGATTTTGACCAATTTGCACCTCCTAGAATTTGGCTTCACGGGAATATCAGCCCACACCCGGGGATTCCCTGCACTGCCCACGGTGCAGCCGCAGGCTGCACTGTCCATTCTGGGTTTCAACCAATTTGCATTTCCTAGAATTTGGCTTCATGGGAATATGAGTCCTCACCCAGGGATTTCCTCCCCTGCCCATAGTGCAGCCGAAGGCTGCACAGTCCTTTGAGTTTCAACCGATTTGCACCTCCTAGAATTTGGCTTCACGGGAATATCAGCTCACACCCGGGAAGTTCCTCCCCTGCCCACGGTGCAGCCGCAGTCTGCACCGTCAATTCTGGGTTTCGACCAATTTGCACCTCCTAGAATTTGGCTTCACGGGAATATCAGTCCTCGCCCGGGGATTCCGTCTCTGCTCGCAGTGCAGCCGCAGGCTGCACCGTCCATTCTAGGTTGCAACCGTTTTGCCCCTCCCAGATTTTGGCTTCACGGGAATATCAGCCCACACCCGGGGATTCCGTCTCTGCTCGCAGTGCAGCCGCAGGCTGCACCGTCCATTCTAGGTTGCAACCGTTTTGCCCCTCCCAGATTTTGGCTTCACGGGAATATCAGCCCACACCCGGGGATTCCCTCCCCTGCCCACAGTGCAGCTGCAGGCTGCACAGTCCATTTTGGGTTTCAACCGATTTGCACCTCCTAGGACTTGGCTTCACGGGAATAGCAGCTCACACCCGGGGAGTTCCTCCCCTGCCCCAGTGAAGCCGCAGGCTGCACTGTCCATTGTGGATTGCAACCTATTTGCTCCTCCCAGATTTTGGCTTCACGGGAATATCAGCCCACACCCGGGGACTTTCTCCCCTGCCCACAGTGCAGCCGCAGGCTGCACCGTCCATTCTGGGTTTCGACCAATTCGCACTTCCTAGAATTTGGCTTCACGGGAATATCAGCCCACACCCGGGGATTCCCTCCCCTGCCCACAGTGCAGCCGCAGGCTGCACCGTCCATTCTGGGTTTCAACCAATTTGCACCTCCTAGAATTTGGCTTCACGGGAATATCAGCCCACACCCGGGGATTTCCTCCTGCCCTCAGTGCAGTCGCAGGGTGCACCGTCCTTTCTGGGTTTCAACCAATTTGCACCTCCTAGAATTTGGCTTCGCGGGAATATCAGCTCACACCCGGAATGTTCCTCACCTGCCCAGACTGCAGCCGAAGGCTGCACTGTCCATTCTGGGTTTCGACCAATTCGCACCTCCTAGAATTTGGCTTCATGGGAATATCAGCCCACACCCTGGGATTCCGTCTCTGCTCGCAGTGCAGCCGCAGGCTGCACCGTCCTTTCTAGGTTGCAACCGTTTTGCCCCTCCCAGATTTTGGCTTCACGGGAATATCAGCCCACACCCGGGGATTTCCTCCTTTGCCCACAGTGTAGCCGCAGGCTGCACCGTCCATTCTGGGTTTTGACCAATTTGCACCTCCTAGAATTTGGCTTCACGGGAATAGCAGCTCACACCCGGGGAGTTCCTCCCCTGCCCACAGTGCAGCCGAAGGCTGCACTGTCCATTCTGGGTTTCAACCAATTTGCATTTCCTAGAATTTGGCTTCACGGAAATATCAGCCCACTCCCGGGGATTCCTTGCCCTGCCCACAGTGCAGCCGCAGGCTGCACCATCCATTGTGGATTGCAACCTATTTGCACCTCCTAGAATTTGGCTTCACGGGAATATCAGCCCACACCCGGAGATTCCCTCCCCTGCCCACATGCAGCCGAAGGCTGCACTGTCCATTCTGGGTTTCAATCAATTTGCATTTCCTAGAATTGGGCTTCACGGGAATATCAGTCCTCACCCGGGGATTCCCTCTCTGCTCACAGTGCAGCCGCAGGCTGCACCATCCATTGTGGATTGCAACCTATTTGCATCTCCTAGAATTGGGCTTCACGGGAATATCAGCCCACACCCGTGGATTCCCTCCCCTGCCCACAGTGCAGCCGCAGGCTGCACCGTCCATTCTAGGTTGCAACCGTTTTGCCCCTCCCAGATTTTGGCTTCACGGGAATATCAGCCCACACCCGGGGATTTCCTCCTTTGCCCACAGTGTAGCCGCAGGCTGCACCGTCCACTCTGGATTGCAACCAATTTTCACCTCTGGATTTCGACCAATTTGCACCTCCTAGAATTTGGCTTCACGGGAATATCAGCCCACACCCGGGGACTACCTCCCGTGCAGTTAGTGCAGCCGCAGGCTGCACCGTCCGTTCTAGGTTTTGACCAATTTGCACCTCCTAGAATTTGGCTTCACGAGAATATCAGTCCTCACCCAGGGATTTCCTCCCCTGCCCATAGTGCAGCCGCAGGCTGCACCGTCCGTTCTGGGTTTTGACCAATTTGCACCTCCTAGAATTTGGCTTCACGGGAATATCAGCCCACACCCGGGGATTTCCTCCCCTGCCCATAGTGCAGTCGCAGGCTTCACCGTTCTTTCGGGGTTTCAACCGTTTTGCCCCTCCCAGATTTTGGCTTCACGGGAATATCAGCTCACGCCCGGGAAGTTCCTCCCCTGCCCACAGTGCAGCTGCAGGCTGCACAGTCCTTTTGGGTTTCAACCGATTTGCACCTCCTAGAATTTGGCTTCACGGGAATATCAGCCCACTCCCGGGGATTCCGTCTCTGCTCGCAGTGCAGCCGCAGGCTGCACCGTCCATTCTAGGTTGCAACCGTTTTGCCCCTCCCAGATTTTGGCTTCACGGGAATATCAGCTCACACCCGGGAAGTTCCTCCCCTGCCCACAGTGCAGCCGCAGGCTGCACCTTTCATTCTGGGTTTCGACCAATTTGCATCTCCTAGAATTTGGCTTCACGGGAATATCTGCCCACACCCGAAGTTCCTCCTCTGCCCACAGTGCAGCCGCAGGCTGCACCGTCCATTCTGGGTTTCAACCAATTTGCACCTCCTAGAATTTGGCTTCACGGGAATATCAGCCCACACCCGGGGATTTCCTGCACTGCCCTTAGTGCAGCCGCAGGCTGCACCGTCCATTCTGGGTTGCAACCAATTTGCACCTCCTAGAATTTGGCTTCACGGGAATATCAGCCCACACCCGGGATTTCCTCCTGCCCATAGTGCAGCCGCAGGCTGCACTGTCCATTCTGGGTTTCAACCAATTTGCACCTCCTAGAATTTGGCTTCACGAGAATATCAGCCCACACCCGGGAATTCCTCCCCTGCCCACAGTGCAGTCGCAGGCTGCACCGTTCTTTCGGGGTTTCAACCAATTTGCATTTCCTTGAATTTGGCTTCATGGGAATATGAGTCCTCGACCGGGGGTTTCCTCCTCTGTTCACAGTGCAGCGGCAGGCTGCACCGTCCGTTCTGGGTTTTGACCAATTTGCACCTCCTAGAATTTGGCTTCACGGGAATCGTAGCTCACACCCGGGGAGTTCCTCACCTGCCCACACTGCAGCCGAAGGCTGCACTGTCAATTCTGGGTTTCAACCAATTTGCATGTCCTAGAATTTGGCTTCACGGGAATATCAGCCCACACCCGGGGATTCCGTCTCTGCTCGCAGTGCAGCCGCAGGCTGCACCGTCCATTCTAGGTTGCAACCGTTTTGCCCCTCCCAGATTTTGGCTTCACGGGAATATCAGCCCACACCCGGGGATTTCCTCCTTTGCCCACAATGTAGCCGCAGGCTGCACCGTCCACTCTGGGTTGCAACCAATTTTCACCTCTGGATTTTGACCAATTTGCACCTCCTAGAATTTGGCTTCACGGGAATATCAGCCCACACCCGGGGATTCCCTGCACTGCCCACGGTGCAGCCGCAGGCTGCACTGTCCATTCTGGGTTTCAACCAATTTGCATTTCCTAGAATTTGGCTTCACGGGAATATCAGCCCACACCCGGGGATTTCCTCCCCTGCCCATAGTGCAGCTGCAGGCTGCACAGTCCATTTTGGGTTTCAACCGATTTGCACCTCCTAGGATTTGGCTTCACGGGAATATCAGCCCACACCCGGGGATTTCCTCCTTTGCCCACAGTGTAGCCGCAGGCTGCACTGTCCATTCTGGATTTCAACCTATTTGCATTTCCTAGAATTTGGCTTCACGGGAATATCAGTCCTCGCCCGGGGATTCCCTCTCTGCTCGCAGTGCAGCCGCAGGCTGCACCGTTCATTCTAGGTTGCAACCGTTTTGCCCCTCCCAGATTTTGGCTTCACGGGAATATCAGCCCACACCCGGGAAGTTCTTCCCCTGCCCACAGTGCAGCCGCAGGCTGCACCATCCATTGTGGATTGCAACCTATTTGCACCTCCTAGAATTTGGCTTCACGGGAATATCAGCCCACACCCGGGGATTCCCTCCCCTGCCCACAGTGCAGCCGCAGGCTGCACCGTCCATTCTGGGTTTCGACCAATTCGCACCTCCTAGAATTTGGCTTCACGGGAATATCAGCCCACACTCGGGGATTCCCTGCACTGCCAACGGTGCAGCCGCAGGCTGCACTGTCCATTCTGGGTTTTGACCTATTTGCACCTCCTAGAATTTGGCTTCACGAGAATATCAGTCCACACCCAGGGATTTCCTCCCCTGCCCATAGCGCAGTCGCAGGCTGCACCATCCATTGTGGCTTGCAACTTATTTGCACCTCCTAGAAATTGGCTTCACGAGAATATCAGTCCACACCCAGGGATTTCCTCCCCTGCCCATAGCGCAGTCGCAGGCTGCACCGTTCTTTCGGGGTTTCAACCGTTTTGCCCCTCCCAGATTTTGGCTTCACGGGAATATCAGCTCACACCCGGGAAGTTCCTCCCCTGCCCACAGTGCAGCCGCAGGCTGCACCATCCATTGTGGATTGCAACCTATTTGCACCTCCTAGAATTTGGCTTCACGGGAATATCAGCCCACTCCCGGGGATTTCCTCCCCTGCCCACAGTGCAGCCGAAGGCTGCACTGTCCATTCTGGGTTTCAACCAATTCGCCCCTCCCAGAATTTGGCTTCACGGGAATATCAGTCCCCAGCCGGGGATTCCGCCTCTGCTCGCAGTGTAGCCGCAGGCTGCACCATCCATTGTGGATTGCAACCTATTTGCACCTCCTAGAATTTGGCTTCACGGGAATATCAGCCCACTCCCGGGGATTTCCTCCCCTGCCCACAGTGCAGCCGAAGGCTGCACTGTCCTTTCTGGGTTTCAACCAATTTGCATTTCCTAGAATTTGGCTTCACGGGAATATCAGTCCTCGCCCGGGGATTCCCTCTCTGCTCGCAGTGCAGCCGCAGGCTGCACCGTTCATTCTAGGTTGCAACCGTTTTGCCCCTCCCAGATTTTGGCTTCACGGGAATATCAGCCCACACCCGGGGATTTCCTCCTTTGCCAACAATGTAGCCGCAGGCTGCACCGTCCACTCTGGGTTGCAACCAATTTTCACCTCTGGATTTTGACCAATTTGCACCTCCTAGAATTTGGCTTCACGGGAATATCAGCCCACACCCGGGGATTCCCTGCACTGCCCACGGTGCAGCCGCAGGCTGCACTGTCCATTCTGGGTTTCAACCAATTTGCATTTCCTAGAATTTGGCTTCATGGGAATATGAGTCCTCGACCGGGGGTTTCCTCCTCTGTTCACAGTGCAGCTGCAGGCTGCACAGTCCTTTTGGGTTTCAACCGATTTGCACCTCCTAGAATTTGGCTTCACGGGAATATCAGCCCACTCCCGGGGATTTCCTCACCTGCCCACACTGCAGCCGCAGGCTGCACTGTCCATTCTGGGTTTCAACCAATTTGCATTTCCTAGAATTTAGCTTCATGGGAATATCAGTCCTCGCCCGGGGATTCCGTCTCTGCTCGCAGTGCAGCCGAAGGCTGCACCATCCATTGTGGGTTGCAACCTATTTGCTCCTCCCAGATTTTGGCTTCACGGGAATATCAGTCCACACCCGGGGATTTCCTCCTTTGCCCACAATGTAGCCGCAGGCTGCACCGTCCACTCTGGGTTGCAACCAATTTTCACCTCTGGATTTTGACCAATTTGCACCTCCTAGAATTTGGCTTCACGGGAATATCAGCCCACACCCGGGGATTCCCTGCACTGCCCACGGTGCAGCCGCAGGCTGCACCGTCCATTCTGGGTTTTGACCAATTTGCACCTCCTAGAATTTGGCTTCACGAGAATATCAGTCCTCACCCAGGGATTTCCTCCCTACCCATAGTGCAGCCGCAGGCTGCACCGTCCATTTTGGCTTGCAACTTATTTGCTCCTCCTAGAATTTGGCTTCACGGGAATATCAGCCCACACCCGGGATTTCCTCCCCTACCCATAGTGCAGTCGCAGGCTGCACCGTTCTTTCAGGGTTTCAACCGTTTTGCCCCTCCCAGATTTTGGCTTCACGGGAATATCAGCTCACACCCGGAAGTTCCTCCTGCCACAGTGCAGCCGCAGGCTGCACTGTCCATTCTGGGTTTCAACCAATTTGCACTTCCTAGAATTGGGCTTCACGGGAATATCAGCCACACCCGTGGATTCCCTCCCCTGCCCACAGTGCAGCCGCAGGCTGCACCGTCCATTCTAGGTTGCAACCGTTTTGCCCCTCCCAGATTTTGGCTTCACGGGAATATCAGCCCACACCCGGGGATTTCCTCCTTTGCCCACAGTGCAGCCGCAGGCTGTACCGTCCACTCTGGGTTGCAACCAATTTTCACCTCTGGGTTTTGACCAATTTGCTCCTCCCAGATTTTGGCTTCACGGGAATATCAGCTCACACCCAGGGATTTCCTCCCCTGCCCATAGTGCAGCCGCAGGCTGCACCGTCCATTCTAGGTTGCAACCGTTTTGCCCCTCCCAGATTTTGGCTTCACGGGAATATCAGCCCACACCCGGGGATTTCCTCCTTTGCCCACAATGTAGCCGCAGGCTGCACCGTCCACTCTGGGTTGCAACCAATTTTCACCTCTGGATTTTGACCAATTTGCACTTCCTAGAATTTGGCTTCACGGGAATATCAGTCCTCGCCCGGGAATTCCCTCCTCTGCCCACAGTGCAGCCGCAGGCTGCATTGTCCATTCTGGGTTTCAACCAATTCGCATCTCCTAGAATTTGGCTTCATGGGAATATGAGTCCTCGACTGGGGGTTTCCTCCTCTGTTCACAGTGCAGCTGCAGGCTGCACAGTCCTTTTGGGTTTCGACCAATTTGCACCTCCTAGAATTTGGCTTCACGGGAATATCAGCCCACACCCGGGATTTCCTCCCCTGCCCATAGTGCAGCCGCAGGCTGCACCGTTCTTTCTAGGTTGCAACCGTTTTGCTCCTCCCAGATTTTGGCTTTACGGGAATATCAGCCCACACCCGGGAAGTTCCTCCCTGCCCACAGTGCAGCCGCAGGCTGCACTCTCCATTCTGGGTTTCAACCAATTTGCACTTCCTAGAATTTGGCTTCACGGGAATATCAGTCCACACCCGGGGATTCCGTCTCTGCTCGCAGTGCAGCCGCAGGCTGCACCGTCTATTCTAGGTTGCAACCGTTTTGCCCCTCCCAGATTTTGGCTTCACGGGAATATCAGCCCACACCCGGGGATTTCCTCCTTTGCCCACAATGTAGCCGCAGGCTGCACCGTCCACTCTGGGTTGCAACCAATTTTCACCTCTGGATTTTGACCAATTTGCACCTCCTAGAATTTGGCTTCATGGGAATATGAGTCCTCGACCGGGGGTTTCCTCCTCTGTTCACAGTGCAGCTGCAGGCTGCACAGTCCTTTTGGGTTTCAACCAATTTGCACCTCCTAGAATTTGGCTTCATCGGAATATGAGTCCTCGACCGGGGCTTCCTCCTCTGTTCACAGTGCAGCTGCAGGCTGCACCGTCCATTTTGGCTTGCAACTTATTTGCTCCTCCTACAATTTGGCTTCACGGGAATATCAGTCCACACCCGGGGATTCCGTCTCTGCTCGCAGTGCAGCCGCAGGCTGCACCGTTCTTTCGGGGTTTCAACCGTTTTGCCCTCCCAGATTTTGGCTCCACGGAAATAGCAGCTCACACCCGGAGAGTTCCTCCCCTGCCCATAGTGCAGCTGCAGGCTGCACAGTCCACTCTGAGTTGCAACCAATTTGCACCTCCTAGAATTTGGCTTCACGGGAATATGAGTCCTCACCCGGGAAGTTCCTCCTCTGCCCACAGTGCAGCCGCATGCTGCATT
Source organism: Aplectana chamaeleonis (assembly GCA_029168955.1). Taxonomy (NCBI): domain Eukaryota; kingdom Metazoa; phylum Nematoda; class Chromadorea; order Rhabditida; family Cosmocercidae; genus Aplectana; species Aplectana chamaeleonis. The sequence continues at coordinate 1,321,479 of JAPDOI010000091.1, read as the reverse complement.
GTCCATTCTGGGTTTCAACCAATTCGCATCTCCTAGAATTTGGCTTCATGGGAATATGAGTCCTCGACCGGGGGCTTCCTCCTCTGTTCACAGTGCAGCTGCAGGCTGCACAGTCCTTTTGGGTTGCAACCAATTTTCACCTCTGGATTTTGACCAATTTGCACCTCCTAGAATTTGGCTTCACGGGAATATGAGTCCTCGCCCGGGAATTCCCTCCTCTGCCCACAGTGCAGCCGCATGCTGCATTGTCCATTCTGGGTTTCAACCAATTCGCATCTCCTAGAATTTGGCTTCATGGGAATATGAGTCCTCGACCGGGGGCTTCCTCCTCTGTTCACAGTGCAGCTGCAGGCTGCACAGTCCTTTTGGGTTTCAACCGATTTGCACCTCCTAGAATTTGGCTTCACGGGAATATCAGCCCACTCCCGGGGATTTCCTCACCTGCCCACACTGCAGCCGAAGGCTGCACTGTCCATTCTGGGTTTCAACCAATTTGCATGTCCTAGAATTTGGCTTCACGGGAATATCAGTCCTCGCCCTGGGATTCCGTCTCTGCTCGCAACGCAGCCGCAGGCTGCACCGTCTATTCTAGGTTGCAACCGTTTTGCCCCTCCCAGATTTTGGCTTCACGGGAATATCAGCCCACACCCGGGGATTTCCTCCTTTGCCCACAATGTAGCCGCAGGCTGCACCGTCCACTCTGGGTTGCAACCAATTTTCACCTCTGGATTTTGACCAATTTGCACCTCCTAGAATTTGGCTTCACGGGAATATCAGCCCACACCCGGGGATTCCCTGCACTGCCCTTAGTGCAGCCGCAGGCTGCATCGTCCATTCTGGGTTTTGACCAATTTGCACCTCCTAGAATTTGGCTTCACGAGAATATCAGTCCTCACCCAGGGATTTCCTCCCCTACCCATAGTGCAGCCGCAGGCTGCACCGTCCATTTTGGCTTGCAACTTATTTGCTCCTCCTACAATTTGGCTTCACGGGAATATCAGCCCACACCCGGGGATTTCCTCCCCTACCTATAGTGCAGTCGCATGCTGCACCGTTCCTTCGGGGTTTCAACCGATTTGCACCTCCTAGGATTTGGCTTCACGGGAATATCAGTCCTCGCCCGGGAATTCCCTCCTCTGCCCACAGTGCAGCCTCAGGCTGCATTGTCCATTCTGGGTTTCAACCAATTCGCATCTCCTAGAATTTGGCTTCACGGGAATATCACCCCCCTCCCTGGGCTCTCCTCCCTAGCCGAACGTCCGTTTTGGGTTTCGAGTAACTTGAACCCCACCGAATTCTAGCTAACAGTAAGGTGAGCCCACGCCCGGGGTTCTTCTCTCTTGCCGGACGTCCATTTTAGGTTTCGAGTGACTTGAACCACACCGAATGTTAGCCAACAGTAAGATGAGCCGTCACCCGGGGTTTTCTTTTTTTGCGGGGCGGTGCAACCAGAAGCAATCTTGCGACTTTGCGCAACGGGTGTTGTAAAATTTTTGAAAAGTTTTGTAAAAAATGAAATGGAGGGGTCGTAAACAGTTCGGAGAAAAAAACTGCCTTGGACCACCACTATTCTGAATGTTTCCCAACTCTGTCATTCTCAAAAAGCTGAAAGAATTTTTCATTCCGTGCGGGGATCATTAAACATTGGAAAATTTCAAAAAATTCTGGTGAACAAGGGTCGTAGCTCCGCCGAAAATTGACGCAACCACAACGAATTTCAGCCAATAATAAGATCACCCTCTACGCGGTGTTATCTAGACTTCTCTTTTTCCAGAGCTTGCTTAGGATTGTGTCGTTAGGAATTCCATTCGGCATCTTCATGGGGCTAGCGGCATAGAAATAATTTGTTTCGGTCGATGGGCTATTTACAGCCACGGTAATACACAAAGACAGCTCAAATTGAGTCTGTACCATGTCTACTTCTACTGTAGATTATTTTGGATCATTCAGGTGCATTAGCTCTTTTCTCACTCTAACATGGAATGCATTTTCCGGAAGAAAATAAGGTGAACCCAGGGAGAACTACTGCAGACGAAACAGGATTTCACATAATTATGGAGCTGTTGAACTATTGCGGTCAAGGTAAGCCTTCTTTCGAAAATATTGGTTTTGGTATGCAGCCTGGAAAGGCACCTTGTTTCGAAAAATGGTCATAACAGTTTCTGACGTGGCCAAGCGTGCAGCTCCTGATGATGATTGACCGCATTTCTTCTTGTTTACTTTCACATTTTTTTGGTCAGAAGTCATAGTTAAGGGAACGGATTAAAAACTGGTAACGGCATGCCTTGCCTTATCCTTTCTAAAGTTCTCCGGAGGTAAGATGGGAATGAGAAGGAGGGAGAGAGAGGCAGGTGTCTGTGGGGGAAGGGGGTTACGGGCAGTTCGCTCAGAATGCGACTTTTCCGAGTTTTGGTGTTACATAGAAAAATCATTTCTTGACATAGGCAGGGTTGAGCAGGCAGTTGCGTCAATTTTCGGCGGAGCTACGACCCCCCTGTTGACCAAAATTTTGCAAAATTTTCGTGATCCAACGATACTTCTTCCACGCAAATGACTATTTCGAAGATGATTACTTTCACTCCGGAAATTTCACGACCCCTCCCGAAATTCGCATTTTTTCTCTAGAATCTTCCCAGTTTTTACGACCCCTTGTTGTGTCGAGTCGCAACTATGCTCAGCACTGGACATAGGTTTCTTGTGATAATCCTAACCTGCGCGATTGCAACGCGGAGAGGAGGGAGGGACACAGGAAAGGAGTGTTGTGGTTGAAGCTAAAGCGCGCTGCATCAACAACCGCAGAACCGTTTAGGTGTGTTAGAGTTCACACCATGAAAAGGTGTCCGGAGAGATTCTTGTGACCAGCAAGAGTCGGAGAGTACGGTTTCGGAACAGGTTTGGGAATGTTAGTAGTTGGTGGTGTTATCGTTTCTAGCGAAAATCCGGTCCGCTTTTGCGGAGCACCGCTGCGGCAACTCAGAATACGATGATCGTCGTGCTGAAAAAAGGCTATTCGTGCCGGGGCCCATCATAATTACCATAGTGTTGCCTGATACAACACCCGCTGTCGCGAATGCGGACCGGAATTCCGCTTTGATAATGACAGTATGTTACTTCGACAATCTCAATCTATTCTTCTTCATGGATGACAAAGTTGCTTCTATTGGAAATATTGAAGCTTCAAGGGAATGCATAAATTTTTTAAACATGCATTTCTCATTCCAGGTGGATTAGAGACTGCTAATGTGACATCAACGGAGATGATAATTTACGTGTAATCCAGTGATATATTTTTGTTTCCTCATTGTAGTATTGTGCATTTGGATAAATAATCAGAATTTGATTAAAAGACATGTGCAATGGAACTGACTTCCAGGGATTCCTCGTTCATGCTGAAGGTGTTCAGTTGGTTCAATCTGTTTCAATTCACCTATCCTTTGTAAAGTCGTAATTCTCACGACTCATGGCGCGAGCGATGCTGCTCCGTACGTCATGCGCTCTCTCGCTGTCTCTAACGGAGCTGAGCTTAGAGACAGCGAGAGAGCGCATGACGGACGGAGGAAGCAGCATCGCGCACGCCGCTCACGCCATGAGTGGTGAGAATTACGCGTAGAAACCATGGAATTTCGCGGTTCTACAGCCTGTACATTCTTTGCGTCACACGATTACGCGACGTCGGTGGGTTCAGTCGGCACGTTTCGCACTGATCACTTTGGTTCCTCTTGGTTCACCTTTCTTTGGCGAAATCTCGGTGGACATACTGTACTTCTCTGGGTCAAAATCCGGTGCGCAATTGCGTCTCGACACGCTTTGCAGCCGCGCGCATCCGAGTCGGAAGAGTTTCCAGCGCCTCAGCCGCCGATCTGTGTACTCTAGGTGGGTTTTAGAAACTGTAAAGTAAACAAAATTGGCGAAAACTGAATAAAAAAGCCATATCGAGTCGGCTTTGGCGGTGGAAACTCGACTTAATCCAGCACGTGTGGCCGCAAAGCGTGTCGAGACGCAGTTGTGGACCGGAATTTGGCCCAGATAAGCACAGTGTGTTCAGAGATGCGTGCACACGGTCTGAGCTGGCGCAAACTACACTATCAAGAGGGAAACAAACGACCAGTGCGGTTCGTGCCGACTCTACCCGGCCTAGGGTCAAGCGAAATGAAGCGAATTCTACACATGGTTGAAGGGGTGAGGTCGGCCATGCCGGCTTAGCGTTTGGGGAAGCTAAACGAATGCTAAATATGGTCAATGGAGGGAAGCCGGCCTATAGTTGAGTGAAGTCATGCGAATCTACGCATTGTTAATGGAGGGAAGCCGGGCTGTAGTTAAGTCAAGCGAATTCTATACATGGTTGAAGGAGGAAAGCCAGCCTATCGTTTGGCCAAGCCAACACTCAGAGTCCGACGTCGTGGAAACTGTTTTCAGCAGAGATGCTTTGATTAAAGATAAATCGTGTTCACTGGCAAAACCGTTCTTTAGTAACAGAATCGTCCCATTTTCTGTTTCACCTGAATGGGCTAGCTGGAACAGGAACCACAGAACCGGCGGTGCCGGTCCGCCAGCTGCGCTGGCCGGCGCGAGCAGCTGGTTTATACACATGTAGATAAAGTGCACGTTTTTCTACACTACACTATGCTCAGTTCATTGTCTTAACCTACTTTCAAACGCACTCGCGGTTGGTCCACGGGCCACTAGTAAAAAAGAAAGATACAACACAATCCCGATCGTACCAAAAACACCTTTACTTGCGGGCGGTCGCGCCGCGGCGTGGTATTGCAGCGCCGTTTCTCGGCACAGCAGTGTCTTCTCGCGCCTGTTCTCGACATACTGTTGGATCCAAGTTCCACGAGTCTTGTTCCATTTTAGCAAGAAAGTGTTAACGACTGGATGAATGATTGAATGTCAGGGATGGTCCGATATTTCATTGACGACATTCTTAAGTTTTCTCACTCATCCCGTTGGCTGGCGTCTGGTGGAGCGGGATCAGGGATGTGCGTAATAAAAATTTTGTAATTCGTTAGTCGTTAGTCGTTCAACCGGCCAAAACCCTCGTTAGTCGTTAATCGTTAGTCGTTAGTCGTTAAAAATCTAGGCTACGAAAACAAGCCCAGATGAGGCAGAAAAAAGCCCTTATGAATAGATAAAAAGGAATGCATGAAGAGATTTATGTTTTCCAAAACATTCATGGTCATTGAAGACACAAATCACTCCTTGTTAGATAACCTAGTTCGAACTGCAAACCTTAATACACATAATTGAAAATATGCACGAAAGCCTTATACTCCAGAGTATGTGTTCATCGATTTTTGTCATTTTTTTCGGTAAGAAAAAAAAATATGGGAAACCCAGGAAATCTTGAACTCTTTCCTTTTTTTCCAGTGCAAAATTTGCTATTTCGCGCTAAATAATGATATTTGAAATCGATCCGATGGTTACAACACGGAGAATTGCACCGACGTCGCACTAATTGTTCTTTGCTCAGGGTCGCGATCCGAGCGCTTGCGTGGTTTAGAGCTTGTTCCCCTAACGGGGAAAGGTCGGGAGAAATTAGCACCCAAGTAAAATTTCACCCACTGAGAGGCCCAGCCCCACTTTATGGAAACCCCATATCTCGAATTTATGACTGAAAATCGAAAGGCGGCACCTCAGACAATGGGGTGGACCGACCGCGGGTGAAAAATCACGTTTCGCATACCAACCGCGTGCCGCTATCGTACTGACCGCGGGGCAAAAAAACACGTTCGTACCAAACGCGCGCATTTGCGTACTGACCGCGCAAACGAACTAATGCACGCGGTCGATACGCCTGAGCTCCGTACCAACTGCTCCCGAAACTCCGTAGAGGCGTACTGATCGCGCGCATTCATCTTTACGCGCGGTCAGTACGAAATATGACGCTCGCGTTCGGCACGCAACACTCCGCGTTCAGCACGCTAGAAAGCTTGTCGCTGAGGTCGTTCTGTCAGTTTGTGCTGTCAGTACGCAAGTGTGCGCGTTCAGTACGCAATCACTCGCGTTCAGTACGCAGCCAAACTGGTCGGTGGGATCGATTTGTCAGTTTGCGCGGTCGGTACGCAAGTGTTCGCGTTCAGTACGCAATCGCCCGCGTTCAGTACGCAGGCAAACTGGTGGATGAGATCGGGTTGTCAGTTTGCTCAGGTGGTACGCAAGTGTCCGGGCTCAGTACGCACACGCCCGCGTTCAGTACGCAGGCAAACTCGTGAGTTGGTGCATACGCAAGTGAACGTGGTTAGTAAGCAACGAAATCTCAAGCTTTTGCGCATTTATTCTACCGTTTCACCAGAGGTACCCTCTATAAAACGTCAAAATTCACATCATTCGAGGCGCGAGCGGCGCGCGCGACGCCTCGGCCTCCGTCTGCCCTACGCTCTCTCACCGTCTCTAACCTCCGTTCCGCACCAGCACGCTTAGGAACCAAGTGAATTTCGCCACTTTATTGCCTGTAGGGCCTTCCTCAAAAAACTGTGACTTTTTTGTTCTAGTAGAGCGTCTGACGGGTTGGTCTTCCTGACAACTGCGTCTTGGAAACTGAGAATCCGACGGGAACCACTGAACTGAGGCGATTTCTTTGTCTAAAAGGCCGGAATTATACTTCCCGCGGACAGCGATAGTGCACATCAGGCATATCGATTTTCGGTTGATATGGATGATAAACACTGCGCCGCGTCCCTCGTCGCTGGAAGTATGATCCCGGCCTAACAATTGTCTAATTCACAACTTTGTTCACACACGACTGGCTTCATCTATCTCAAGTCTATGACTTGTTTTTTTTTCCAAAACAGTCAGTGCTCGTGAAAAAGTCCCGCTACTCGAGAAAGGAGCAAGTACAAGAACGGGCTTAGTGATCCTACTGACTTTTTTTGTGTTTTCTCCTCGACTCTTGCTAACTTTCGCCATAATGAGGGTCAAACCTAAACCCACGTGTATGTGGGACCATAAAGGCAGCGTCCGCGCAGAAAACCGCGCTTGGTCTTTTCTTCTCAATCCAATGCTTGAACCAAGTGGAGATAATTGGCAAAGCTTGAGACTTCAATGCTGCGTATTCATAATGCTATAGCCTCTTGAAAATCGCTTCGTGTTTTGAAAAGGCGTTTTTCTGGTCGATCATCTAACACGAGGAGCAGAGGCGCCTGAACAGGCTCCGGCGAATCCGAAAGTCCGTATTCTTTATTTCGAGAAGTCCGCGTGTTCAAATGTATTTATAGGAAGCATCTTATTTTCAGAGAATTCTTAACGGTGCTATGTGGGAAGGGGGGGGGGCACTGTTGTATGGAACTTGGCCACGCCCATTTTTCCGTGCCGCAATGACTCTCCTGATTTTGGCAGGGGAGGGAAACCCCGAATAGGTGCTCAAATTTAGTGCGGCACAGTAAAATGGGCGTGGCCAAGTCCATCGCTCCATAGTGCCCCTCCCCCTCCCACATAGCACCTTCTTCACAACGAAAAGGCCAAGAAAAATTATCAACCTGAGAAGTTGCAGGGGCAAAACACTTTCAGACGTCCAGCATTTTCGACAGTTGTGTATTACACAGGACATACCGGACAGACGTGGAAAGTTGGAAGTTGAATGCTCCTAGATTTTCAAACAAGTTTTTCTCCGAAATTCGAATGTTTCGAGAGGCCTCTTTGTGATATATCACAACCTGGTGAGCAGGGATGTCCGTAATTACGACTAACGACTAACGAATTTAACGACTAACGGGCTTTTTGGGTGTTACGACTGGCGACTAACGAAATTGAAAATATTTTCGTAAGCAATCCCAAAATTCGTTAGAAAGCCAATAGTCATTCAAATCGCGCTCCAACCCAAGGCTTACACCAGGATTGATACATATTGCCCTGTTGGTTGATCCAGGTGATTGGTACAGAATCATTATAGCCTTCAGTATTCATTATTTCTACTAACACTGCTTCGCAGTTCTGGAACCCCACATTAGAACCCCAACCAAACTTTGCGCAAGGTTAGGCGCAGCATTTATGCGACATCGCGTCGGTCGCGCTACTTTATGGTAGGCTCACTGAACCGGTTCCGGCCCTGACCGGCACCAGCGGAGATTTTTGCACTGGGCACTATCAGAGGCGATAATATGGGGCGGTGCCTGCAGGCCAAAACTGCGCGCCGACGCGAACTGTATGTGATGGTTGGATTGTAAAGGGCGCCGTCCTTCGATTCGATGTTAAGTCACAAATTCGAGATACGCGGTTTCTATAAAGTGGTGCTGGAACCTCTTAGGAGTAAAATTTTCTCTTGGGTACTAATTTCTTTCGACCTTTCCCCATTATGGGAACAAGCTCCGAATCACGCAAGCGCTAGGCTCGCGACGCTGAGCAAAGGACAATTAGTGCAAAGTCGGTAATTCTCCGTGTCGTCACCATCGGGTAGAACTCAAATCACATCATACAGCGCCGAATGACAAATTTCGCACTGAAAAGAGGGCAAAGAGGTCAAGATTTTTTCGGTTTCCCATATTGTTTCTTTACGTACCCAAAAAATGACAAAAATCGATAGACGCACACTCTTGAATATTAGGCTTTCGTGCATATTTTTAATTATGTATATGTAGGCTCGCAGTTTGAGCTAGGTTCTCTAACGAGGTATGATTCGTGTCTTTAATGGCCACGAATGTTTTGGAAAACATGCATCTCTTAATGCCTTTTTTCTATTCATAAGGTATCTTTCGGCCTCATCTGTGCTTATTTTCAAAGCCTAGATTTTTAATGACTAACGATTAACGACTAACGACTAACGAGGGTTTTGGCCGGTTGAACGACTAACGACTAACGGATTACAAAATTTCTATTACGCACATCCCTGCTGGTGAGCCTACCTGCGCAAAATAGTGGAAAACTTGAACACGGTTTTTGCGCGTACGCTGTCTTTATGCATTCATTTTGATCACGAGCAATAAGCATTATTTCGAAATTGTCCTTCAAACATCCTTGATGTCGTCAGCTAACTGGATGCCCTGATAAATCAACACTGCCCTTGAATAATGTCTGGGCGAGAAAACACAACAGTGTACCATTCCTTCTGTAGTTGCGTTGTATGTATAGGGACCCTATCAGTTTTTGTAGAGCCATGTGTAGAGCAGGAAAGACTTCGCATACCGTTACAACTGAAATTCCTCCATACTGGCAGGACCCGAGGTTGTTTCTGTTCATGTGTGGTCATCTAGTTCTTTTCAGCAGTGGATACATAGACTCTCAGCTTACCGTTTCCCATGTGTATCGGCAACGTATAATTGATATTCTGATTATGTTGGCAAACTTAACACGTGGGAGGCTGCATTGCTCACAATCGCTCTTAATTTAGGGAAGTGTCTGAATCTCCACTGACCAGAATTGCACTTCCTACTGAGTTCTTCGTCAGCGGTAACCTCTATGACCTCCTCGATCTCCACCGGCGTGTCCCAGAAGGTTAACTTAAACTGGCTAGTTTATTTAAATTGCCGGGGTATTTAATAACATAGTCCTTTCTTTCCTTCCTCTATCTTTTCCTCCTTCTTCGTTCATTTCGCTCTTCATAACTCTTACAATTAACAACTTTTCGTCCTCCTCACCTTCATCTTTTTGTTACTGTGATACTTTTCTTCGCCTTACCTTTCCATTTATTTATCTATTTACTTATTTTTTCTTTCTTTCTTTTTCTTGATCTCCTTGTTTCACTAAGGATTCTTTCTTTTTCTCTGAATCTCGATCGTCTTGCTGCCCTTGATAATACCATTTTTCATCACCTTATTCTTTTTGCTCTAGTCGTGGATTTAGGTGGTTGGTAATAATATTCAATAATCAAATAAATATGTTTTATTCAAATTAGATTGACATAGACTTTACGAGGATCTGGAGAATAAAATACACAAGTAGTTGGACATTTGATGTCTTCTAGTTTTTCAGAACACAATGAAAATGCTCTCCAGGTAAATTCGACTAAGAATTTTCCTTGCGAAAAGAGTTTATCTTTGGTGGGAAAAATCTGAATATGGTCGCAACAAAACAAAAACTGAAAAACCTTGTTCCAGCGGTCTCAACAGCTGACGTATTTCATTGAAAGAAATTTTTAGAATCACTATCAACTAGGACATTCGATGTTACGAGGATCTGGAGAATAAATTACACAAGTAGTTACCTCACAGCACGATTAATACATTGAATCGCGAATAGAGGAACTAGGAAGAAGGCGAACGAAGGAAATGCAAGATCAGATATCGATTGCGGTAAAGTACAAGGAATGCCATCACAAGCTGAGAGAATATAGTAAAACACCTCTCAATACGAGTTTTTTTAGACGACAGCGGGTGGTAAGCACTCGCATGCGGCAACTATGCATTGCTTTCATTATAATGACGCGCATTAATGCTCAAAAGAAGAGTCCGTGATCGAAAGATTCTCGAGTTTCCATCATGATAATGTATATTTGGCCAACACTGGAGCTAAAATGAGTGAAATTCACGAAAAAAAACCTGCAAGCAAGATAAAACAATCCAATTCGGCAGGCCTCCAACTGTCATATATCGTCGCTCTTATGAACATTATTTTAATTTTGAGCTAAACACACGATAGGCTAAAACGGCTAGCTTAGTGACTAATCACTGCCTGGATTAGCTATCCCAAAACGTGAATTACAATACAGGCCGTATCTGTTGCGTTTTGGACGAAAAAGACGCAAAAACGCGTCTTTTGCGTCCCTTTCTCATAACTCTGTTCAAGGTGGTCCATTCTGGAATCTGAGGATATATTTAGAATCAGCATTGAGAGCTCTTTCTTTTGAGTCCTCACATGTCTTACTCTTCTACAAGGTGTATAGGCGTGACACAATCAATCGACTGCGCGAAACGCGAAGGCGGAATTGTGGTCGGAGGATTGAATGTGTTTATATAACTACTGTGTATATTCTAGTAGAGCACTAGCGAAACCTAGCGAGGTTTTCGCTCAACAAAACCTTAACGTGCGCCAACTTCTTGAGGCGGATTAGTTAGTCGAAACTTGACTGGCTCCCGACTAACCAAAAGTTGCTGTCCATGTGAACTCTCCCAGGCAGAGTAGGCTGCCGGACATTTACAGCATGGCGTGAGGTATGAAAAAGTGGAATCAAACGGCAAAACATAAGCAGCCAGCGATAGATTGTCGTTTGCTACCGGCATCAAATTCACGACCCCTTTCGTCCCTAGTTCCCTTATGTAGCACCCCACTGCCCTTCCATCCCACTTGCAAAGTTCCCAAGAGATTAATCTCGCATTACCATCTCTGCCATGATAAGGACAACCGCACTCGCATTTAGCTGATGTTTCCCTAGCTGACCAACACCATGCCCTTGTTCTCACTAAATGAAACATGTAGGTGGATGTTTATGTTTTGGTGAGGCAGATTTTGATAAGCTCAGACTTTCAGCATATATAAAACTGATCTAGGGAAGTTAGTGAATCGAAATGACTGAGCGATTGCAATGAGAGGTGAACAGTAAAGATGCGGAAGCGGAGGTGCTCCACATTTCCCTAGATTGGCGGAAATAGGCTCCGGAGTTCTGCGCCCTCCTAAAAGCGCGTCGCATGCTCCTCATTAAAGGCAACGTCCGGTCAAATTTTGACACTACCGAAATTTGGTTAACTAGATTGTGCTGGCCTAGCTGAATATCGTCTGAACGTTTCACGAGCTCTGAGTCCTTAGTTCTGGAGAAAACAGCCTCAAAGTCAGGGATTACGGTATTCACAGTATGATAATCATGGCTGGAATGACCGATAATTACACAGCACTTTTGAAGAATGCGTGGACAACCGCTAAAATATCGACGATGGCCACACTTTTCTGACTTTTCTGAATCATCGGCTTACGGAAGTGGCTGGAATAACTTGAAGAAGACAGGTTTTTACGCAGTTTTCGCATGTTTCTTGGGACTACATACCTGTAGCAAGAACACCGATTTAGCGGGAAATCTCAAAATCGAAATTCTGCCAGGTCCCTGCCTTTAAACGTGTTTTCCTATCTGTTTTTTTTTGTTACACAAAAGCTAAGACTTCGCATGAAAAAATTGACAAAGTCTCGTTGTTTTAATTCTACACTCTTGATGACATCCTGCACACTTCCACTGCGGTCCTGCACACTTTCTATGACGTCCTGCACACTCCCACTGGGATTCGGTACACTTTCTACAGCGTTCTGCACACTCCCACTGGGGTCCTGGACACTTTCTGTGACGTCCTACACACTCCCACTGGGGTCCTGCCTATTTACTATGACGTCCTGCGCACTCCCACTCTCAGAACTTTTAAAACAGGTTGTTAACACGCTAAAAGCCACTTCGTTCGGTGCTAACACGTTATTCGCGTCTTGGTATGGTGCAAGCGAGCTTTCTCAGTGTAGACGACGCAGGAAGCACCGAGCAAACAGCTTTACTGGGGGTTCTCGAAGCGTTGAGCAATCATGTCTCGCACGCCCGTATTTTCACACCCCTCCGAGTAACAGAATGAAAAGTTAAACTTGAGGAAACATGTGATGATTGAGAGTGATAGCACTATCAAAAGGGAGTGCAAGAGAGAAACAGCTCGATTTTCCTGGATATTACATGTTTGTGCACCGATGAAATCCTTCATTTTCAAAAGTCAGCCGGAGTGGAGCGGCATTCTCGAAAGTGGACGAGAGTTAATCGGTATGCAGACATGTTATACTAAGTAAATCGAGCTGTTTCTCTCGTGCCCTCCTTTTTGATAGTGCTATCACTCTTAATTGTTACATGTTTTCACCAGTTTAAGTTTTCATTCTGTTACTCAAAGGGGTGTGAAATTACGGGCGTGCGAGACATGATTGCTCAAATATTGTCATCCTGGATGGTTTTCAGCGCTTCAAACGTCGTTCAGGACATGGTAGGGACCGTGCGGGCCTATTCATGCTGATAACGCGACAATGTTTGCGAGCGTGTATGCTGCCTTTAACCAGTTCACTGACACTTCGTTCCGTGCGAGCCTCCTTCTCGTGGATCGGTAGGGTGCGAACCAGCTCCGGTTTCGTGCAATCAGCCTTAGGCACGTAAAGCACCGTGCAAGCAGCCTTTGGGAGTTGCCTGAAACGACGAAGAAATCAAGAAAAACGCCCCGGAAGCGCACCAAATCCTTTTTCTCTCACCCCACCTTTTTACTCTCACTGGAACTGTTCGTTGTGACAATGAAATCTTTTGTGGTCCCGTCTTTTGCAATCATTCGCTTTCCGTTGCTCCATTCTTTCCTTCGGACCCCAACTAGTACTGCTTTGCCTGAATTATTCTTCCATTTTTGATTAATCTTATTTTTCACCGGTGACAACCACCGTGAACATGTTCGGACAACTAGTCCAGGCCAGAGAAAAATGTCACTGAAATAAAACTTTAGTGCGTTTCAAGCCGTTTCTTCGAAATTCGGTAACACTTGGTGGCCAACGTATTGTTTAGAGTGCAACACTCGGGAACGAAAGTCATCGTGAACACTGACTCTAAAGGCACAGTCCAAGCTCGTGGGTAAAATATGATATTATGGCCCGGACTCTGTGTGTAACAACCCTACCAAACGCGGAATCTCAACTCTTCAGAATAAGCGATAAAAATCGAGCACCCATTCTCTCCGCCCCCAAATCGGCACCCATTGGCTGCGCCCACTTCAAGGCTTCCGGTCTGAATAGCGAAGATAAGCGCCATGGATTTTGAAACAAATCTACGTTCTTCCATCAGTTATCGGTCTAGCTCCACATTGTGATCGGCTCCGACGCGATGGCTGAGAACGACCTGGAAAATCAGGCCCTAGACAACTCGTCCACCAATTTCCCACCGTCCGAATTCACAATTTTTGAGTGGTCATAACTCCGTTCGTAGTGGGTGCTGAGAGATTCTGGAGACACTATTGAGATCAGCCCGAAATTCTCTCCAAATAAGCAAGGAAACCAGAAAACGATTAGGAGGTTGGACTGTGCCTTTAAAGGCACAGTCCAAGCTCAAAATCGTTACCCAGTTTTCGTGCTCAGATTAGAGACAATTCCGCGCTGATCACATTGTTTCCAGATTTGCTCAGAACCCACTACTAACGGAGTTATGGACCCCCAAAGATTGTAAATTTGAAAATATCGGTCTATTTTATAGTGTGGTCTGCTCCGGTGCGATGGCTGCGAGCGATTCGTCGCTCGCAGCCATCGCACCGGAGCAGACCACCCTATAAAATAGGCCGATAACAGATGAAAGAACGTATATTTTGATCGAATCCATTGCGCGTCTCGTCTCGTCCCTATTGAGACCGAAACCCCTCAAGAGGGCTGAGCGAATACTGATTCGGGGAGGAAAGAATGGAGTGCTCGATTTTTCGCTTATTCGGAAGAGTTGAGACTCAGCGTTTTGCAGAGTTGCTACACACGCCGGCTCGACCATAATACCAAATTTTACCAACGAGCTTGGACTGTGCCTTTAACTGGATTTGATGCCGCTATGTGCTTACCAGATCATACCCATTATCGATTGATTGTTGCTGTGCCTTTATCACCTCAGCTGTGAATCGGAACGTGTTTGGTGGCTGATTTTTCTAGTTTTCAACATGTCTGAATCTGGTTTCCGTACCAGCAGTACGTGGGGCAGAGCGCAGACGACGAGAGTCGAGATGCGGCGGGACTCGGCAGGTCGCAGTCGGCCGAAGAAAATACACCCGAATCACGTGAGAAACTCCTATATCGACTGGGTGGGGTGAGGATGATTTCGGTGGAACTCAGTGGGACTCAGTCGGACTCAGTGGGACTCGGTCGGTGCATTGGCCCCGCCCTTGTACGCATGAGAACCATCAGTATCGACCGGGGGGATTGCGGTGGGCATCAGACGGTCGCAGTCGGACTCAGTGGGTTGATTTTTTTTGCACCCAATTCCCACGAATTCGGTGCGTATCGACCCGGTGGGACTCAGTAGATTCACCGACTATGACGGGGGCCTGAGTTCTTCGTTCGACTCAGCTACCTTCTGATATCTCCTTAATTCATTCTCCCTGTCCGTTTTATTCCTTCTATCGATAATGTCAGATGATGCACTTTTTGGTATTGCTCAGACGATAGCAGGCCCTGAGCCCACCCCGAATGCAACCGGAGCCGCGTCCATGTTTCGCTCAGGGTGACAAGTTTGGCAATTTCCGGGCCACATATGTTACGATGCAGGCCACATACGTTGCGCTCCTGGTGCTACCGATGAAATTGATTCAGGCAGCGCCCTGAGCGCAACTCTCGGCTGACGACGTCACAGTACATGATCCAGCGTCGACGGTTGCGCCCCGGGCGCTTTCTATAAACAGATATTAGCAAGACAGTTGCAAAAATCGATACCTCGACGTAGCTCAGAAGCTTCGCTGATTGATTATCGCACCAATTTTAGCTAATCGAGTTTTCAAGGGAGAATCCAACGATTTGCACACATTCACCGAATCACCCCCCCCCTACTGAATTTCCTTGAATTCATGTGACCTTATTTTTCCTTTTCTAAGCTAGTGCTGATTATGAAATAGCTAAGCTTATTACACTTTCCCGTGCTTAGAATTTTGATGCCATCACAATTTCCCTCACAACTTCACCCATTAATCTTCTGATTTCCATTGTATGCGATTTTATCCTGGAATCAATACGCTAAGCATTGGAAATCGATGCCTAAATTAGAGCGACCGGATAAGTATCCTCTGGTTCCGAGCGAAATTTATTCTGTTCCCTCGCGCGCTTGTGCGGAGCGAGGGTAGAGACAGCGAGAAAATGTGGGGAGAATGAGACCCAGCATACGCGCGCAGACTCACGCGATGAATGGAAATAAATTCCACTCGGAAACAGAGGATAAGGTGAATCTCGTTATTACGAACACTCAAAATGCGTATTAAATTCAATTAACCCTCCGGAATAAACTGTTTTTTTTCGATTCAGGACTTTTTTTGATTTTTTGAAGTAGATGATTTCATTGAAAAATCCGAGCGATTTGCTTTTTTTTTCAATTTTTCGAAATGATTAAATGAATTCAAAAAAAATTCCCTCCATTAATATTGGCAAAATGCGCTCGGAAACTCATGTTAACGTTTTATTTTTTTAATACAGTCTAAATGTTGCACAAATATGAAGAATATAATGAATTTGAGGATGGTCGAATATTGAGCGCAAATGGAGTAGAGGAAATCAATTACAAGCACCACAAGAGAAGCAGTGAGAATCCTACTCAAAAATCGCAGGAAGCCCAGATGCTCTACTTTGTTCCAATCGATTCATCTGATTTCGAAATGCGCGCGTCAGTCAACGCATGTGGCCCGGAGAGCAACCTGAACGCACTGCACGTTGCAATCACAACCGAAACGCACCGCAAGTTTGAATATCAACTGCTCTGCGTTTCGGTTGTAGTGGGCGGGGAGAGGCGGAGCCGGTTGCGCTCCGGGCCTGCTACTGTCTGAGAGTATGATGTAATGATACATGATATATGGCATTGGTACTATAGCTCCAGCCGCGAAGCGGAACCGAAGCGCGCGTGATTAGCACTCATTTTGAATTCACCATAATTCTCTTGCAGTCAGACGATCTCAAGAGGCGACATCATTATTCTTGTTTTATTCCCTCAATATGGAAGCGGTCCCTACTCGCTTCAAACACAGTAAGCATCTACAGAGACAAAATTTGTAAATAGCTTGGAATGATTCGACTTAGGGATGCTAGAGAATACCATTTCGTCAGTGGCTGTCATTTTTAACTTTTTTGCGTTCTTAAGGCGTTTTCTCCGCGAAAATTAATCAGGATTTCCCATCTCTGACCTGGAAGGTGTCATCGCAAACATGCTCAAAATGGTTCAGTGAGTCTTCAAATTATGATCGTTATGAATTAAGTTTTCTAAACATCTCTGCATGTCCCAGCAATGATTTACTTCGTCGGGTGTGCTAGGACAAGAAACCTAGAAGGACGTTTCAAATGACGATTACGACCTGAGCGCTGACAGAGGCGAACAAGAAATCGTAGCGGATAGGCACGGATACAATCCATAAAGGTAAGCGAAATTGACGCGAATGAAAACATGTGACATTTTTTTTGGGTTACGCCGCCTCCAAATCTTGTGTTTACGGATTTAGTGTATCAGGACGACAACTCGTACTACGACCAGTTCGCAGCTGTTCTTATCTCAGTGACAGAAAAGGACGAATAACTAGGTAGAAGAACGTTCTCGCAGCTAGTGAACGTTGCACTCTAGGGAGAATGAGCTGGCGACGAAGCTCGACTACCGACGAGAGTTGCTCTGTTTTACGCTCTACAAATATGTGTTTTTTAACGATGTGTACGTTTTCACTGTTCTGTGTATGCGACCTTTAGGGATTTGATGTTAAATCATTGAAATACGCACTGAAATATGACTCCTACATAAGTTATCTGCCTGTTGTTGTGTTCATTCTGAGATAAAGCCGATGCCCAGTAAGACAGTTGTTATTGCAAGTCTTCTGAGATAAGCATGTACTCAGGCAAACTGGGGCGTCGACAACAGGTTGTTAAGTTGTCATCTCATGAATCGCTCCCTGTTGACAAGTCAAATCGCGCGTATTGTCAGCCTGAAACCTGCCTGTTGCTCAGGAACGTCCGCCTGTTTCCGGGCTGTTGACAACTCGATGTGACGCGTTTAGCGGCCTATTTAGTAGCAGATCACATCCTACAGGACTGTTTCATCTAGCTTCGGTACTACTTTACACCGACAAGCGTCGCGGTCGGCGCACCGGCACGCGTTTCGGTCGGCACACCGGCACGCGTCGCGGTCGGCACACCAACACGCGTCGCGGCTGGGTCGCTCAGCCTCCACTGGGGCACCACCGGATAGGCAGGACCTCCAGATGCTGGGCGGGGCCAATGTACCGCAAACTTGAGTAATTGATCCGGCAGCGCTTTCATCATTCACAGCATGCCTGAAAAATGAGTCGTATACTTCCCTTAAATCCGGAGCGTTGGCTGTGCAACAGCTCGACATCGACCAGAGCATAACTCGCGGCTACGGCCCCGCCGAATATCGGCGTGTTGGCCAGCGGTGACTCATGGTGGGCGGATCAACCTGTTGTCGACGCCCCAGTTTGCCAGAGAGGAAATCGATGTTGTTACATGATTCATAGAGTGGGTTGAAATGCGAACTTCATTTATCTTCATGTATCTGCGGTTATGATTAAGGTCGAATTTGACTCATAGACAGTATAAGGTAGCGGTTCCGTGGTATTCGAATTCGAAATGCATTTGTAGTTGAGAAACTAATAATTGTATTTTTATGCGCCGCTAGCTCAAGGTATTTTAACTATCCTCTTTTCGACGGTCCGTACCACGGGGTTTCCCTTGCTACCTCTGCATAAGGTGAGTTTCCGCTAGCTTCGCTTATGATTCCGCTTGCTTTGGCGCATGGTTCTCCTTCTACCCCTTCCGCCTAGCGTAAGGTTCCGCTTGCTTGGTATTAACCTCCTCTTGTTTAGCGTTAGCTTCTGCTTGCTTTGCGCTAGCTTCCACTCGCTTAGTGTTAGCTTCTGCTCGCTTTGCATTAGCTTCCACTCGCTTAGTGTTAGCTTTTGCTTGCTTCGCGTTTGCTTCCGCTCACTTCGGTGCATGTTTCCACTCGTTCCCCTGCCTAACGTAAGATTCTGCTTGCTAAGCGTTAGCTTCTACTTGCTTCGCGTTTGCTTCCGCTCGCTTTGGTGCATGGTTCCACTCGTTCCCCTACCTAACGTAAGGTTCTGCTTGCTTGGCGTTAACTTCTGCTTGCTTTGCGTGTTAGCTTCTGCTTGCTTCGCGTTCGGTACGGGGACAATCCGTTACTAGCGGATTGCGTGTTAACAGCTTGTTTCAAAAGTTCTGAGAGCTTGTTTTAAAAGTTCTGAGATGGGATCCCGTACACTTTCAACGGCGTCCTGCACACTCTCACTGGGGCACAGTACTCTTTCGCCGGCGTCCTTCGCACTCCCAGTGGGGTCCCGTACACTTTCTACGGCGTCCTGCACACTCCCACTAGGCCCTGCACACTTTCTATGACGTCCTGCACACTCCCACTGGAGTCCTGCACATTTTCTATGACGTCCTGCACACTCCCACTGGAGTCCTGCACATTTTCTATGAAGTCCTGCGCACTCCCTGTGGGGTCCTGTACACTTTCTACGGCGTCCTGCACACTCTCACTGGGGTACAGTACTCTTTCGCCGGCGTCCTTCGCACTCCCAGTGGGGTCCCGTACACTTTCTACGGCGTCCTGTGAACCCCCACTGGGCCCTGCACACTTTCCATGACGTCCTGCTTATTTTCTATGACGTCCTGCGCACTCCCTGTGTGGTCCCGTACACTTTCTACGGCGTCCTGCACACTCCTACAGGGGTCCTGAACACTTTCTCTGACGTCCTGCGCACTCCCACTAAGGTCCCGCACACTTTCTACGGCGTCCTGCACACTCCCAGTGGGGTCCCGTACACTTTCTACGACGTCCTGCGTACTCCCACCGGGGCCCGGTACTCTTTCTACGGCGTCCCGCTCACTCCCACTGGGGTCCTGCACACTATATATGACGTCCTGCCCACTCGAACTGGATTCCTGTACATTTTCTATCAAGTCCTGCACACTCCCGAACCCTACCGGTTCTGTAGGCGTTTCGTACACTCAGACTGGAGACCTGTCGCTACGATTACAGCGTAGCCCTTCTAACACTTGATGATTCTTTAAGGATTTCATGACCGACGGCTGAAAGTGCGCCCCACGGACAAACACGGGTGTCCCGTGGCGCGCAAGAGGAAATTCAGGCTAATTTTTCGGCAATCGATATATGTCCTACCCACCTGAACATTGGCACCATTTCAGAACAGTTTTGGTCGGTCGTTCCCAAGATCCGCGGGACACACATACACACATACACACATACATACATACATACATACATACATACATACATACATACATACATACATACATACATACATACATACATACATACATACATACATACATACATACATACATACATACATACATACATACATACATACATACATACATACATACATACATACATACATATCTAGATACATACACACACCGGGACATACCTGCTTTAAGTATAAGGATTCTGAAGGGCTAAATTAAAGGCATCGTACGCGCAAAAAACCGTAGCTCAATTTTTCATGTTTTTGCGCTGGCGATTCCCTGACATACAGAATAAGAGTGGAAAGCCTCCACAAAACCATCAACTTCCGCAAAAAAACTCGTTTTAAAACGCCTAGAATTATCTACTTCCCACCCCTCCGTCAATTTCGGTGTGTCTGGTGCAATACGCCGGAAGTGTTTTTTGCTTTAAACTTACTAAGTGGGTGAATCTATCTTGCCTTTTGTTCACTGGAACTTATTCTAAAAATAGAAGTATCCATTGGGCAAGTTTGGATTTCAGAATTTCCCGAATTAAAAATTTCAAATGCTGAATCATCTGCGCCTGTGATGGCGCTTCTGTTCCTCGTGCTAGATGGTTGGTGAAAACTGGTGGCGGATCGTCATTTTGAACCACTCCAACTTCAGAACCATATGTTTTTGACGCGCAAAACTTCACCGACGTGGTCCACCAGGCTCATTCATGAAATTGAGCCTGAAAAATGGAAATTGGTTTTCAGCGCGAACGATGCCTTTAATGAGATATAAATTTCGATTTCTCCCATTTTCCTGTATCCATATTTCGGTCATTTCCCGGGTCACGTCCTCGGCGCAAACGGTATCAATCGACGTAAGACTTGGCCAGTAACCTTTTTTCGTTATCTTCCTCCAATTAAACATTGCAGCAGTCCAATTCGTTGAACTCCATTTTTCACCCCATTCAGATGTGTCCAAACAGTGTTTTTTCGCCTTTTTGACGCCACGGGAGACCCAGCAATCGTCCTTCTCTAGGGCACAAAACAATTTCGATTATAGGTGCTGTTAGTGTAGACTCTTTTCAAAGAGTAACAACCGGTGTGAAGGCTTTCTCTGCCTAGCGACACCCTGGTGATCTTGACTGAAAACCACCCGAAATTACCGCCGTCCCGTTCTCGGCTGAAGTGGAACCAAATGACCTGAGACTCGGCCAGTGACCTTTTTTTGTTATCTTCCTCTAATTAAACATTGCAGCAGTCCAATTCGTTGAATTCCATTTTTCACCCCCATTCAAATGTGTCCAAACAGCGTTTTTTCGCCTTTTTGACGCCACGGGAGACCCAGCAATCGTCCTTCTCTAGGGCACAAAACAATTTCGATTATAGGTGCTGTTAGTGTAGACTCTTTTCAAAGAGTAACAACCGGTGTGAAGGCTTTCTCTGCCTAGCGACACCCTGGTGATCTTGACTGAAAACCACCCGAAATTACCGCCGTCCCGTTCTCGGCTGAAGTGGAACCAAATGACCTGAGACTCGGCCAGTGACCTTTTTTTGTTATCTTCCTCTAATTAAACATTGCAGCAGTCCAATTCGTTGAATTCCATTTTTCACCCCCATTCAAATGTGTCCAAACAGCGTTTTTTCGCCTTTTTGACGCCACGGGAGATCAGCAATCGTTCCTCCCTAGGGCGCAAAACACTCGTGTTTACAAGTGCACTTAGTGTAGACTCTTCTAAAACAGTAACAACCTGTCTTTAGAAATTTCCCGCCTAGCGTCTCCCCGTGATTTTGGCTTTAAAAACTACCTCAAATCCTTTCGATCCGTTTGGGCTCCTGGCAACGCCTTATCCGTTCTTCAGCTGAAACCGCCCTCACTCAAGACCTGATTTTTTAGACTTCGCAACCCGGCACTGCGAAGCGAAGCGGTCAAACAGGTGGCATCGAGACCAAAATTTCAAATTTCTCTGGCAACTTTTTTCAACTGATAGTTTGTTTCTGGAGACACGCTTATGTCAATCTTGAGTGCGATGCCAATCTGAAATTGTTCAGACGATGCGTTCTCGATGGCTTTTTTTTTGTGGGTCCGGCCCTTTTTCGGGTCATAATATTTCGACTCGTCCTGCAGGATTTTTTCTTTTGCAATAATGCTTCTTAAAAAACACATTTTTGAAAACTTACTCGGATCTCCTCAGCGTTTCACGCAATTCAAGGATCGAATTCCCATTGTAAGAAACTGCCGTATTCCCTTCTCGATTAATATCCACCCCATGTCAACCTTCTATTTTCGAGACTCGCTATGGCTAGCCAAGGCACTGAAACAGTGTTAAGTCGAGAGAACGAGCGCCCTCGCTGTTCTTCGCTCCCGAATGGCACTGAACGGACGCTAACCAACGCCCCTTAGGAGCTATTCATACCACTCAACGCCAGCGCCGCACGCGCGTGCCGCGCTGGCGGGGCGTTTGTGTATGAATGGCCCGACGCCTCTGCCGCGCTTGACGCCCGCTCCGCCATAACGGCGTTGACCGTATTCATGGTCTCCGCAAGCGTGGCACGCGCGTCATGCGCTTGGAAAGTATTCATACTCTAACGCCACGCCCGCGCGTCACGCTTGTGCCGCGCTGGCATTGAGTAGTATGCACAGCGTCTTAGTCGTGGAGTTTAAATTTTTATCCTGACTGCGACTTGGCGGCCCTTCTCGTCTCGCGGTAGAGACAGGGTAGAGATGCAGAGCGCAGAGAAGAAGAGGAACAGACCGAGAGCAAGCCGGCATGTCCCCTCACTTATCGATTCGTCATAGCGAGGCACGGGGAGTGTGAGCGGCGTAAGTTGAATAGCGCGGCCCAATTTCGGATTCACATGGAGACACTTACCGGCGGCCATGTGGCCAGTCTCCGAGGACCTCGGATTGGACACATGTAAAGTTTCGAAACTATTTGGAAAAATGGCCAGCATACGTAAACTTCATCTGGAAACAGCTTAGGATCATTAAATACCCTTGAACATCAACTCCACTGTGTTCTGTTGCGTTTGTCACACGCACTGCGATATAAAAGGCTGGTCGGCCAGCCGCCAGGCGAGAGGCGAGAGACGTCATACATGTTACGAAATTCTGCGGGAAAGAGTTATCGGGGTGAGACGGGGCAAGATGCGTGTATCCCAGTCCGAGCCCTGAGAAATCAATAAGTGATGGGACAGGCTGGCTTGCTCGTGGCCTGCTGCTCTTCTTCTCTGCGCTGTGCAGCTTTGCATCCTCAGGCACCGGTTCGATTCGAGCGCCGTCAGAACGAGGTTGGACCGTTGAACCGCTCTGGCTCGAAACGAAAAAAGGGGCGGGGTCAACCCGGAACGTGGCTCGTTCGCTTCGGGAATGACATCGGTCCACCTCTCAAAGCCGGGATTGCAGTCTCGATGATTTCGTAACTACTCCGTGGATCGTGCGTCGGTCCACCTTTCATAGCCGGGACAGTAACCGCTATGAAGGGTAAAGGGCGTAGAATCGATGCTATCAAGATGCTGACGTCAACATCCTAGTTTTGACCATCAGAATCCCACACTTCAACAAATACTTGAACATATTAACACTCGACAATCAGTTTTCTAGTGAATCGTTTCCACTGATTTATAGTTCAGAGCTTTTTTTCATTCTTGCCCTGTTTTTCTTCTCATACTGTCGTTTTCAGAGCTAAATTCCGCTCCGCAAAGGCGGATTACCGCACTTGCGTTATGCAACACTATAATAATCGTGCTGGAGAATAGGTGAATCGTGCTGAGACTAACAAGGGAACTATTTTTAGTCAGCCTGGCCACTCCGGATGAAATTTACATTTCTAGAACCGCTTTTGGCATAGAATCCGATTGCGATCTTCGCAGCTGCCTAAAACCACTCTGAAAAAATTTATACGTGTTTGTCAAGGCCTGGGGCAAGGTAAGGGGCGGCCCTATGAAATTTTCAGGGTGTTTTGCGAAAAATTTCGGATTCGGCTTGAAGCTAGTATGCAGGGATAGTCTAGGGTGCTGAACACGAATCTGGAGTCCGTTTGTCGAAATTCTGAAGTTTGTTAAAGGTTACGATAGGTACCATGCCATTTAGGCGGTAAAGGCTACCTTAGTATTTCCAAAATCAACACCAGGACACTAAATCCGTATTCACCACCCCGGATAACCCCCGCATACAAATTTCGAGTCAAATCTGAGACTTTGATCGAACTACCGAACACCCATACGCAAACTACCGTAATCTGCCGAAAATTGATAAATGGACCTCAGATTCGTGCTCTGCACTCCAAATAACCATGAGAGAAACAATTTGAGCCAAATCTATTGTAGCACTACGGAAATCGTCAAAGGTCGCGAATTGCCGTGAAATTTTCCCACGATAGGAAGCTTTGAACGAATCTAGTCGAAAACTTCGGAAAACCGACAAATAAACCACAGATTTTTTTCAGCGCCCCAAATAATCCACCTGGGAGGATTTTAAGTTAAATCTGGAACACTTTCCTGAAACGATACCAGAGCCTTGTAATTGGAAAAAATGAACATCCAACCAAAAATCCGTCGAAGTCCAAAACGCTATCAGTCTGCACTAAATTCAGAAAATGTGCCTTCACCCAAAGTTACCTCAGTGGGTAGTTTTGGGCGGTGAGCACAACATACTTAGCGGTGCCTGAAGGCCACAACTGCGCGCTGAAGGGGCCTCCCATTGCGTGAAATTTTCACTTGGGTGCTGAACTCTTCCGACCTTTTCCCCATGATGGGAACAAGCTCAAAACGACGCGGTCATCTCGCGACACTGAGCAAAGAGCAATTAGGTCGAAATTGGTGCAGTTCACTGCGTTATCACCATGGGTCGAATCTCATGAATTTCGCACTGATAAAAGCGAAGAGCTCAAGGTTTCCTCGCTTTCCCATATTGCTTCTTTTCTCACCGAAAAAAAGGACGAAAATCGACTAACACACACTTTCGAAGAGTAGGCTTTTATTCATATTTTTAATTATGTACTGTTGTTCTCGCAACTACTTTCCGGTACACACTTGCGAACAACAGCTGTTGAGTATCACATATGTACAGTCGGCATGGATCCTAGTGATACTTTGTGAAGCCTAATGAAGGTTGGCGCAAACTCGGTGCCATATGCTATCACATAGGTGCACCGAATTTGCCCCAACCTTCAATAGGGAACGCAAGGTATCATTAGTGTCCATGCCGACCTACCTCTTAATCACTGACTCCTAACAACGGAATGTCAATTTAATACAAGAAATGAAGTCCCGGAATGCTCGATTCTCAATAATCCTTTGGTTTCTGAGACGGGGTTCGCTGTAGCAAGTTTTAGGTCCGCCGATAGAGGACCACTCTGATTAATCTTCTTGACAACAGGATTGGGGAAAATCCACAAGAAACTGGTGAGAAAAATATAAAACGTCTTAATTTTGAGAGTGATAGAGCTCACAGCCATTTCAAAACACGGTCTCTCTTTACCACCCAATACCTACCATTCGAAGTGCAAGTAGCATTCAAGAAAATTTGCCAATTGGTTGAGAAGTACCAGTCTAGAAAGGTGTAATTCCAGAATTAACAGGACGTTTTAATTAGTTTTGACACTTTTGCAGCAATCCTTTCCAAATTTTCGCTACATTAAGGATCAGATCTGGATCTTCCTTCAGAAAAAAACTCAGAATTTTTTCATCGCGGCACTGCCTTAAACCGGGTCAGGAGAACATTCTTTCCGCTTCTCTGGTGCACGAAAGTATACTTTTTTTGGCTGGAATGAATTTGACTCAAATCATACTCTTAACCATCCTGCAAGAAGAGAATGACTTCGCACTAATGAAGGCATCAAAATCTATTTTTTGCAAAGCCAGACGCTAGAACACCAAAGGGAAACATGAAAAGTTCCATGAGAGAAATACACGGAGATCAGTAGTTTGAGAATGCGAAAAAAGGTGGTTCTATGTGAGTCGAATTAGGATTTATTCATGCAATTAAGGCGACAAATGGTTCGATTTAGCGAAAAAAGTCACTGAAGTTTGATCAGTAAAAATTTCGATAAATTTCGGGATCAAGTCGATGAATGGGTAAGTCAAAATTTCCCGAAAAGACCGGTAGATCTGTAAGACTGTAAACGGTAAGTGCACACCCCTGATGGGGAGTCTAAGCGAAATTGCCATGCTTCACACCCCGTAGACCTGCACCCTGGTGTTCGATTACTTTCCGCTTATTTCGTGATTTCTTACATCAACGAGAAACATAAGTTGGCAAACATGTTTCAAGAAGATTTTGAAATAGTATCCCCCGTGGCGGGTTTATATTCACCGAACGGATCCAATTTCCGTTATTTTCAGTAGAAAATCAAAAAGAGATAAAGATCGGCCGATCTGATGAGGCTGACTGACTAACGGTAGAGAAAGCAAATAGTGAACAATTCTTTTTTTTCGAGGATTTGAGCACGTTTCGCATTGCAGGAGACAAGAGAAGCCAGTGACAGCTGCATATGTTCAAAATGTGTTGGCAACCCTTACCCAATTTCGCAATGTTCCGTTTCGCTGTCGGTCCAATCGAGCTGATTGATTAGTGCGGCGCCAACCCCCGACGTCTCCCGTTTCTCTCGTTGAAAACGAAAAGGCGGAGCTTTGCCGAAACGTCTCTCGTTCGCCCCGACGCGGCAGAAAAAAGCGGTTCGGCCATCGGTCGAATCGAACTGGTGCCTGAGTCTCGCCTGGCGGCCGGCCGACCAGCCATTTATATCGCAGTGTGTGTGACAAGCGCAACAGAACACAGTGGGGTTGATGTTCAAG
This sequence comes from Aplectana chamaeleonis, assembly GCA_029168955.1. Lineage (NCBI taxonomy): Eukaryota > Metazoa > Nematoda > Chromadorea > Rhabditida > Cosmocercidae > Aplectana > Aplectana chamaeleonis. The sequence continues at coordinate 1,294,828 of JAPDOI010000091.1, read as the reverse complement.
GGTATTTAGTGATCCTAAGCTGTTTCCAGATGAAGTTTACGTATGCTGGCCATTTTTCCAAATAGTTTCGAAACTTTACATGTGTCCAATCCGAGGTCCTCGGAGACTGGCCACAGGGCCGCCGGTAAGTGTCTCCCTGTGAATGCGAAATTGGGCCGTGCTATTCAACTTACGCCGCTCACACTCCCCGTGCCTCGCTATGACGAATGGATAAGTAAGGGGACATGCCGGCTTGCTCTCGGTCTGTTCCTCTTCTTCTCTGCGCTCTGCATCTCTACGCTGTCTCTACCGCGAGACGAGAAGGGCCGCCAAGTCGCAGTGAGGATAAAATTTAAACTCCACGACGAAGGCGCTATGCATACTACTCACCGCCGGGCCGGCACGCGCGTGACGAGCGGGCGTGGCGTTAGAGTATGAATACTTTCCAAGCGCATGACGCGCGTGCCGCGCTTGCGGAGACTATGAATACGGTCAACGCCGTCATGTCGGAGCGGGCGTCACGCGCGGCAGAGGCGTCGGGCCATTCATACACAAACGCCACGCCAGCACGGCACGCGCGTGCCGCGCTGGCGTTGAGTGGTATGAATAGCTCCTAAGGGGCGTTGGTAAGTGTCCGTTCAATGCCATTCGGGAGCGAAGAACAGAGAGGGCGCTTGTTCTCTCGACTTAACACTGTTTCAGTGCCTTGGCTAGCCATAGCGAGTCTCGAAAATAGAAGGTTGACATGGGGTGGATATTAATCGAGAAGGGAATACGGCAGTTTCTTACAATGGGAATTCGATCCTTGAATTGCGTGAAACGCTGAGGAGATCCGAGTAAGTTTTAAAAAATGTGTTTTTTAAGAAGCATTATTGCAAAAGAAAAAATCCTGCAGGACGCGTCGAAATATTATGACCCGAAAAAGGGCCGTAGCCACAAAAAAAGCCATCGAGATCGGATTGTCTGAACAATTTCAGATTGGCGTCGCACTCAAGATTGACATAAACGTGTCTCCAGAAACAAACTATTAGTTGAAAAAAGTTGCCAGAGAAATTTGAAATTTTGATCTCGATGCCACCTGGGGCCGGATTCATCAAAGCGGCAGTGCTGGTAGCCCTATCCAGTGGTAGCGCTACCAGCGGTAGGTTGCATCATATTGTGATTCAAGAGCGCAATGCTACCGTGGGTAGCGCTACCAAGCACTTACGCCTGAAAGCGTTATGTGTGTGGCTACGCCGCCGTGTTTTACAAACGACGGCTATTGCACATCGCTCGTAATCGCTTTCCTAAAGTATCAACTCTTGAAAACTCACAAAACCTAAAGCATAAAAGTGCAGAAAAACCATGAAAAACTAAATCTATGTTTAAATCACATGAAGAATCTAGCAGTATGGGAAACGTGACGATGGTTTTCGGTTTTTTCAGTAGATTTTATTATTATGTTCTTTAATCTGTACCATAGTTTGAATATTGAGAATGAGGATGATGTGTATATTATTCGGGACATTTTCATGGAATGCCTGAATGATTTCGCGTCTCATAGCTGGGTTGCGGGGTGCCAAAAAAAATCCCCAAGGCGATATTTTACATAGAAACTGTCAATATAACTAGATACAAACAAAAAAAAATCGGGGGCCTAATTGCGTAATCACTAATTTGCCCAAGTACTTATACGAATGTTTTATACCTTATACTTACCTATACTTGAAAAGAGAGTAGCGGAAATTGAAGATGAAAACACAACGTTTTAACCAAATAAAGATAAAAAAGCTGGAAATCCGTTATACCAGGGGTTCGAAAACAGCTGTTTAATGGACAAGCGCATAAATTTAGCATCAGAGCACGCAATCTCGCCGGGTAGGGCGCCGCTGGTAGCACCCTACCCGAGATTCGCGCTGGGTAGGATTTGGTAGGCTGCTACCGTGGGTAGCAAGTTTCTTGAACCGCGCCATTTGCGCGGATTTCGGCAGGAAGCTACCTTTACCCAGCCTACCAGCGCTAAATTTCGTTGATGAATCTTGATTTTTTTCTTTTTCGTTTGATCGCTTCGCTTCGCAGTGTCGGGTTCCGAAGTCTAAAAAGTCAAGTCTTGAGTGAGGGCGGTTTCAGCTGAGGAACGGATAAGGCGTTGCCAGGAGCCCGAACGGATCGAAAGGATTTGAGGTAGTTTTTAAAGCCAAAATCACGGAAAGGCGCTACGCGGGAAATTCCTACAGACAGGTTGCTTCTGCTTCAAAAGAGTCCATATCGAGCGCGGTTGTGATAGCGTGCATTTTGTGCCCGAGCGAAGGACGATGACTGTGTCTGCCGGGGCGCCAAACAGGCGAAAAAACGCTGTTTTAGCATATCCCAAAAAGGTGAAAAAATCAAAATCTCCGGATCGGGCTGATGAAATGCTTATTTGAAAGGGCATCATAAAGGAAGATTATTGGTTGAGTCTCAGGTCGATTGGTCCCATTTGAGCCGAGAACGGGACGGCGGTAATTTCGGGTCGTTTTCAGCCAAAATCACCGGGGTGTCGCTAGGCGGAGAGAACCTCCAGACCGGTTGTTACTGTTTTAGAAGAGTCTACACTAAGTGCACTTGTAAACACGAGTGTTTTTCGCCCTAAGGAGGGACGACTGCTGGTCTCCCGTGGCGTCAAAAAGGCGAAAAAACGCTGTTCGGACACATTTGAATGGGGTGAAAAATGGAGTTCAACGAATTGGACTGCTGCAATATTTAATTAAAGGAAGATAACAAAAAATGGTTACTGGCCGAGTCTCAGGTCATTTGGTTCCACTTCAGCCGAGAACGGGACGGCGGTAATTTCGGGTCGTTTTCAGTCAAGATCACCAGGGTGTCGCTAGGCAGAGAAAGTCTTCACACCGGTTGTTACTCTTTGAAAAGAGTCTACACTAACAGCACTTATAATCGAAATTGTTTTGTGCTCTAGAGAAGGACGATTGCTGGGTCTCCCGTGGCGTCAAAAAGGCGAAAAAACGCTGTTTGGACACATCTGAATGGGGTGAAAAATGGAGTTCAACGAATTGGAGTGCTGCAATGTTTAATTGGAGGAAGATAACAAAAAAAGATTACTGGACGAGACTTACGTCGATTGATACCGATTGCGCCAAGGACGTGACCCGGGAAATGACCGAAATATGGATACAGGAAAATGGGAGAAATCGAAATTTATATCTCATCAATTTAGCCCTTCAGAATCCTTATACTTAAAGCAGGTATGTCCCGGTGTGTGTATATATGTAGACTCTGTTTCATTCCAAGTGAACTCATGTTTTCGGTTATCACAGCGCGGAGCGGTGGCTTTTTCGTCGAAACCTCCTTATCACTAGTTATATTTCACCGAGGCCCACCGCTCCGCTGCTAGTGATACTCGAAATCAACAGGTCACTACGGCTGTACCAGAGCTTAGATATGTATGTATGTACAGGCTATGAAACGGCGAAATTCACATGGTTCCTAGGCGTGCTGGTGCGGAGTGGAGGTTAGAGACAGTGAGATAGCGGAGGGCAGACGGAGGCCCAGGCGTCGTGCGCGCCGCTCGCGCCTCGAATGATGTGAATTTCGACGTTTTATAGAGAGTATGTATGTGTGTCCCGCGGATCTTGGGAACGACCGATCAGAACTGTTATGAAATGGTGCCAATGTTCAGTTGGGTAGGACATATATCGATTGCCGAAAAATTAGCCTGAATCTCCTCTTGCGCGCCACGAGACACCCGTGTTTGTCCGTGGGGCGCACTTTTAGCCGTGGGTCATGAAATCCTCAAAGAATTATCAAGTGTTAGAAAGGCTACGCTGTAATCGTAGCGACAGGTCTCCAGTCTTAGTGTACGAAACGCCTACAGAACCGTTAGGGTTCGGGAGTGTGCAGGACTTGATAGAAAATGTACAGGATTCCAGTTCGAGTGGGCAGGACGCCATAGAAAAGGTGCGGGACCCCAGCGGGAGTGAGCAGGACGCCGTAGAAAGAGTACCGGGCCCCAGTGGGAGTACGCAGGACGCCGTAGAAAGTGTACGGGACCCACTGGGAGTGCGCAGGACGCCGACGAAGGAGTACTGGGCCTCAGTGGCAGTTTACAGGACGTCATAGAAAGTGTACGGGACCCCACTAGGAGTGTGCAGGACGCCGTAGAAAGTGTACGGGACCCCACTGGGAGTGCGCAAGACGCCGGCGAAAGAGTACTGGGCCCCAGTGGGAGTTTACAGGACGTCGTAGAAAGTGTACGGGACCCCACTGGGAGTGTGCAGGACGCCGTAGAAAGTGTACGGAACCTTAGTGGGACTGCGCAGGACGTCAGAGAAAGTGTACGGGACCACACAGGGAGTGCGCAGGACGTCATAGAAAATGTGCAGGACTCCAGTGGGAGTGTGCAGGACGTCGTAGAAAGTGTGCAGGGCCCAGTGGGAATGTGCAGGACGCCGTAGAAAGTGTACGGGACCCCACTGGGAGTGCGAAGGATGCGGGCGAAAGAGTACTGTGCCCCAGTGAGAGTGTGCAGGACGCCGTAGAAAGTGTACAGGATCCCAGCTCAGAACTTTTGAAACAAGCTGTTAACACGCAATCCGCTAGTAACGGATTGTCCCCGTACCGAACGCGAAGCAAGCAGAAGCTAACACGCGAAGCAAGCAGAAGTTAACGCCAAGCAAGCAGAACCTTACGTTAGGTAGGGGAACGAGTGGAACCATGCACCGAAGCAAGCGGAAGCAAACGCGAAGCAAGTAGAAGCTAACGCTGAGCAAGCAGAACCTTACGTTAGGCAGGGGAACGAGTGGAACCGTGCAACGAAGCAAGCAAGCGCGAAGCAAGCAAAAGCTAACACTAAGCGAGTGGAAGCTAACACAAAGCAAGCAGAAGCTAACGCTAAACAAGCGGAGGTTAATACCAAGCAAGCGGAACCTTACGCTAGGCGGAAGGGGTAGAAGGAGAACCATGCGCCAAAGCAAGCGGAATCATTAGCGAAGCTAGCGGAAACTCACCTTATGCAGAGGTAGCAAAGGAAACCCCGTGGTACGGACCGTCGAAAAGAGGATAGTTAAAATACCTTGAGCTAGCGGCGCATAAAAAATACGATTATTAGTTTCTCAACTACCAATGCATTTCGAATTCGAATACCATGGAACCGCTACCTTATACTGTCTATGAGTCAAAATCGATTTTGATCATAACCGCAGATACATGAAGATAAATGAAGTTCGCATTTCAACCCACTCTATGAATCATGTAACAACATCGATCTCCCACATGTTTATCTCAGAAAACTCGCAATAACAACTGTCTTACTGGGGGGAGAATAAATTAAGGAGATATCAGAAGGTAACTGAGTCGAACGCAGAACTCAGATATCAGACAGGACTCGAGGCTTTAACGAAAATTGAATTAGGGAGTTTCGCGTTGCTACAACGTGCGGAAAACCTAGTCACGGACCCGAGTATTCAATTGCATTCTTTTAGCCGGTTAAAAACGGTCTTTGAAGACCCATTTTCAGGTGTGATACAATCGATTGTATCACACCTAATCAAAATGACGAAGAAACGGCGAGAAATGCATTAAAACGTCGTATTTCAGTGACACTAATCTATAACATGGACCAGCCGTCCAGCGGGCTCCGCCCGCCTGACGGCTGGCTGGGGGCTTCGCCCCCAGACTACCAAGTTGTCTTTGCATATATAGAATCAGCTCAGCAATTATTTTGCCCCAATATATTTTGTTGTAGATGCCCCAATATATTTTGTTGTAGACATAAAGGTTGCCTGCCGCACATATTGACACATGGAAAGGCGGACAGCAGCAAATTATAGCGAAAAAAGCAATAAATCTGGTTCAGTTGTGCACGCACACAAAATCAATCCGGAAAGCGGTAAATCCTGTAAATTAGCGTTGTCAAGCTCGTTTCGAAGACATTCTTCTTTCTGCGGCGTCCTGCGCATTGTTACGTACTACCGCACACTTTCTACGGTATCCAGAGCACTCCCCCTGAGGTCGCGCACACTTTCTACAGGCGCACTCCTACATGGGTCCCGCACACTTCCTATGGCGTACGGCGCACTCTTACATGGGTCCCGCACACTTTCTATGGAGTCCGGCGCACTCTATCATAGGTCCCGCACACTTTCTATGACGTCCGGCGCACTCTAACATGGGTCCCGCACACTTTCTATGGTGTCCGGCGCACTCTAGCATGGGTCCCGCACACTTTCTATGACGTCCGGCGCACTCCTGAATGGATTCCGTACACTTTCTATGGCGTCCGGCTCACTCTTACATGGATCCCGCACACTTTCTATGGCGTACGGTGCACTATTACATGGGTCCCGTACAACTTCTTCGGCGTTGGGCGCACTGCTGCTGGGGTCCCGCTTACTTTCTTCGACGTCCCGTTCGGTTCTTTTGGGCGTAACCCATGTAAAACACAAAAGTCTGCAGTTACAGAATGCACATCGTAAACGGACGGACTAACAGACTGACTGACTGACTGACTGACTGACAGACAGACTGACTGACTGACTGACTGACTGACTGACTGACAGACGGACGTACGGACGGACGAACGGACGAACGGACGAACGGATGAACAGACGAAACAGACGGACAGACGTACGCAGACGGACGGACAGACGACGGACGGACGGACGGACGGACGGACGAACGGAAGGACAGACAGACGGACAGACGGACGGACGGACAGACGAACGAACCAGACGGACGGACGGACGGACAGACGGACAGACGGACGAACGGACGGAGGACAGACAGACGGACGGACGAACGGAGACAGACGAACAGACGAACAGACGAACTTGACAGACAGACAGACAGACGGACGGACGGACAGACAGACAGACAGACGGACGAACAGACAGACGGACGGACAGACAGACGGACAGACGAACAGACAGACGGACGGACGGACGGACGGACGGACGGACGGACGGACGGACGGACGGACGGACGCACGGACACCACTCTCCTTTATTACTATGGAAATACCAGCTGTCCGATTGGATGAACATGTTCACGGTGGTTGTCACCGGTGAAAAAGGGGATTAATCAAAAATGGAAGAATATTTCAGGCAAAGCAGTATTAGTTGGGGTCCGAAGGAGAGAACGGAGCAACAGAAAGAGAATTGCAAAAGACGGGACCACAAAAGATTTCACTGTCACAACGAACAGTTCCAGTGAGAATAAAAAAGGTGGGGTGAGAGTAAAGGATTTGGTGCGCTTCTGGTTCGTTTTTCTCGATTTTTTCGTCATTTCAGTTCTATCCGGTGACCAAACAATCGATTTAGCGATTAATATCGAAACCGATGATTATCGTGAACACTGCCTTTAGGCTGAGGCCTTGGAAGATGTGATTTTGATGTTTTTAAAATGCTTAAAGCTTGACATCTGAGTTTTGTGTTCAACTCGCCTATCCTGCCATATCTTATGCTATATCAAGCCAAAAAAGGGCATTAAACATTTAAAACATCAACATCAGAGAGAGAAATGAAAAGGAAACCGCACGACTGCTAATGAACGAAGCAAAAAAAAAGACGAATCGATGAGCAGGCATTGCTGTAGAGCCGAGTCGCACCTGCAAGATAGCGTGTCAACTCCGTGCAAAGCTGCTGGAACGGTTCGGTCGGCAACTCCCATAGGCTGCTAGCACGGTGCTTTACATGCCTAAGGCTGATTGCACGGAACCGAAGCTGGTTCGCACCCTACCGATCCACGATAAGGAGGCTTGCACAAAACGAAGTGTCAGTGAGCTGGTCAACACCGTACAATAAGCTGCTGGAACGCTTCGAAAACCCCCAGTAGGGCTGCTTGCTCGGTGCTTTCTGGGTCGTCTACACTGAGAAAGCTTGCTTGCACCATACCAAAACGCGAATAACGTGTTTGCACCGAACGAAGTGGCTTTTAGCGTGTTAACAACCTGTTTCAAAAGTTCTGAGCTGTTAACACGCAATCCGCTAGTAACGGATTGTCCCCGTACCGAACGCGAAGCAAGCAGAACCTCACGTCAGGTAGGGAAACGAGTGGAACCATGCACCGAAGCGAGCGGAAGCAAGCGCGAAGCAAGTAGAAACTAACACTTTGCGAGCGGAAGTTAACGAGAAGCAAGCAAAAGCTAACACTAAGCGAGTGGAAGCTAATGCGAAGCAAGCAGAAGCTAACGCTAAGCATGCGGAGGGAAATACTAAGCAAGCGGAACGTTACGATAGGCGGAAGGGGTAGAAGGAGAACCATGCGCCAAAGCAAGCGGAATCATAAGCGAAGCAAGCGGAATCTCACCTTATGCAGAGGTAGCAAGGGAAACCCCGTGGTACGGACCATCGAAAAGAGGATAGTTAAAATACCTTGAGCTAGCAGCGCATAAAAAATACAATTATTAGTTTCTCAACTACCAATGCATTTCGAATTCGAATACCACGGAACCGCTACCTTATACTGTCTATGAGTCAAATTCGACCTTGATCATAACCGCAGATACATGAAGATAAATGAAGTTCGCATTTCAACCCACTCTATGAATCATGTACGGCAGCCGCCATAAAACGGCCAAAGTCTCACCGTCGACTGCGTACCACGCGCCGCGCGACCTGCACGTGCGTCGGAAGCACACGAGTTTTGGCCGCCGCGCGGAGGCCGAAACGTCGCGCGGCGGCCGGAACTCGTCGCGCGGCGGCCAAAACTCGTCTGCTTCCGACGCGCGTGCGGTCGCGCAGCGCGTGGTACGCACTCGACGGTGAGACTTTGGCCGTTTTATGGCCTGTAACAACATCGATTTCCTCTCTGGCAAACTGGGGCGTCGACAACAGGTTGATCCGCCCACCATGAGTCACCGCTGGCCAACACGCCGATATTCGGCGGGGCCGTGGCCGCGAGTTATGCTCTGGTCGATGACGAGCTGTTGCACAGCCAACGCTCTAGATTCAAGGGAAGTATACGACTCATTTTTCAGGCATGCTGTGAATGATGAAAGCGCTGCCGGATCAATTACCCAAGTTTGCGGTACATTGGATGTAAATAAATTTCGAATATCTCCCTTTTACCACACAGAAGTATTGCTTGTACTGAGTGTATGATGAAAGCTGTGTCCTTCAAAATTAGTGGAGAACAAAGATTATTTGATGGCGGGGAAAATGTTGTATATGGACTGCGCCGAAGCAAGAAGCGTCCGAAGGACCACTTAAATGCAGTGGTCACGAAGAAAAACGCTATCGAAAAGACTACAAAAATCAGCTAAGATCGAAAACAGCTGAACAACTATTCAGGTAGCGCGGTGGAAAACGGGCTAGAATTAGAGTTCCTAGTGCCCAAAGATGCCAGTTCGTGCACATGTGCGCAGCGCCGCCCAAAAAGATCGCAGTCTCATGCCGAGCAGTCAAAAATCATCGACATTCAGCGGAAGAAATAAATGCGAATTTACCGAATAAAAACAGTTGAACAATGAAAGCGACACTTCAATCAATGTTTTTGACTAGATGAGTACACAAATATTCGAGAAGGGCAGTCCGGAGGTAAATGTTCATTGATGGAAATTCAATTTCAAGCCATCTGATATTCTTGATATTAGAGATCAACAATGACGGTGATGTGTAGTGGGCTCGTCCACCTTAAGAAGACAAGACACTTCAGGCTTGAAATTTGGGTCGAAACAGCGGTTTTTCGCGATTTCTTTCCATAGGTCCTACTATTCTAAACCCAGAAAAGGGTTTAGAGAGGAAAAGAAGACAAGCATATTTGATCGCGACCACTGCCTTTAAAGGCAGTGTTCACGATAAATTTCACTTTCGATATCTCCACAGTTTACGGAAAGTCTAGTGCCCTATATTGCAAGGCAAAAAAAGACACGAAAGCCTCGTTCTAGAGCCAAAATAGGATCTTCCTTGTTTACGTTGATTTTTGAGCGTGGAGGAATAGACCGCTATGAAGGAGGCTGTCTATCAGTGCAATCAAGCGATCAGCTCACTCATCAGCACTTCCTTGACTTGATCATTCATGTAATCTGAGTGTTCATTTGTTCACATCGAGGGGGCGGAAATGGGTCACGGGGGCGGCTCTGAGACTATAAAACGCTTGTTCGCAGCCGTTAATTTGCTATTCCTGGCTCGTTTTCTACCGTTCTTTCGGCAATTAAAGCCTATTTTTCTTCTCGCCTAACATTTTACTGTGGAAAGTCACTGAGAATGATCATCGTGAACGCTGCCTTCAAAGGCACAGTCCAAGCTAATTGACGAAATCTGACATTTCCACATAATGGTAAAGTAGGCCTACCCTGCATAGCACCTGCAAATTGCGAGCTCTGTCCAAATAGAGAAAAAATGGCTCGGTAGCAAAAAAGGGTGGATTAGACCCAGATCTAAAGTAAAAAAAAACATATCCGCTCATGTAGAGTGAGAAATAGAAAAAATCGCCAGTTGGAAAAAGAGAGAAAAAAGCCGTTTTTTCCAAATGACCTTTTCAGGCTTAACTTTCACTTTTACAAGGCAATAGTCGAGCATAAGATGCATGTACTGATTGTTTATCGAAAATTATATTAGCTGGATTTCTTTAAAAAAATTTATTGAGGGTTTCACATCACCATGTGCATACAGTGAGGTGAGAAATCTCAGAACAAAAAATGTTTTAGAAAAAATTCAGCTAATGTGGTTTACGATAACCATTCAGTAGGTGCATCTTCTTCTCGACTGCCGCCATCTAAAAAGAAAAACAAGGCTGAAAAGTTCATTTAGACAAAAAACGGCCTTTTTTCCTCATTTTTTTCGACGGACGATTTTTCTATTTCTTAGTCTAAATGAGTGCCGTCGCTTTTTTCTACTTCATCGCTGAATTTGTTTTACCGAACCGCTGAGTTACGGCCCATTAGAGCAACGTTAATGGCGCTGGAAGGGCCCCCCGAAAACTATTGTTTTGCTATTTGAATAATTGCAATTTTGACGAGCATTCGATGTTTCAGCAAATAGGGTGGGTCTACCTTGAATTCAGCGGGGCCATCGTTAGAGAGAGGGTCGCAAAGCTTTGCCGCGAGTGGAGGTAGCTCGCAACAATAAACGCATCTTCTCCAACGGGTTGCTTGACAATCGATTGTATCACACCTAAAATGGGTCTTCAAAGACCATTTTCAACCGGTTAAAAGAATGAAATCAGTTACTTGGTTCCGGGACTAGGTTTTCCGCACGTTGTAGCAACCCGAAACTCCCTAATTCAAATTTCGTTAAACACTTGTAAATATTTCACAGCTATCGATTTTTTCATGGACCCGGCGCTGTTCGGCTTAGAGCTGTCGCTATGAAATTTTGGGTGCGTGTTCACATCCGGATAGCCAATTACTAAATGTGGTTTTCGTGTCTGAAACAGCACATACCCTTCATTTCCACGCTACTAGCAGTCATATTATCACAATCGTAGATGCGAAGCGGTTGTTTTTCAAAAAATTTAACCATGAAAATAAAGATATCACTCCAAAAACCGCACCACTTCTATGATAGTGATACAGAAAAGTGCGAGTAGCGCGGAAATGAAGGCTATGTGCCCCAGGGGCAGAAAAACAGGCTCCACCCATCCTATGTAGCGCTGTTCGGATTGAAGCTGCATCCATGAAATTTTGAATGCGTTTTCGAATCCACATATTCAACTTCAAAATGTGGTTTTCATGCTCGAAACCGCATCTATTTGCCCTCAGGGCATGAAAACAGGCTCCGCCCACCCTATGTAGCGCTGTTCGGATTGAAGCTGCATCCATGAAATTTTGAGTACGTTTTTACATCCAGATAGTCAATTACTAACTGTGGTTTTCATGCCTAAAACCGCACCTGTGTGCCCGCAGAACATAAAAACAGGCTCTACCCATCTTAGGCCCCGGTCATAGTTGGATGAGCCGACTTCTCCAGCCCGGTCGATACACACAGAATGCATTGGAAATGGGATGCAAAAATCACTCGGTGTATCCCCCCCGCACCCCCCAACACCCACCCGGTCGATACGTATGTTCAAAATGATACAGTGAGGTTGAGAAAATCACTCGGTGTATCCCACGCGGTCGATATCCATGCTAGACGTGGATGACAGCGGATGAGAAAACCACCGGGTGGGCGGACCAATGATAAAACATTGCGTATCACTAGAAAGCTAGCCTTACTGCTACCTCTGTTTCTTCACTATGCTCTCCTTCACTATTTCTCTGAACAGGTGCAATCCTGTTGGCCACGTAATCATCGTCATATCTAGTTGGATACACCGAGTGATTTTCTCAACCTCACTCCATCATTTCAAACATACGTATCGACCGGGTGGGTGTTGGGGGAGTCGGTGGGTTACAGATGCAAATAGCACCAACTCTGACCGGGGCCTTATGTAGTGCACTTGGGCTTGAAGCTGCGTTCATGAAAATTTGGGTGCATTTTCACATGCGGACATTCGTTTTCAAAATGTGGGTTCAAAACGCAACCGCACCTATGTGCCCTCAGGGCACCAAAATCCTATACGTAAAGCAATATCGCATCTAGGACATGAGTCAATTTCGTGGATTAAATTGCAAGAGATATAACAGTGAACAATGCTCTTCTCAAAAAGGTCAACTATCCATTATTTCTCAGAATTGTGATATTTTTACCTTTAGCGGGATCGAACCTGTGAATCCTAAATCGCCTAAAAATGCGTCTTAGATTACGAAATTCCAGAACATCAGCGTCACTTCGTTGACAGGATAGTCCGCTTGTGATGACCTTGATGACAGTGAATACTCAACACCACTGCTGCTGACATATCCAGGAGCGCTTTGGCAACACACTTGACCTGGCCAAGACTCCTCCTCCATGTCAGAATCATTAACGATGGCCATGCTACTATCGTCTATTGTCTTGCATGCTTTATCACCAGTGAATTGTGAGCTCTTTTTGTGTGTTGCTGCCTTATTTTTACATCTCCATTTCAATCCTTGCCTCATTTGCTTTTTTCGCAATTGTTTCTCACTACTCAGTTTCTTTCTTGATCTCCTGTCTCATTTTGCTCTTTCAGTATGATCTCCAGTTTTATTTTGACCTCTTATTGTGATCTCCTTTTGCCGTCTCTGCTTGCCGTCATTTTTTATACTAATGGTATGGCTCTCACCTCCCCCCCCCCGCCCTGATAGAAGTCCATCTTGGTTCTTGGTTGACCGAAGGCCCGACCCCCCATCCCACCGGTATCGACGGGTCCGATCCCCCTGATGATACATCACCCTCACGCCGAACCCTGACGGCGAACTTAGCGAACGGAAAGGAGAACATTGGAGGCGAAATCCTGGAGAAATCAATGCGAACAGAGAGCAGTGTTTCAAGCGAATTGTCTCTGAAATAGACAATGATGTCATTTTGGTTCCGGTATTTTCTCGAAAAAATGTTATCCCATCTGGAATTCCCATGGACCACGGGTAAAAACGGGTCAGATTTCTTTAATATGATTGCCTGCTCAGATGATGAGGGATTTTGAGATGAAAAAATGTTATTTTCGACAGATTTCAAAAGTTGACTCTGTTATTTTGCTGCACGAAACTTGTTGCAAACAGTTCACAAACAGCTTCAAAATACAATTGGACCGCTTCGAAGCGAGTTATGGCGACGCGGTGCTTTGCGCGCGTGAAAAAAAACGCCTCAAAACGCAGTTCTTGCAAAAAAAATCTCCTCGGCACTGCAGTGAAGTCCGCCTGCGAAAAAAATTGTGTTCTCATCTCAAAAAGTGCTTAAGATTTCTCCCATTGATAGCTTTAACTCTATTTCTCAGTCCATGGCATCACAGGATAACAGTACACTGCTATTATAGGCTTTCAACTTCTCAAAAATTTCAGCAAATGCTGATGTCTTCTCGCAGCTACAACGCGATCACTTTAATCGTATTTATCATGACATTAACATCAATTAGTTTTGAATAGAGGTCAGAGAGTAGAGTAATGTAGAAAACACTTCCAATGAAGTCACGAGTGAATAATATGGTGATGGGTACACCAATATCTAAATACATATAAGCGCGACTCGTAATAACGGATGCTGTCATCTTCTATGTGAGGCAAGAAACAGAAAAACCACCTTTTAAACTCCACAAAAAAATGTTTGAAGGGTCTGGAACGAATGGGATGCGGCACTGTTTCAAAAAGATGATAAGCAGAGAGAGTTAGTCTAGCACGCCAGTAAGTGTAGGTGGCACTCTCGCCTCCGAGATCTCTTCCGCTTGATGTTGAGGCTCAGCCAAATCAGGACGGTGGTCTGAACTATCCTGTCCCACAGGCAGCGTAATCATTACATTATCTGAGGTGGGGCCTTGATCCGTCGGAGTCGAAGCACTCTCAATTAGAGAGGTGTCCATGAAGAGACCCTGAAAAGCCGAATAGAGCTCTAAGAGAATAGAATCTTCCCAACGTTGATCGATCGATTGATTGATTATTGATTAATTAATTCAATCATTCATTCATTCAATCATTCATTCATTCATTCATTCATTCATTCATTCATTCATTCCATTCATTCATTCATTCATTCATTCATTCATTCATTCATTCATTCCATTCACTCATTCATTCATTCATCCATTCATTCATTCATTCATTCCATTCATCCATTCATTCATCCATTCATTCATTAATTCATTCATTCATTCATCCATTCATTTATTTATTCATTATTCATTCCATTCATTCATTCCACTCATTCATTCATTCATTCATTCATTCACTCATTCATTCATTCATTCCATTCATTCATTCATTCATTCATCCTTTCATTCATTCATTCATTCCATTCATTCATTCATTCCATTCATTCATTCCATTCCATTCATTCCATTCATTCCATTCCATTCATTTATTCATTCATTCCATTCATTCATTCCATTCATTCCATTAATTCATCCATTCCATTCATTCATCCATTCATTCATCCATTCATTCATTCATCCATTCATTCATTCATTCATTCATTCATTCATTCATTCATCATTCCATTCATTCCATTCATTCATTCATTCATTCCATTCATTCCATTCCATTCCATTCCATTCATTCCATTCATTCCATTCATTCCATTCATTCCATTCCATTCATTTATTTATTCATTCATTCATTCCATTCATTCCATTCATTCCATTCATTCATTCATTCATTCATTCATTCATTCATTCATTCATTCATTCATTCATTCATTCATTCATTCATTCATCCATTCATTCCATTCATCCATTCATTCATCCATCCATTCATTCATTCCATTCATTCATTCCATTCATTCATTCATTCCATTCATTCATTCATTCATTCATTCATTCCATTCCATTCATTCATTCATTCCATTCATTCATTCATTCCATTCATCCATTCATTTATTTATTCATTCATCCATCCATTCCATTCATTCATTCATTCATTCATTCGATTCATTCATTCATTCCATTCATTCATTCATCCATCCATTCATTCATTCACATTCATCCATTCATTTATTCGTTCGTTTCATTCATTCGTTCGATTAATTCATCCATTCGTTCCATTCATCCATTCATTCATCCATTCATTCATCCATCCATCCATTCATTCCATTCATTCATTCCATTCCATTCCATTCATTCATTCATTCATTCATTCCATTCATTCATTTATTCATCCATTCATTTATTCATTCATTCATTCATTCATTCATTCATTCCATTCCACTCATTCATTCATTAATTCATCCATTCATTCATCCATCCATTCATTCATTCCATTCATCCATTCATTTATTCATTTATTCAATTTTCCATTCCATTCATTCCATTCATTCATTCATTCCATTCATTCATTAATTCATCCATTCCATTCATTCATCCATTCATTCCATCCATTCATTTATTCCATTCATTCCATTCATTCACTCATTATTCGTTCATTCACTCCATTCCATTCCATTCATCCATTCCATCCATTCATTCATTCATTCATATTCATTCATTCATTCCATTCCATTCCATTCCATTCATTCCATTCATTCATTCCATTCATTCAATTCCATTCATTCATTCCACTCATTCCATTCATTCATCCATTCATTCCATCCATTCATTCATTAATTCATTCCATTCCATTCATTCCATTCATTTATTTATTCATTATTCCATTCCATTCATTCATTCATTCATTCATTCATTCACTCATTCCATTCATTCATTCATTCATTCATCCATTCCATTCATCCATTTATTCATTCATTCATTCATTCATTCCATTCCATTCATTCCATTCATTCCATTCTTTCATTCATTCATCCATTCATTTATTCATTCCATTCATTCATCCATTCATTTATTCATCCATTCATTCATTAATTCCACTCCATTCATTCCATTCATTCATTCATTCATTCATTCATTCATTCATTCCATTGATTCATTGATTGATTCATTCACTCATTCATTCATTCATTCATTCATTCATCCATTCATTCCATTCATCCATTCATTTATTCATTCATTCATTCATTCATTCATTTATTAGTTCTTTCATTCATTCATTAGTGCTTTCATTCATTCATCTCTTGCTTCCTTCTTCCCTTTTTCATACTTTCTTCGTTTCTCTGTTTCTTTCCTTGTTTTTTGTTTGTTTGTTTGTTTCTCTTCGTTTCTCTCTTTTTCTTTCATTCGTTCGTTCGTTCGTTCGTTCTTTCTTTCTTCCCTTCTTTCCTTCTTTCTTTCTTTCCTTCTTTCCTTCTTTACTTCTTTCCTTATTTTCTCTTTCTTTTTCTTTATTTCTTTTATTCTTCCTTCTTTTTATTTTTATTTTTTAATGCATTCTTTTTTTCTTTCTTTTTTCTTTCTACTCTCTCTCTCTCTTTCATTCCTCCTCTCCTGTCTTCATTTTCATTCTTTCTTCATTTTGCTCAACGCTTGAAAAATTGAAGGAGAGTGTCTAGTGCGAAAGTATACTGAACCTCAGAAATCTTTTCCCTTTCGATTTCTTCAAATGTTTTGGAGTCGTTCGGACCGAATAAACAGCCCAACAGCCAATTAGCGGTCCTAGCCCTTGTAAAATTGCCAACTGAAAAGTAAAGTAGGTCATTTCAAAATGTTTCTTACGAGCTGATGCAGATTTAAACTTACAGACGTCAGCTTCTCCGTCTTCAAATGTTCGCTGACGAGGATAAGAAAAGAATATTCGTGTCCAGTTCACTGCGGATGTTTCCTCATTCACCTGTCGACTAATCTCTGCAACAAAGTAACTTAAACGAAGATTAATGCCATTTGAACGAGTGAAGCTAAAACTTACGCTCATATTGCTTAACCCAATCACTCGGAAGAAGCTTCGTTTTTGTGAGAAGTGTATGAAGCATTGCTGCCTTCATCTAAAACATCAGATTTTCGGCGTAACAATACTTTCGGCCCCAGTTACCCACTTTCTCTCTATTTTTCATCAGTTTCTTTGCTTTTCTCTGCAGATGAGCGTTGTTAGTTCGAAAGTAGTCAAGCGTCCTGTCCAGCACTGAATCGAGGCATTGCAGCACCTTAACTCGAACAACTAAGTACCAAACCTCTTGTAAGAATTGGGTAGAATCGATAACTACAATATTATCTTGACTTTGTTGTAACTATAAAATCGCGAGCGATTTGGCGAGGCCCCCTCCTAGGAATGAAAAATAGGGGGCACAGTCGGCTAGTCCCACGCGAGAATCGTCTTCTGCGGATTTCGGAACTCGAACTGGGTAGCGTCGTCTATTTTCAGCCGCCCGGGCACCTATCAGGTCAGCTGGCAGTTGTCTCACTATATATTGGCAGCATGCTCGCCAATTCCATAGTTGGTTTGAAAGCGAGGTTTCGAGATAGACATTCTTGGCAGTCTGAGACGTCATAATTGCCCTAGTATATAGAAAGTTCCATAATTATTGGCGTGCAGATATTGAAGTGTTTCTCAAACGCCACACTGGATTTTGAGAACAACGAAATTGGATATTCGGATTCATACCAGTGTTAACGCAAAACAGTGGCCAGATCCGGAAATATCCGCTATCTGTTCGAGTACCGTCTAGAAGTCGTCTCAGGAAGACTTCGCAACAGTCACGGAGGTAGTTTTCATCCATGTCGTAAGGCTTTCTTGAAAATAGCTTTTTATTGGGCCAGTTTTGTATGCCGAGATCTACAGACCTCAGGCTCGATCACGGATCACATTGTAGAAGTCGAGTGGGTGCAAGTCCGACGAGCACGACCGCTATTCTTTGTGCGCGTTTGACTCAAGGTAATAGCTCGCTTCGATACCACTCTTTATCTGATTTCGCCGCTTGTACTTACCCATTGCCTGATGTGAAGCACCACGGCCTGCTGCCGAATCGGAAAGCTCATCAACGGATCAAAACAATCTCCAAAACTTTTCCTGCGAAGTTCGTTGCTGATTTTCATGTTAGAATCCACTAAAAATTGGCGGAGCTCTGCCCTCGCCAGCGATGCCTCCCACAACCATCACAGAAGTAATATAAGATGTCCATCTAGCAATGTTTTCTTGCCTCATTGACTCTTCTGACTGAAGTCCAACCGTTGTCGCATTTTTTTATCGATTTCACTTTGATAATTTGTTCCATCAAAAGGCCGCTGACGCAATGCGTGACTCCAGTGCAACGGTGCAAGAGCTTCCTACACTGTTGGTCTCACTTCAAATTCTTGTCGGCGGACAGCAGACGGGTCTACTCTAAATGGTGTGAACAAAGATTCAGCTTCTTCCTGACGAGCTTCCACGTCGCTCCTAACCACAGATTCCTTTCTCTCGCTATCCACCTCATCGACAGTGGAGAATTGCGGTTAACTCGGCACACACCCTCTTGGCAATCTACATATGCGAGCACTGATCTTTTTGCTTTTACAGGTGTTATCAGAGATTAGGCAAAGCCGACGAAGACGACTAATAGCGTTTTGAATAAGTCTGAGCTGATCGACCATCTGTCTCGTCATGCGCCTCAAGTTGTGCGTTGCGATGATGGCCTTGCCCTTCGGACTAGCCTTGATAATACTAACTTGGAAATCAACATCTACAGAATAGTGATGAGAAGTAAAGAGCTGAGACTCAAAAGAATCCAAAAAATCAAAAATAGCAAGAGTTTGGACATCAAAAACCATTATGAAATAGAAAACAATTAGCGCGCCATTAATTTTGGAACACTCTGTAGAAGATGATCATGCGGAGTTTTCGTATTGATCAAGCAGGACGTGACGCGTGCGGTCGGTGAGAGACGGACACGCAGAACTTTCGGCATGAGCGGGGGAGTTTTCGGATCATGACCGCCCATTTTCCCGGTCCGGGCGCGATCACTCTAAGTGTTCAACTTCTTTCAACCGGCAAACGACGCCCGCTAGTGCGTGAGTTGACAATTTGAGAGCGTTGAGAGCGCACCTTGGAGTCGTACGGGATTTTGCCCGCAAAGAACTGCGACAGCACAACGTTTTCCTCTCTACTGATAGTTTCAAAAACCTGAAAAATTGTGAGCAGTCCACTGAGCAGCCATCTTCAAAATAGGGATGAAAAGTTACGACTTGATACCTTTTCATAGTATGCAACTCTAAGAAGTTCTTCAGAAGCTTCTTGATAGCGGATCTATAAAAAAATAGTGATCAAGCTGATCCTAAAGGCAGTGTTCACGATAAAATGAATAGGCGTGTTGGCTGTTCATTATCTTCAACATCTGATCATGATAGAGGACACTGTAGCTTGTTCTGGCCAATGGAAGAGCTTAGCAATTTCTTATCATCTTTCATAATCAAAAACAATGAACAGCCAGCACGCCCATTCATTTCATTGCAAACACTGCCTTTGAAGGCATCGTGCGCGCTGGAAATCAAATTCCTGTTTTTGCGTTATATCATTGAAGTCGTTAGATCATTCGTTAACACTTAAGAGACCGCCTGCTCCACGGCGAATTTCCACAGCGGACCGGTGCGCTCCACGGCTAATCGTTTCCGTGGGTGCGCAGTGTGGACACGCGGTCCGCTGGAAACCATTTTGATCGGAGCAGGCTCTCTTACTTAGACAACCAGTATTCCATTTCTACTCCACCTGAGAGTATGTCGCTCCACAGAGATCTGGAGTGAGGCCATAGTGAAGCAATGATCCACCGCTTTTTCGCGGACCTGCTTTTTTTATTTTGGAAGTTATTCCAGCTTTACATGCACAAGGCTGGTAACGAAATAAGCGTTTGTTTGCCGACTTCTGGAATTTTCTTCAGGTTACAGTTAATGCTTAGGATTGAGCCGTGCTAGGCCGACCCGGAGTATTGAAAATTTGAGAAATGAACAAACTTCTCCTCTGTGATGCCCTAATAAACCTCATGTAGAACTTTCGGTGGACTCAATTACTTTGATCTACCAAGTTGTCTGATGCGTCCGAAATAAATTTTATCAGAAATCTCAAAACGGGTATCAGATTCATGATCAGCTCCCCCTCCTCCCAAATGGCCACGTGAGCGAAGTCGCACCAAAACGTGAAACGTTTACAAACGGATAACGAACGACAGACGCCAGTGAAGCTTCAGAAAACTGCGAAATATACACCACTTCATTGTTCAGCGCCTCCAAAACATACCCCGTAGTTTAATTTCAGTAAAATTTTTAAGCACTGAACTATTTCTAGGATTTTCACCCTTTCCCCCAAAGTTACCCTCCACTCGAAATTTAGCGAAATTTTAAACAAAGTTGACCGATGGCCAATATACCGCAGTCGAAGGAAATTTCATTGGAAATTGAAAGGTGAAAACCAGAACCTTGTGCAGCAACTCGAATAACCCTCGAGGTCAATGCAGCAAAATTTTGAACGATGACCTGCTACAGTTATCTCAAATAAGTGGCACTACTATTTCGACAATCAACTGTAGAACATTAGTTCCGTGATAAACACCATTGATGCCCCTTCTTAGCCAAGTTTGAAACGAATCATTTCCAGCCAAAGAAGCTCGAAAAATCGAAAAGTGCCATTCCGGAGATGCTTGTAAAATTACTAGGAACACTGAAAATGCTTGACCACGGTGAGTGTAAATAGGTTACATCATAAGGAACTTATCCGTAATTAAGAAAGACTCCACGCCAGAGAAGTATAAAAAATATTAAAAGTTTTATGGCGTGGGTGCGCAGTGTGGACACGCGGTCCGAGGGGCAAAACAGCCGTGGGTGCGCAGTGTGGACTCGCGGTCTCTTAAGTGTCAAGGGTCTTTCACAGTCTGCCGGACGAAGCCGTCCGGCATGTTATAAGATAGGACTGCGGCGTCAGTGCACTCCGCACTGCGGTGTCGGCCGACCGACGTCTCAGTGCGGTGAAATCATTGCCACGACGTCGGATCAAGTTATGACGGGTTAGAACGGGTTGTTTTCGCCTTACATTTTGTACTGAAAAGTCGGTACTGACGGTTGTTCACCGCAGCTTCCCTCGCACTGCGGCAACGTGCTGGACGGCGTCGTCCGGCAGACTGTGAAAGGGACTTTAGCCTTGATAAGGCCATTCACGAAGTCTGCAGTCTCAAAAATGAACCGAAATGGAGTCTTTTTTCTTAGTTGAAAACGTCTTTCTGGCTTCGGGGGTTGGGCTTTGGGTCGATCATCTGCACCAAATGAGAAACGAATGTAATTGACCAATAAGTGATATAGTAGAAATGCGTGGAATTTGATGAAATAAATCATATGGTCACGCCATGAATCGTAGCGATCGACTCTTTCTTTCTCATGCGTCGATGGTCGAATGGGGTTAGAAAACGAAGAAATAGGGGTCCGGAAAAGCAGTTTTTAGTAAATTTTTTGCGATTCTTTTAAGGTGGCTGTTGTGTAGGGTACTAGAGCTTCCATTATATATTGGAAAACGAATTTCATCGCGAACGATACCTTTAAATACGTTTAAGGCAGTGCACAAAGACACTTCAAAAAACTTCTTTCGTTCTTTCCACAGAATTACTGAAGTATGGTAATACAAAAAAGGCAAAGATTTGAAATGGCAGAAAAGATTATAATTTTTCTAGTAAACAGTTCACAAACTGGTCGGATTGTGGAGGAATCATACTGGAAGCAACACAGATTGGGTGAGGGTGAACTTCCACTCATGAAAAATTTGAAACACGATAAATATTGTGAGTGCTGCCTTCAAAGCTCATATGTTTTATAACTCACAATTTCGTTTGGATCATCGGGAATGATCTTCTCATCTTGTCCAGATTTTTCTTCCGCTTCCATCTCGTTCTTCGCCTTCACTTCTTCGTTCTCCTCCTCATGTTGGACTTTTTGACACGGCTCCTGTAAACTCCCAGTGAATACTTAGTCGGCACCAATTTGAAGGTAGTGTTCACGATGATTTTCGTCACCAAGTTTTTTTCACATAAAACATTACGTTGGCCTCCAAAACGGCTAGAAACGCATTGTCACCGGTGGAAAAATGGGTCAATCGAAAATAGGAGAATATTCTATGCAAAGCAGGATTAATTAGGGCCCTAAGAAAAGCATGGAGCGATAGAGAGTAGGGAATTGCAAAGGACGGGTCCACAAAAGATTTCATTGTCACAACAAACAGTTCCTGTGATACTTAAGAATCTCGTGTACTTCTGGAGAGTTTTTATCCATTTCTACGTCATTTTAGTTCTACCCGGGGGCCACTTAATCAATATACCGAATAATCTCAAAATTGGAGAATATCATGAACACTGCCTTTAACGACCTCGGAGGGATCGCAGATTCTCAAAATCAACCAGGCCGACCGTGACAGGTTCCACATACCACTTCATCCATGCCTTACATGCTTATCGGCAGGGTTAGCTACAACCGATATCGCCATCTATTTCACTGCTTTTTTGTCAGGGGTAATCTTTGCTTTTTTTCATCGAAGCTCGCTAGAAAACTTTGAACACTTACATCATCGAGATGATTTTCTTCCCCATCTTTTTTCTTATCTGGTTTGATATTTACCTTATTTGTGGTTTTCAAAACGGCATGTAGATCAACAGCCTGCAATACCACATCTACGGCAGGAAGTATACATAAAATGCGGGAAAATCTTAAGGTAACCTGCACTTCGGACTTCATCAGAGGCAAGCGGTTGTGCTGCATGTCTTTCATTTAATGTATTCGCTGTTATGTTCATGATGATAGATTTCCAATGTAGCGGTGAAAGACACGCAGAACAACGGCACAAGTGCATTGAGATTGAATAAAAATGATATCACAAAAAAATGGACCAGCTGTGAGGTATGGGCCAAATCTGAAGAACTCTCAATTTCCATTATCACCAAAAGCGAGCGGTGAACTTCGGTCGAAACGTGCTTATCACCAGTTACATTTTACCGTGGCCCTCGGCACAGCAGCTGCTGACAATAGGAATTGAGAGCTCTTCAGAAATGCTCCAGATATGACATACTTCATCGAGGGGGGCAAATACATCGTCCTTTGGTATAGCCTTTTGCTCAAGTTCAGCTGTCTTCTTCTCATTCTGAAAATTGATGTTCTCAATCGCTTCAAGAAAATGGAGGTGGCGATAGCCATACATTCTGAGCTACTCAGACAGTAGGTGCGGGCGGATCGCTGGCTTTTGGCGGGCGGATCGACACCCCCGCCATCCGCCCGCCAGTAGCCAGCGATCCGCCCGCCAGTAGCCAGCGATCCGCCCGCCAGTAGCCAGCGGTCCGCCCGGCAGTAGCCAGCGATCCGCCCGCCAGTAGCCAGCGATCCGCCCGCCATTAGCCAGCGATCCTCCCTCGATGCCACATGTTGGTTTCCGGTGGTTCCCACCACGGTCTCTGTGTGCGGGACCACCCCCCCCCTAGCCGTGGGGACCATCCCCTCAGCTGACAAAAATTATCCTTCGGTCTCTGAGTGATCCTTCAGAGGTGATCTCACCATTCAGGGTCGGCCTCGAAGTGCCGAGTGAGCAGTCAGTGCGATGGAGCGCCTTTTATACCCTTCGGTTTGTTTACTCTGAGCATGATACTGATAACGAAAAAAAACTTGTCAATGATTGACAAGTTTCACTGTGTAAAATTTGAGAGGGCGGATCGCTGGCTATCAAAGCTCTGGCGGGCGGATCGCTGGCAGGTTGCGGGCGGATCGCCGCTTCAGAGCTTGCCGGTGATCCGCCCGCTAGCGTGACCAGCCTCCCCAGGTGCCGCTACCCGCCCGCCAAAACGCAGCGATCCGCCCGCTCAGACGACGAGAGGCAGCGATCTGCCCGCCGAGGTCATGATGAGCAGCGATCCGCCAGCAACCTGCCGGCGCACCGCTCGGAGAGGCCTTGATTGCCAGCGGTCAGTCCGCACCTACTGTCTGAGTAACTTGTCAGCGAAAGCACGAATGATCGGTTCCCGAACGGGGTTCACATCCGTAATTGCAGACAACCGCTGTAGTAGCACGCAACTCGAAGATAATCGTGCTGGGGGCAGACTGATGGTTCCGCGGTCGTAGTCCCACCATGATTTTGCTTGTTCTGCTTGCCGCAACAGCAGTTTTTTGCAACTGTGAATGTGGAATTCACTTCGAAATGAACAATACTTATGTTGTTCAGCGCCTCAAACAATCTCAAACAGAGAAGTATTGAGCCAAATATCAGATTCCAAAAAACTACCATGTATCCACCGTAATCTACCGTAGTCCAACGAAAATCGATAAATGGACCTAAAATTCGTACCAAGCACTCAAAATTTTTCCAGAGAAGAATTTCGAGGCATATAACGTCGGCATGGGTTGTGAAGAGACCTTGCGTTCACTGTTGAAGGTTGGCGCAAACTCGGTGCCATATTCTATAACGTAGGTGCATCGAGTATGTGCCAACCTTCAACAGTGAACGCAAAGTCTATTCACGATTCATGCCGATGTTATATCGTAGCGTTTCGAGATTTGTAAAGTGTCGATTTTGAACCTCAAAATTTCCACCAATGGGAAGCATATTCCTATCGAATCAGCTAAAATCTTACGAAAATAAACAATTGGACCTCAGTCTCGTAATCTGCTCCCAAAACAACTCCTTAAAGTATGATTTCAACCAAATCCAGAGCAACTCCTCTGAAAATTCTAAAAATGCCTTTTGGTCAACCTTCTTCATTTATGAAGCTACAAGGTGCATTAACCCAC
Source organism: Aplectana chamaeleonis (assembly GCA_029168955.1). Taxonomy (NCBI): domain Eukaryota; kingdom Metazoa; phylum Nematoda; class Chromadorea; order Rhabditida; family Cosmocercidae; genus Aplectana; species Aplectana chamaeleonis. The sequence goes on along the minus strand of JAPDOI010000091.1, from coordinate 1,269,787 downwards.
GCCGCTTCGCGGCGTACTTGTAGGCGTATATGGTGACGCATAGAATAATCCAACCATTGCGCAAAGTGATGTTAATTATTATCGCTCCTCGAAACCTAGTTAGGCCCACACACTTCCCCTGTCGCGTGGCGCACTCCCAGTTGAGTCCCGCACACTTTTCTCGCGGCTTGGCACACACTCAGATGAGTCATACACAGTCTTCGCGGTGATTTGCGCACCCCCAAGTGGGTCCCACACACTTTTTTCCGGCTCTTGGCGCTCTCAATCTGATCCCAAACACTTTCCCCGGTGCTGGACGCACTCTCAGTTGTGTCCCACACCTTTTCCACGACGCGTAGCGCTCTTCCATTAGGGTCCCGCACACTATCCACGGCGCGCGGCTCGCTTCCAGTCAGGTCCCGCACACTTTCCACAGCGCGTGGCGCACTTCCAGTCGGGTTCCGCACACTTTCCAGGGCGCGTGGCGCACTTCCAGTCAGGTCCCGCACACTTTCCACGGCGCGTGGCTCACTTCCAGTCAGGTCCCGCGCACTTTCGACGGCGTGTGGCGCCTTTCCAGTCGGGTCCCATACACTTTCCACAACGCGTGGCGCTTTCCCAGTCAGGCCCCGCACACTTTCCACAGCGCGTGGCGCATTTCCAGTCAGGTCCCGTACACTTTCCACAGCGCGTGGCGCACTTCCAGTCGGGTTCCGCACTCTTTCCAGGGCGCGTGGCGCACTTCTAGTTGGGTCCCGCACACTTTCCACGGCGCGAGGCGCACTTCCAGTCAGGTCCCGCACACTTTCCACGGCGTGTGGCGCCCTCCCAGTGGGGTCCGACACACTTCTCCCGGCGCTCAGCGCACTCACAACTGGACCCCGCACATTCTCCGGTCAACTCTTAGCCGTTTATTATTATGTATGATTAGAATGCCCTTTTCTGTAGTCCCCTGAAGCGTCTAGGGAATTCGGAGCACGGGTCACTCATGTTTTGTCGTGCACCTACACACAACAATCAAGACACGGTTTTGTAAAACTTCATGGGAAGCCTAAAACGAGTCCTAGTGAGTGCGGCTGACACGGAGGAAACAGTCATGTACGAGCGGGTAGCGCAGACGGCCGATCCGCTGCAAGCATCGTCTTATTGATTGACAGGGGAGAAGGGTGAAGCGATGGAAGTCAGACTCTACTCTCTGGAAAATTACTCTATGATCTTGACTGCTCGCGCTGTCCGCAGCGAGGCGAAGAAATTCAGTCCAATTTTTACATTCACTCTCGCACCACTTGAACTCTAAATTCTAGGGTTTTATGTGCACTCTTTTTCGAAGCGAGGTTTAGTTTTTTAAATCGCGTGCGTGTGCGCGCGTACTTCCTTCGCTCTGCACTCGTAGCTAGGGAACCAAGTAAATTCCAATAAATTATTAATGTGTTCCCTTGAACCGCTTGTGCGGAGCGAGGGTAGAGAAAGCGAGAAAATGGTGGGGAGAAGGAGACACAGCGTACGCTCGCAGACACACGCGAACGGAAATAAATCACACTCGGAAACAGAGGATATAAAGGAGAGGACCGCTCGATTGTGTTGAAATCTCTTTGATACTGTTATATCTCGCCATGACTGAGCGCTTCGCTTCGCGCTTACCACTTCGCAAAATCGAAACGAGGGAGAAAGGGTTCATTCTATTTAGTTGCCAATTAGGCAAACTCCTCAGTGCAGCCTAAAATTGTTTTCTACAAGCTTCTTTTGCTTGTTGAAGATTTCCACGAAGTTTCGCTAACAAATTAAACTTACGATGACTTACATCATCATGCAATGGTTTTTCTATATTCTCCTTATTTTCGGCCTTCTTATATACCTCATTTGTGTTCTTCAGCACCTCGCGTAGATCGACACTCTGCAAAGGCTCATTTCGAAGCGAGAGCCTAATCGTACTCGGACCACTAGGTCTCATTACGGACACTGTCGGTTCTTGCACGGTTATACGTGCTTTCCGGACCGCAGTAGAGGTTGTCCGGAATTGTAATGTAAAAATTCATTTTGGAAAGAAGTACATAGTTCTCCTGAGCTGATGCGCAATATTTTACATCGGTTTATCTCCTGAGTTTCGTGAGAGAAGTGAAAAGAGAGATTTCTGTTTTTTTTTCAAAAATTTAATTATGCTTATGAGTATCAGAAGCGGACATAGTGGACTGCATATAGAGTGACTGCAGATTACGCGAACAAGTATAATATATAAGACAACATATAATACAACTTGCACAGGGGCCTTGCATTCATCCAAACATGTTCCTTTAGTATAGATAAGAGACAAAACCTGACCTATCTGTATCTAAAGTTAAAACTTGTCTCCCTGTCACTTTGATACTGTTTGACCTCATTGCAGTGACTCAGCGATCACTGTCACGAGACCTCCCGTGGCTTCTCAAGCATTTGTGAAGTTGCACTCTAGAACAATAGCAGGCGAACAGAAGATTAAAGAGATTCGCTGTGCAAGAGGATTAAAGAGATTCGCTGTGCAGGAGGACGTGCTGTAGCAACAAACTTCTTTTTTTGCACTGTAAATTAGCCTAGTTAAAGGCAGTGTCCCCGATAAATCTCGTTTTCGAGTTTTCAGTGCGAAATACTACGCTGGCTGATGCTGGAGGGAAAGAGTTGAAACAAGCAGCGAAAACGGAACAGAAATTGGTAAACGCGGCGCGGAAGTGAAGGTTTCGTTAGACCGCTACGCCTACGTAGCCCGCCTCCCCCCCCCCCACTTTCTAATGAGCTTGTGGCGCCGCGGACGTTTTCGCTGGCAAATCGTCAAGCAACTCCGCCACGCAGAGCCGGATCGATTCGCGCATATTTCGCCGTGCGCTGGCGAAAAATAGCAGGGCACGTAAGCTCCTTTACGCCCTACACCTGTACGTGCGTTAGAAACCGCTACTTTTGCTTATTCTGAGCCATTTTTTTCGCTGTTTCTTCACATTTCGTGAACTCACGACCAAACATCCCCATTCTTGCGTCCAGCTCGAATACGATATTCATCTTGAACACTGTCTCTAAGCAGCTTTTCCGTCTAGTGTGCTGGGGGTCCGTTTGCTGTCGACTTCAACTCCTTCTTTGACTTTTCTGATGTGAGTGAATAGCGCAGCATCTTTTTCTACGATGGCGACGATATATGTATAAGGTGCCCGTTCACATCAAGTCATAGAAGCAGTTGGCTGCTTGAGGTCGTTTCTAATAGGTGATCTCGAGTCGCTCCAAAAGGAAAACTCTCAGTGTCCTTGTCGCGAATTTTAGCGTGGTTGACTTCTTTGCTGCGGGCAGAGACAAGGACCGTATCTGACCCCGGTAGAAGGGATGGCCCGAAGTGCCTCTACATTTGCAGGACATGCTGCTCTTAACTATACTTGCAACTGATAATGAGGATTTTACTTCAGTTACGACATATAGCTAAACTCTCCGCAGCAAATGCAGCACATGTTCGCACGGGCTGGTGATGAGGAGGGGCCCAAGTTCACCATGTGTTAGCAGTACCTGCTGATGACAACGAGGGTTGAACTCGGTATCAGCTCTGAAGTGGCACCCCTATTTTGCTTATGTGCAACCCCAAGAACGCGTATTAGAATGCTGATTGTCAGACAAGTCTCGAGACAGTCTTTATATCCTAGTAGTAGCCTTTTGTCAACTAAATCAAAGAATGAGAAAAGTGAATGAGTTTACCTCATCGATGGGGGCAAAAACACTGTTTTCAGTTGTCGACTTCTCCTGAACATCGGCTGTCTTCCCCGCCTTCTAAAACGTCACATCAACAACACTGATCGGAAAAACATTGTATGGCATGAAGGCAACACCTATACGGAGCTGGTACTTTCGATCCTAACATGATATTTAATGCGCATTACTGCACTTACGATTTCTATATTACCCGCATCCTTCGAGGTTGTACTGAAACCAAAAGACTGCTTTGAGCCAAGGAGCTGTAGCACTCGAGACACTGCTCAGGCTCTGTAGTGTAGTGCCTCTGTAGATTATATCACTGATCTCCTGCCATCGTATGTCAAGCATGAAAAGCGGCAATGTCGTAACCCATGTCACAACTCCACACATTTGTGCATGCCGCCTTGAGCTATCTCCGGTAGCAACCCTGCTAATGTGGGATCTCAGCCTATAATAACAGATCTCTTGGTTTTTTTAGGGCGGTGTGCATGTTCAGCTTTTTGGGATAATGATATCTGTAGTTTCTTGCTTACTTGAGAAAAGTAAGATCCAGCATTTAGCAGGGTTGTTACAGGCGGTGCCCTGACTAATTCATCAAAAATGGTGAAAAAGGTGTGGTATCCGAGTCAGATTTAGACTTATGAATGGAACAAGCGCGATTGCGGTTCGTCAAGCGGCAAGCGCGACGCTACCGACCAGCGGGGATTTGATCGCGCGCGAAGATCTATCTCCGCAGCCCTGCCCACTCACTAGACTAAATCCTACAAGGAGACTCTAGTTTTCAACTCGTACTGAATCGTGACCCCCTACCATCTGCCAGTGTAATAAGTATAGTGAGGACCGAATGAAATTGAATGATTCAGTCGATCCTTTTTGGGCTCAGTGTCTAAATCTTTTGATCTGTCCTTGGATTTCGGACACCAAGTACGGGTAGAGCTTACTCCCACATGTATTGGGAGAGCGGGACCCTTCCTTCTCACAATTATATTACATGTAACTTAATTAGAGCTGCAAGTTGAAGCTCGATGCTTCAAGGGATGGAGCTGCAAGTCCCAGGCTACTGCTTCAGGTACGAATCAGCAAGCTTTAAGCTCTCGTGGGCACCCCAGAAACTTAAAGCTCGCTGCTTCATGACCGAAGCAGCAAGCTTGGAACATACAGCTTCTTACATGAAGCAGTGGACTTAAGCTCGCTCCAAATATATTGTATGTCAATCCCTCTAATCCTCTTCACAATTTGCACCAACCATTAGGAGGGAGAGATCGGCGACTCAGCCGGGGGGAGTGACCACCCGATCGAATTTCATTCCAATGGGCCTGCGCTCATGGCTAAGGTATGAGGCGGCTCGTATGCTGTGCAGGTTTGCAGACGGTGTTCAGCATCCTCAGTTGCTGGAGATATTTAAATTTTGTTACACTTATTTTTTTACCTGCTGCGCCAGGTGGCTTACGCCGCCCAGCGCCGCTGGCGAATCGGCTTTGCCGGCCTGTTTCAGATAGCCCGTTCCAATTTGGAAAACGTGAGACGGTTCTGTTACGGAAGAACGGTTTCGCTAGTGAACACGAAGAAGATATGAAGAGTATTGTTTGAATCAAAGCATTCCTGCTGCGCCCAATAATTTCCTGACGCTGGCTGCTTTGCCGGTCTCCCTCTATTAAAAGTGTATTGCATCCGTTTAGTTTGCCGAACGATGCACCGGCTTTGCCGGCCTTTCTCCACCTACGACGTGTGGTTTCGTTCGGCTTCGCCAAACAACAAGCTCGCTTCCGCGGTCTCCCTCATCACCCACGTTCACCATTCGTTCGGCTTAGCCGTACGATACACCGGCTCCGACGGACTCTCCCCATCCACGGCGTGTGGCATTCGTTCGACTTTGCCACTCGCTTTCGCGGCCTACCCCATCAATCACGTTTTAACATTTGTTCGGCTTCGCCGAACGATACACGTAGTCTAGCAAACTTTCTGTGTCGTTTTATGCTATAAATCAGAAGCTCCGCCTCCTTTCACAAAGTTGTTCTTGATTGTACCTGAGCCCCGCACATATTGTTCGCGTCGATTCCAGAGGCTGGCACACTTTAGGTGTCGTTTTATGCAATACACCGGAAGCCCCGCCCACCTTTACATAGTACATCTTAGTTGCCCTGAGCCCTGCACACATTCTGCCCGTCAATTCAACAGCTACGATGGCCCCACAACGATCCGTAACCAAGAAAGTTCAAAGGACAATACGCGACTGCTGTTGTGCTCCCACCACGAATCGTCACTAAGAAAGTCTTAAAGACTCACTATGTAACAGCCAGGGTGGTCCCACCACGAACACGATGCTGTGCGTGCTCCTCCTTAACCCAACTCACCTTCCGCGACATTCGTCATGTATTGTTGAAACAATAACGCGCTCTAAGTGATGGTATCAAAAATTGCGGTAAATTCAAACGACCGGACAGACAGACATCCGTCGGTCGGACACTGGTCAGACACACCACCACGCCGATTGTTATATGTAAGGATATGTAAGGATAAGGATTTATTTATTTGTCTGCCATTCAATACTATTCCAGTATGTGGCGCATCCTTTTTCCCATCCATTCCGTTTTCGTCATTTCTCTCGCCTTCCTTTGCCAGTTGTGCGTCGCAAAACATGTTCGAAACATATCTCGCCATCTTGTTTTTGGCCTACCTAGTGGCCGTTTGAGCAGCGGCTGCCACTCAATCAGTCGATTCGACCAATTATAAACTGTTGATGTCGCCAGTTTCCAAGCATACGACCATTTCTTCTCGACTGCAGAGTCTACCACATCCTTGACCTTGGTTACACCTCGTAGCCACGCCCTAGATTCCTTATCTCGAAGGGATACTCCAACCATGCGTCGTTCCATCCTTCGTTGAGCTGAGCCAAGTTGTCGTTCATTCGCTTTGGTGATTATCCACCTCTCGGACTCATAACGCAACGCCGGAAGTATGCACATATTGAAGAGTCCCCGCTTCCATTTCATATCCACCTTTCTTGAATTTAGGAAGTCTTAGTACTGGCAGAAGCTGCTCCACCCCGCCCGAATCATCCGTGAAATATCATTGCTGTGATCTCGATTGAGGGAAATTTCTTGTCCGAGATATATGAACGATTCCACTCTGTCTATTTGAGCTCCTCTGATCATTACGACGGTTGGGTTGCGGGTCATTTTCTTTGTTTTCGACGTGTTCATCCTTAAACCGTACTTGCTTGAACATTCGTCCAGATCGTCAATCATCGTCTGCAGTTCTCCGGCATACTTCGCCACAAGTACGACGTCATCAGCAAACCTCAAGTTGGTTAAGTGTTCTCCATTGATTTCGAAGCCGTACGTGTCCCATTTCAAATTCCGGAAAAGATGTTCAAGAGTTGCGATAGATAGTTTAGGCGAAACTTTATCTCCTTGACGAAAGTTTAGGCGAAACTGTATCTCCTTGACGAACTCCTCGGCGAATTTTGATCGGGATTTTGGTTCCTTGAATCTGAACTGATGAGTTCGCGATTTCGCTGATTTGTCGGAGAAGTGCGATAAGCCGCCCACTGACTCCTTGGTCTTGAAGAGCATTCCATACTGCATTCATTTCGATGCTGCCAAATGCCTTTTCGTAGTCGACGAATGCAAGGTAGAATGATATTTGATGTTCGCTGCTCCGTTCAATGAATTCATTTATGGCGTGGAGATGATCAACCGTGGAGAACCTTCTTCGAAAACCAGCTTGTTCTCGCGTTTGCTCAGCATCTAGAACGCTATCTAGACGTGTACTGATAACCCTTGTCAGTACCTTGTATAGTACTGACAGCAGTGAAATAGGTAGGTAGTTCTTCAGTTCGAGAGGATTGCCCCTTTTGTGAATAAGGATTGTTACAGAATCTGCCATCTTTTCGGGAACAGTGGTAGACTGAAGACAGCGATTGAAGAATTTCGTTATCAGCGGTAACAGCCCCTCTTTGCTCCATTGCAGCATTTCGGTTGTTATTTGGTCTTGTTCTGCAGTCTTTCCTGTCCTCATTGAACTGATAGCTGCTTCAACTTCACTATGGAGGAATGGAGTTACACTTCTACTACATGTAATTTCCTTGAGTAGAGATAATTCACATGTAACTTACGTTGACGGAGATGTATTACAAGTATATTGTAATCGTCTCTTATGTTACAAGTATTATGTTTTCACCATCAAAAACATATTACGTGCGACATTTGGCCTGCGAGCGAGGGACCGATATATTACATGTAACATACATCGGTCGAGATAATTTGCAAGTATAATACATTGCCCAATTTGTATTACATGTATATTAATCCAGGCCTTTTATATTACATGTAGCATGTTTTCATTTTTCTGAGATGATCTGAAAAGGATCGAATATCCAATCCCATTCAGATCATTGCCAAATTTGGTTTTGTGAGTGCGACGAATCCTGCTCTGCTAACACTTGGAGAAACTATTATTCTTACTTGGGGTCTAAAAGCCAAAAACAGCTCGAGTCAAGTAGACGCTGAACCGAAAAATTGATTGATCGGATCGTTCGATTTCCTTCGGCCATCACTATTGTATTGCATTGATCCACATTTATGGAACGTTTTATTAACGCGTTTTTTTTTTGTAAAAATTGGCGTTTCGTCCCCAATATTTAAAGGCAGTGTTCACGATAAATTTCACTTCCGATATCTCCACGGTTTACGGATGTTCTGGTGCCCTATATAGCAAGGCATGCTCAAAAAGGACGCGAAAGACGCGTTTTTGTGCAAAAATAGGCCCTCTCTTGTTTACGTTAATTTTTGAGCTTGGATGAATTGACCGCTAGGAGGATGATACCTATCAGTGCAATGAAGCGATCAGCTCACTTATCAGCACTTCCTTGACTTGATCATTCCTGTAATTTGAGTCTTCATTTGTTCATTCCGAGGGGGGCATATCTAGGGCAGCTAAACGCTTGTTTTCAGCCGTTATTTTGCCGCTCCCAACTCGTTTTCTACCGTTCTTTCGACACTGGGAGCCTAGGATCCTTCTCGCCTATCATTTCACTGTGGAAAGTCAACGAGGATGATCATCGTGAACGCTGCCTTTAAATAGAGATGATGCTCAATATTTAGCTAAAAAATGAGCCTCGAAAATCGCACTCATATCCGCCATATTATGCTCTACCACTACGAGAAAGCATGGGCCACAGCCCAGCCATTTCGCGATCTCAACCAACATTTTGGAAAAGGAACAATTACTGATAGTGCAGTACTGAAGTCGTTTATTCGGTTTAAACCAGGTTACACTAGTTTGGAGGATAAAGAAGGAAGAGGTTGGCCATCGGATTTTGATGATCAAGCACTTCTGACAGCCGTGGAAGAGAACGAAAGCCTGACAACGCTTATGCTGGCTGAAGACTTGCAAGGCAGTGGGCGCTATAAAATATGCTTGTTTTCTTCTCTGCTCTGAACCCTTTTCTGTATTCGGAGTAGTAGAACCTATGAGAAAAATTCGTGAAATAACCCTTAATTGAGCCTAATTTTAAGCCTGAACATTCCTGTCTTTTGATGATGGACGAGCCCACTCCACACCATCGGCATCGATGACTTCTTATATAAGGAGCATCAGTGGCTTAAACTTGGAATTCAATCAATGAACAATAGCCTTCGCTAGGACATGCTCGAATAGTTCTTTCCTCGTAGAGTCAAACATTGAATGAAGAGCTTGTTCCAATTTTTCAGCTATTTTTATTAGTTGACTTTGCATTTATTTCTGGATGTGAACGTCAATGATTTTTGACTGCTCAGCATGAGACCGTATTCTTTTTCGGCGGGGCTGTACATGTGTGCACGAACTGGAAACTTAGGATCCAAATAACTCTATTTATAGCCGCGCAACCTTCGTGGTCTTTTAATCGTTCGCGAATCGAACTGATTTTCATGGTTTGTTCCACAACTATTTTCATCGCGACCACTATCTTTACTATCAATCAACGATCGTTCGACGCCTGAAGAAGCTTGGAAAGGTATGAAAATTGGCTGGATGCCTCACGAGCTCTCCGACAATGACAAAGCTGAACGCGCTCAAATTTTCACTGATTTACTGCGGCCAAACGAACAAACACCATTTTGAAGAATCATATCACTGAGGTTGAGTCATGGATGCTCTTCAAAAACGTTGAAAGAAAGAAGATCTGCGTTCCGCCAGGTGTTTCCCCCAAAGGAATACCAGAAGACGTGCACCGTAAGAAGGCTGTGTGGTGGGACAAAAGCGGAATCATCCATTGGGAAATCATTTCAAATGGCGTTTGTTATTGGTTTGACGACGCAGATGAAAGGCAACAATGGAGAATCCCTGACAGAAATGGCAAGCGGCAGTTCAACATCAACAGCGACGTCTATCTGGCTCAGCTTGATCGCCTTAACGCTGCAATCGAGGCGAAAAGACCGCGCGAAAAAACCACATCGTGTTTTATCACGATAACGCCCTTCCATATCTTGAGAGCCTTGTAATCGAATCCATCGCCAATAAGGAGTGGGATCTGCTCCCACATCCGCCGTACTCACCGAAAGTAGCAACAGCGAACTATCATGTACATCGCTCTTTGAAAAACTGGCAAACAAACAAAGTTTACGACGACTTGGAAGACTTGGTGGCTGATGTCAAAGCCTGGATTGCCTCTAACAATAAGAGTCGCGACTTGTTCGCACGTGGAATCGACAGACTGCCAAGCAAATTATAAGCATTTCTTAAAGGCACTGTTCACGATAAACTTCAGGCCCCCGTCAGACTTCGCCGAAAAACCTGCTGAGTCCGACTGAGTCCGAATGAGTCCGGGGCGGAAAAACCGTCTGCAACCGACTGAGTCCGGTTGCCCCCAGCGCCAACCAGTTCCTCTGCGAAACACGCAATTGATAATGACGATTATCACCTCAGCTGTGAATCGTAACGTGTTTGGTGGCTAATTTTTCTTGTTTTCAACATGTGTTTGTCTTCAACCCGTGAACCATTTTTAAGAATCATCATTGGACAGATGGGGTGAGGATGATTTCGGTTGGGACGCATCGGGACTCAGTGGGACTCAGTCGGTGTATTGGCCCCGCCCTTGTACGCATGAGAACCATCAGTATCGACCGGGGGGATTGCGGTGGGCATCAGACGGTCGCAGTCGGACGCAGTGGGTTGATTGTTTTGCACCCGTCTCCCACGAATTCGGTGCGTATCGACCTGGTGGGACTCAGTAGATCCACCGACTATGACGGGGGCCTTATCCTCGATTTTTCCATGGCAAACGCTTCTCGTGGCTCTCAGAAGCAGAACAGCGTCGAAGAAACGGGAGCAAAAGCTACACAGGAGCCGCAAAACGGCTTAGAAAAGTGGGCAAGCCTCGCCGCTTTGAGAAGTCCGGCCCCTTTTCGCCCCTCGACGTGAACAATGGAACACTCGAGATCATGAGATGAGCGATTGTTTCCGATCAAAAGCCCCGTTCTTACCTTCACTCCCAACTTCTCCCTTTTATTCAGGTCAGCTCGCATACATTGGCTGCAAAAGACGGAAGAGAAAAGCCTCGGACAGCTCGTCCACCTTCTTCCTCAGGTCAATTTTCGAGGGACCATAACTCCGATGCCAGAAGGTCTTGTTCGATTCTAGAGGCACCATTGGAATCAGAATGGGACCGTTCTTAAGATACGCGAAAAATCAGAAAAGGACTTTGTATCGTGAACACTGCCTTCAAAGTGGATGGTGACTATGCTCTCGAGTGATCATTTAAACATGTTTCGATTAAATACTGTTATTGTTGAGTAAAACATATTTAAAAAAAAACGTTCCATACTTATGCATCAACCCAATAGTAAGCACACGGTGTGCGGTGTGAAAATCATACAAAATAAATCTGTTATTTTTACAGTATGGAATCGGGCACTTGAAGAACAGTTTCTCCAAAAAGCAGGGCCAGATCTAGCTATGGCTTCCGTACGATAGAGGTTTCCCGCTCAGGTACTGTGCTCTATGATTTGACTCTTCTAAGGACTTACTGAAGTCTCTCGATCTTTTTTAGGAGGACCAGTTTGAGCTGCAACTGCTGTGAGAAGACTTCTAGTTGTTTGATAATTCATTTGTGATACTTCCAGTGTCTGAAAAGAAGAAAGAAGACCATGTCGGTTACGGCATAGCTTTTATTCGTTGCGAGTTTGTGACAGAGTCCACGAGCTTATCTTTCGCCAGCAGCTGCTTTCTGCGGTGTGCATCAGGGGTGTGCGTTAATGAAAATTTGTTATTTCGTTAAGCGTTAATCGTCAACCTTTGAAAAAAAAAACCGCGTTAACCCGTTAACGCGTTAACACGTTGATTTTGGAGTTCGTTAAAAATTTTAGAAACATTTCCTGACCACAGAAAATATTGATAAATCATTAGAGGTCCCAGAAAAAATAAAATTGACCTTCAAATGACTCCAGCAGGACGTCATGGGAAGTGGGTGGGGCTTTAGATGACGTGACCAGGACTTCGTGGAAGAGGAGCATGCCTCCTGATGACGTAGTGAAAAGTAGGTAGGGCATCAGATGACGTCAGCACGACTTTATGATAAGTAGGTAGGGCTTCAGATGAAGACGTCGTGGAAAGTGGGTGGGCGTTCAGATGACTTCAGCAGAACGTCGTGAAAAATGGATTGCGCTTCAAGAGGGCGTGCGCCGCGTGGAAGAAACTGAGTAGCGCTTCATGTGCTGAGTGCACCGCGTAAAGAGTGACTTGACTTACTTGACTTAATCGGTTGGCTTTCGCCTGACGCGGTCATTCCGCATCTTCACCGAGGTGTGCCGTCCTAGTAGTCAGCCGTGTCCATTTTTCACGGTCTTCAGCCACAATTTGAACACATTCCATCCAGCTGTCACTATTCCATTTCCTGCGAAACGAAACATCGCGCCTGAACTGTCTTTCGATGCCGAGTGACTTTAAATCCTCTTTAACCACATCCGTCCAGAAATTTCGCCTACGCCCAGGTGGCCGTTTCCAGACAGGATTTGGAAGCATTTTTAAAGCGTGTTGTACGAGACGATCCGGCGTTCTTCTTAGTATATGCCCGAGCAGTCGAAGTCGACTTTCCATTGCTGCTTGAGATGGCGTTAGGAGATGCTGGCACCTCCCTCGTGTCAAGCGTTGATGTACTGCGTCGATTTCCTTGTAAAGGTCTTCGTTATGGCATACACGCGGCCAGAAATATCCAAGCAAACGCCTAAAAAGCTTCCTCTCCGTGCAATCCAACCTTTCCATCTGCGTTTTCGGTGCTGCCCACGTCTCCGATCCGTACATCATGATAGGGCGAATAGCGGATAGGTAGACGCGCAACTTGACTTCCTTCGCGATGGTGGTAGACCACAAACACTTGGTTAGAGAATTGAATGCAGACGTAGCTTTCGCACATCGTTGTCGAATATCCGCTGCATAACTACCATCGTTCTTCAGCAAACAGCCCAAATAACAGAAATCGTCCACCAGTTCGATACGTTGTCCGTCCACACAAACTCCAGTTGAAGGCCTCTGAGAGACCCACATCTGCTTGCATTTGTCGGGACGAAGACGAAGTCCATAGGCTGCGGCATACTTCGAAACGAGGTTCACAATCCTTTGCAGTTTTGCGTTGTTTTCAGCGAATAACACAATGTCGTCGGCGTACTCCAGGTCGACAAGGGAGCGTCCTGATGGTGTTAGGGATCACATCCGCAGGAAACTGTTCTGCAACTCTACGCATGATGTCATCAACGGCGAAGTTGAAAAGAAAGGTCCTGCAACGGCTCCTTGCCTTACTCCTGTTTTCACCTCGAAAGCTGACGTAAATCCGACAGGTGTACGAACTGCTGCTGTTGTTCCTTTGTTCATATCCTCGATTAACCGAACATACTTTTCCGGGACTCCATCTGCTCGCAGAGCATTGAGCAATCGATCACGATGAGGAGAGTCGAACGCGGCTTCAAAGTCCAAAAAAGCAAGCTGTAATGGCTTCGAAAACCGCTGCCACGATTCAATTACTCTTCTCACGACGAACACTTGGTCGATGGTCGATCTTCCAGGTCGAAAACCGGCTTGCTCATCTCTGGTCGTTCCTTCACGATGTTTGATAAGTCGCACGAGAATGATACGTTCTAAAACCTTGTACATGACACGAAGTAGAGAGGTTCCTTTGTAGTTCTTAGGATTCGTGATGGATGGATATGATTCTTGTGAAGAGGTACTGTGATCGCATGTCTCCACAGGCATCCTTTTGCTCATCCATATGGCATAGACGGTGTTGGTCATTCCGCGAATCCCGCACGGAGTGACAGCTTTCAGCGTTTCAGCAGTGATGTTGCCATCTCCACATGCCTTTCCATTTTTCGTCTTTCAGACACAATCCAAAACTTCAGACTCAGTCGGCGGTCCCTTTTTGACATCGCACTGTGCTCTTTGAACATGCGGGAGCTCAGGTACTGATGGCGCTGGACGATTCAGTGGCAAATTCTGGTATCCCTTCCATATTGACAGCGCCGCATCACCAACTGCAACTCCATTGGTAGAGTTCAAGACAGGAGAACATCTCTTCTTCTTCCCGCTATACTGTCGCAGCAACGTGTAGGCTTTCTTCGGATTCTTCTCCTCCCAAGCCTTCTCGAACTCCTTAGCTCTACACGTCCACTCTCGTTCGCGGTCACTTTGAAGCTGCCGACGCGACTTCCTCCTCAGACGCTTCTCCTCCACGAAGTTTCCTGCAGTTCGGAGAGCACATACTCTGTTGTAGGTAGATGTTGTTTCTTCTGAGACGTAGGCGAACTTCTTCTTAGGCTGTACAACCGGGAGTGCCTCTTTCGAAGCGTCCTGGATGCACTTGACAAAAGAATCCGCGTCGCAAAGTTTCTTCTTAGTCCGTACTCCGATGTGAATAGAAACGCGTTGTCGGAAATTCCTTCTGCACTCTTCATCTCTGAGACTTGTCATGTCAATCCTCTGGAGAGGCTGAGCCCCTCGCTTCCTCTTATGAATCCTCGCAGTGAAGTTCAACAGAACAGGACGGTGATCCGAATCGAATGCGACATCCCACACAGCTCTAGATCTTCGAATGTCCGATGCTGGAATATTCCTCGTCAGGACATAGTCAAGCTGTAGTTTCAAAGTTGTCATCTTCCGCTTCCGCTGCTCTTCTGGAGATAGCCGGGTTGGTCCCTGCCACGTAAGCTGATGGCGGCGATGATTCCTCTTGAATGTCGATGCAATAATCAGACCACTGCGTTCACAAAGTCGACAAGGCGGTAGCCATTGTCCGATGTTTGCTCCACTGGGTAGAACCATTTACCGAGTACTTCGGATTCTGATCAAGTCCCATCTTTGCATTTGCGTTGATCCTCACGACAACAGCATGTTGACAAGGTATCCTGGCCAGCAACGTATTGAGTTCCTCATAAAACGCATCCTTCGAATTGTCTTCGGCGGTTTCAGTGGGCGCATGAGCACTCACTATCCACAGATTGAATCCTCTGTGATCCCGCAGTCGTACGAATGCATTCCGACACGACGTTGAGCCGAACTCCTTGACCATACCATTGAAATCCTTCCTTACAGCTATTGCACAGCCTCCCACTCTCCTATCGTCAGCGTTACCGCAGTAGATGGTGTACTCTCCGACGCTGATGACGGGTCTATCGTTGAGGCGGGTTTCCTGCAAAGCAGCAAACGGTGCATGGAAATAGCTCAGAAGTCTGGATAGCGCAGTTTTTTGGATATCACTCGACAGCGATCGACAGTTCAGGGTGGCGAAATTGTGGCTTGTGGCCAAAGACTCCATGACTCCCTAGGTACGGATCCTAAGGTGTTATGGACCAGAGGCCTTAGTGTGCCGGACGGCGACACCTTTATGCAATGTGCGGATACTTTCGCGATATAGTTGTGCACGCTATATCGCTCGAAGGTTCCCTGTGTACACTCAAACGTCTCCTGGGTTCAGTAGAAGCAGGGGCACCAACGAGCAGGTACCAACAGACTTGTATACACGCGTAAAGAGTGATAAGCACAAAAGGAGGATTAACCGCAACCTGTAAATTTGTGAAACAGGATGCCGTTGAAAGTGGATAGGACTCCAAAAGGGAGTCTGGAACGTCTTGACAACAGGATGGGATACACTTTCTGACATAGGTACGTAGAATGATGACCTTGAAACACTGCTCAAAGGCTCTATAATATACGGCATTCGCCGCACTTCGGATTAGTTTTGTATATGTGCACACTTTACGCAGATTCTATTAGGTTGATGCAAAAGTTTCCAGACTTTTCACGACTTTGAATAAAACATTTATTTCAAAAACAAACAAGGCTCATCCAACAAAATAATTCACATCACATTCAAGGATCCTTCGCCACCGATTGGGCAGATCATGAATTCCCGACGCGTAGAACTCTGGCTGTTTCGAGTCGAAGTATTCCTCTAAGGCCATTTTGACTTCGTCATCGTTAGTGAACTGTTTCCCATTCAGGAAGTGCTGCATCGAGCGGAGCAGATAGTAGTCGGAAGGGATAAGATATGGGTTATAGGGGGCGTGAGGAAGAACTTCCCAGCCCAGGTTCAGCAGTTTCTATTGAACACTGTTCGCCTTTTTCACGAAAAGCATGGCTCCACGTATCTCGGATAACCCGACAGAAACTGCTGGACCTGGACGAAGTCAAAATGGCCTTGGAAGAACTTCGACTGAAAACAGCCAAAGTTCTTCGTTGTCATGGAAATTTTTTTTGAGAGAGCTTCATTTGTATTTGAATAAAATTTTTTTATTCAAAGTCGTGGAAAGTCCGGAAACTTTTGCATTAATCTAATATTCCGTTTCTCGGTTCAGTCTGTAGTGTGGTCCACCAAATATTGCAACCCGGCTTTCAATCCCCGCTTCCAACCCTCGTTTGGTACATTACTCGATCGCAGAGAGGTATACTCTGTTTATCTTGAATTGTACAAAACACGGTCCGCCAACAGTCCTCTAATTGGCCCGCTAGTACCGTAGTGTACGTCCACGACGCGTTCTCGGCAGACCCGGGTGTGCACCCGGTGTGCAGAGCAATCGATTCGTCAATGCCGTCACTCGGCCACCCCCCCTACCACCCGGGTCTGCCGAAAACGCGTCGTGGACGTACACTACGGTACTAGCGGGCCAATTAGAGGACTACTGGCGGACCGTGTTTTGTGCAATTTGAGATAAACAGAGAATAGATTAGACCTCACATTGCTTTTTTAAAATACGAAATGGAATTCGTCGATATTAAGAAGAAATAACTAAAATCGATAAACAATGGAATAGGAAGTATCGAGGTCTGTGATGTATTTCACAACAAGCAAAAACGTTTCGACGTGCACGGCCCCAGTTTTGAAATTTGCAATTGAAGCATATCAATCAGTGCCGTAATTCCACCGCATTTAACGAACCCGATCTCAACGTAATTTTAGAACTTTTTCGTTAAGCGTTAATCGTTAAATTTCCGAAAAAAAGCCGCGTTAACTTAATGCGTTAACACGTTAACGTTATAACGCACAGCCCTGGTGTGCATGGTGGCGATGCGGGCTACGCCGATCCCTTTCTCAACCTCTTCCACGCTCGGCCCACGGACGATTAAGTGCTATTTAAAGACATCGTACTTGATGAAAACCATACGTAGGTTTTTGACGTTTTCGTGCTGTCATATCCCTATAGTGACTAAAGGTTGCAAAAAGCCCCTTCAAAAACGCCAATTCTTCAAGAAAAACCCATTTCAAGAAACCGGGAAAGAAATTTGAAGTTCCCGCCTACTTCTACTTGGGATAGTTGCGCGAAGAACCCAAGGAACAGTTTTACGATTCGTTTTTTGGCGCAGCACTGGAAGCAATTCACCGATGACGCCATTCAGACGAGCGATCATTTTTTCTTGAACGAAATGAAAAAGGGTTACTAGCTTGCTGCGCACATTGCTGTCAGCTGCTTTCGATCGACGTCGAACGTGAAATCGAGTGGCGTGTGCATTGCGCCCTACGACGCGTCAACGCACGATCGCCGGCAGCGACCACGAAGTTTTGTTCCTTGTGACAACGGATCGACCCCAAGGCCGGCCCCCCAAACCTAAGAAGCCCTTTTGAGGTAAGCAAAACTTCATTCAGAGGCGATTTTGAAACTCCAGACTTCGTGAGATTCATTGTTATGATCCACTAGTCCGACTGAACGCAAAAGCTGGAGTTCGATTTTCATCGTGTACGATGCCTTTTAAGGCACTGTTCACGATGATTTTCTTTCCCGATTTTTCCACTCAAAACAACGCACTAAAACGACTTATTTCAGTGGCATTATTCTCTGGCCTGGAGTAGTTGTCCGGTTGGATGAACAGATTCGCGATGGTTGTCACCGGTGGGGAATCGGGATTCTCGAAAATGAAAGAATATTTCAGGCAAAATAGTATTAGTTAGGATCCGAAGGAATGAACGAAGCAACATAGAGTGGAGAATTTCAAAGGACGGGTTCAGAGAATATTTCTTCGCCACAACAAGCCGTTCCCGTGAGATTAAAAAGGCGGGGTGAGGGTGAAGGATTTCGTGCCCTTCCTATGCATTTTTCTTGATTTCTTCGTCATTTCAGTTCTACCCCTCTTAGAGTTATGGCCGCGAAATAGCCCACCAGGCTCCGCAGCGGCTCGTGGTGGGCTATTTCCCGACTATTTCGCGGCCATTTCTCGGCTTCTCACGGAATAGACAAGAAGTAGCCGAGAAATAGCCGAGATATAACCGAGAAATATTTAGAAGTAAACAAAATCAACCAAGACGCAACCGTCGCCGGCTCGCCAAGCCACCATCTGGGGCCGCCAGCGGTTGGGCGGGGCCTCGAGAGGCGGAACCAGGTCCACGTACTTCAAACTTGGGTAATTTAATCGACGGAGATGCTGACATCTCAATCATGCCTCTGGAATGCGCCGTATATCTACCTGAAGAGCATTATATCTCGGCTATTTCGCGGCGAACATTATTCGGCGGCTATTTGGCGGCGGGTATTATTTAGCGCCTATTTCTCGGCTATTTCGCGGCGAGCACTAGTTGACGGCGATTACGCGGCAATGGGGCATTTCGCGGCTATTTCTCGGCCAAAACCACTCAGAGCCGGGGCCAAGCAATCGATTTAGCAATTGATCTCAAAATTGAAGGTTATCGTGAACACTGCCTTTACTCAGAAGTTCCGAATCCAGTTAGCAATCACAGCCGTCGTCGTGATCGATTTCGTATTCCCCACCTCCTCGCTTTCGATTTTTCTTGTTTGAATTTCATTTTTTCTTGTGTTTTCTTTTCTCTCTCGGGCGATTTTATTACATTACTGTTTTCTCATTCTTATTAATTTATTTTTATAGGAGAATTTTATTGACTAATGTTCGTTGATTATGTTAACGACACGTCAGCGGCCGGAAGTGTTCGCTTGGATCCCGCCTGTCGTCGACATCAGGGTGAATCATATCGATATATAATCTTGTTTTCCTGATTTTTCTTTCATCAAGTTTATTACTCTTTTTGCTTTAGCCCGTATACTGCTTTTTGAACATGAATATCATTATAAAAAAGTTCTTGACGCAAGGGTGGGTGATTTCTTACTCACTGACAGGCTTGAGCAGGTCTTTGCGACCGGTGATAAAAATTTTAGGACACCCTGGTGGCCAAAATTTTTACGACCCCCTTGTCGCGACCGGTCGCAAGCCTGCCCAACCCTGCTCCCTGTGCTGTCTGCTAACTCCCATAAAAGAAAAAAAACCTGCGATAGGGTCAGAGAAGCTCGATCAGCGGTGAGATAGAGGGCGGGGATAATAGTCCCACATTCGGAACTCGGTAGTGGGGAAAAAATTTGTCAGAACTTCGTAGAAGGGGGTGATCTGAGGTGCCTAACACGAGTATGAAGTTTTTTCTTCTTGTTCGTTGGGTTACGGTAGGCTACGGTACTTATCCCGGGCTCTCATTTAAATCCACTTTTAGGGTGTGACTGCGGCCAGCCAGCTGTCGATAATCCCGCCTCACAGTGAATGTAAATCAGTATCTTATTCCGCAGTAGATCGGAATCCTAGATCTGGGTTAAACCTTGGGTGCTATCGCCGCGGCAGGGGGCACTTGGCTGCACCCCATTTTCCTCACTGCAACGACTGCAGATTTTGTTTTGGGGAGAAAAAACCCGGGTCGGTGCTCCAAAGTCGGACCTAATGAGACTGCCCACATACGCGTTCGGCGTCCGTGTCAAGCAGCAGTCGCAAAGGCATTTTTTGGACTTGTGAATCGATTAGTAGGGATATTAGACGATTATCAAATGACATCCCTGTCAGTTGTCCTCAGCCGTAGAAAATTTCGTCCAAAAATGCTTTTGCGACAGGGGCTCGACACGCGCGCCAACAACGTAGGCGGACAGTCTCGCTAATAGCGCGGCGGCACGGAGAAACGGGAGTGGCCAAGTACCCCTTCAGCGGCTGCGATAGCGCCAAGTCTTGCCCAGAGATGTTTTTTGAGGCCCTGATCACGAATTCGATATTCCTTTTTTGGCTCTAGAAGGATTACGGTAGGCTGGGGTAGACTTGATTCTTG
The DNA here is from genome assembly GCA_029168955.1 of Aplectana chamaeleonis. Lineage (NCBI taxonomy): Eukaryota > Metazoa > Nematoda > Chromadorea > Rhabditida > Cosmocercidae > Aplectana > Aplectana chamaeleonis. The sequence continues at coordinate 1,249,554 of JAPDOI010000091.1, read as the reverse complement.
TTCCAAAAATTTATGTTTTTGAGTTTCTCCGTCTTTTAATTTTCTTGCTATTTTGAAAGAATGGATGTTTTTTGAAGTCAGAATCTAAAACAAACCGCATCAAAATTGTGTTTTTCTAGCTTATCGTGGGTCTAGGGTTGGGTTGCTTGTCATGCTCCAATCTTATCACATCTACATAGAACGCGACCTCCGGTGGTTATTCGCATTTTATTTTCTTACCTACAGACGTGACGGCTTTATTCCAAAAAAAAAAAGAAACTCGTGAAAATTAATAGCATTGAATTCCGTTCATCGCTAACTCCATGAACTTTAAGAATATATTTTGAAGTGCATATTTTTCTTAACAATGAAAAAGTACTTGAATACAATGGAGAAGAAGAAATACGTTTTCATATCATAATGTTCTCCCCTCCATCACGTTATGCAGCTCAAGGAACAAAAAAGCTGCATACAAATCTTTAAAAAAATAGAGGACGCGCAAGTGACACCATCACGCCTAAATTGCACGCAACATTTCATTCGACGCTTAGCGACTTCTTCGTCGCGGGGAGTCTCCCGGCGGCGAGAGTGAGGAGATTCCCCATCATGCATCGCGGGGCTTCCCCCATTCTCCCCACCGGGAAACTCCCCGCGTGGGGACGGAGGCTCTCATATTCTCCAGCTGGGGGCGATATGCGTACGGTCCAGTGCCCTGAACGGGACGGACTCAGTCCAAACCTTCTTTTTCTTTTATTTAACATTTTTTCCAGATTTTTATAGTAGTTGTCAGTATCCCAATTTTTTCAGATTTATCTGGTGTTTGTACGGCTTCAAATACTATTTTTAGCCTTATTTTGCACTCAAACTTTTCTCCACCAAAACCGTTAGAAACTTCCTATCAGGGGGGAAATTTGAGGACTAAAACAGAGGTCTTGACGGTTATAGGAACGCCACGATAGATATGACTCAAGAGAGTATTTCGCTTGCTTGATACGAATCTGAGGCCCGTTTATCTGTAGTTGGCAGCTTGCAATTGGTTACGGTGGGTACTTGGTAGTTTGGGCTAAGCATACGAGTTCATTTAAAATTTATATTCGAGCGTTATTCAGTGTGCTAAATACTAAGTTAATGACTATTTGTCGAGAAATGATCGCGAAAACACGTTCAGTATTTTGCAGAAGTTTGGCCACCATGGGGGGGGTCGTAGCTCCGCAGGAAATAAGCACCACGTCGTGCTGAACCCTGGTTGTAAACCTTTTGCATGTCCGTCTGCGATCGCCGAACAAGCTCGATTTCTCAGAACTTTTGAAACAAGCTGTTAACACGCAATCCGCTTGTAACGGATTGTCCCCGTACCGAACGCGAAGCAAGCAGAAGCTAACACGCGAAGCAAGCAGAAGCTAACGGCAAGCAAGCAGACCCTTACGTTAGGTAGGGGAACGAGTGGAACCATGCACCAAAGCGAGCGGAAGCAAACGCGAAGCAAGTAGAAGCTAACGCTGAGCAAACAGAACCTTACGTTAGGCAGGAGAACGAGTGGAACCATGCACCGAAGCGAGCGGAAGCAAACGCGAAGCAAGTAGAAACTAACACTGAGCGAGCGGAAGTTAACGGGAAGCAAGCAAAAGCTAACACTAAGCGAGTGGAAGCTAGCGCAAAGCAAGCAGAAGCTAACGCTAAACAAGCGGAGGTTAATACCAAGGAAGCGGAACCTTACGATAGGCGGAAGGGGTAGAATGAGAACCATGCGCCAAAGCAAGCGGAATCATGAGCGAAGCGAGCGGAATCTCACCTCATGCAGATGTAGCGAGGGAAACCCTATGGTTCGTCCATCGAAAAGAGAATAGTTGAAATACCTTGCGCTCCCATCGCATAAAAAATACGATGATTAGTTTCTCGACTACCAATGCATTTCAAATTCGAATACCACGGAACCGCTACCTTGTACTGTCTATGAGTCACATTCTACCTTGACCATAACCGCAGATACATGAGGATTAATGAAGTTCGCCTTTTACCCACTCTATTAGTCATGTAACAACATCGATTTCCCATATGCTTATCTCAGAAAACTT